>SNQJ01S0003904.1:8621-43818 GCA_010110895.2 Picea sitchensis | reverse complement strand
ACCTATGAACATAATGGGCCGGCTCGTGATGAGACCTCCCATCCTCTTGGTTAGGTCTTGTTTTTTATCATTTTTCTTAGGGTCCCTTAGTTTCTTATTGAGAGGCTTTTTGTTTCCTTCTCGGGGATCCCCTGGGCAAAACGTCTCTAGGTTTTATTTCCTATGTATTTTATCTTTTACCAGCTGCTTTTACTCCCTAGGCCTTTAGCCCCTTCTTCCCAGAAGACAAGATGTAGCCCTCAAAGGTCATCCTAATGGCCAGAATAGGGGAATGGGATGGATGAGAGGGGTATAAGATGTAAATATGATAAGATGGTGGGAGCGGACGATGGCTCTACAAATACCCCTTGGTGGCTAACCAAAACCCATGAATATTAGCTTGCTAAGTCACCCAGTCAATCACCCCAACAATGGTCAAGTGGATTAGTGTAAGATCCAAGCAGTCATCAGAAATGAAAGGAACCTAATGCATATATAAGAAGGTCATAACAATCAAATATGACACATACCATGATACCTCAAACCAATTACCTCATGGAGCAAGAGTCCTTTCAGATGCAAGCCCAGGCCGATGGTGATGGAAACTGCTACTGCTGACAGGACAAGTCTAGCAAAGAAAGAAGAAAGATGGGCTCTCCAGGGCCATGCTCAAGTCAATCCCGCTCTCGGTACTCCATGTCTAGGACCATGTGGGCCTTGAGACATGATCTCCTAGTTATCCCTAGATATCGGGGATAACATCTGGCTCCAAGTCGGGGACATGTACTAACTGTAGAGTGCATGAGAACCTCAACAATCTCTAGCATAGACCTGTATACCTGCTCACACCTAACAAGAAAGCATCAGTGACAAAAGGTGGGGTGGTATTGCCACCCCGCAAAATAACATAAGCATGAAATAAAACAAACAAGATGCATATATAAAGGAAACAAACAATAAATGCATATGGTATAATACTCGGAAGTGCCTACCTACTCATACTTACCTGCATAATCATGTCCCACCACCCTGGTGGGGTTTGAGGAGGCGTCCGCTGATGGGTAATGGGCGCCTTCTTCCTTCTAAGGTGGACAAATAATAAGAGTCATCTACTGATTCCATTCCGACCTTGAAGGGTCTGAGCCATGATTGTATACTTCCTTTTGCATTAGTAGGCTCTCCTTTCTAAATATCCCACATCCACACTAACTCTCCCTTCTTGTATTTTCGGATCTTGCGTTTTTCATTTCCTTGAAGAACCCTGGTGTATTGTACTGAGGGAGGTGGGTGGGCTTCTGGAGTAAAGGTTTCTTGTTGGGATGGATGTATCTGAACATCATCTTCATTCTTTGGCCTTTTCAGTATTTTGACCGTCCCTACTTCTTTACTTTGAAATTGGTCTAGAAGTTGTTGATATTCCTCTTTTTTGGGCCACTCAATCTGGTCAAAGTCTTCTTCCGTAGTAAAGGGCATATCTTCCGGAGAGTATTCTTGAAGAGTTTGTATCACATGTTTTTGCGGTTCATTCTCAGCAGGGGCAATATCATGTACATGAGCTCCAGTCAGTGGTATGTTGAGTAACCGTCCTGTTGTCCCATCCTTCAAAGGTAATCGCAGAAAAGTGAGATCCATTTCAAGGGACCCGCCTATCATTGCACCAAAATTTCTAGACAAGAGCATTCCCCACACATCCGGGACATCAACAACTATTATGTCTATGTGAACTATCTTCTCAATAAATTCTTTTAGTTGTACTTCGATGTTCTCAATTACACCATGTGTGGGTATGGACTTGGATTCAAATCCACAAACATTTCTGTAAGGTCTGGTTACTTTTAGGCCCATTTGTTGCATGACTTTGAGAGACATCATATTTGCACCAGCACCTGTATCTAGCATGCAGTTGTTGAGATATTCGTTGTTCATTGCAAGAGTCATGAAGAAAGGAGGATTTTACCCATAATGGATTCTGAAATGATTTGCTTGTAAAATAATTGGGGGGTCCACAGGCTCAACCGTTCCCGAAAAGAAGTTTTTGAAGCGTTCTTTAATAGGAGGGATCTTAATGGCTTCTTTTAGAGGAACATTCACATGCATTTTTGACAATGCTCCTTCAAGGTCAAAATCAAGGGTAATTTTGTCAGCTTTGTGGTTCTTAGGAGGAGGAGCTTCAGAAGATTTTGACTGATCACTTGTATATTGGCTCAGGTTCCTTCTCCGATATACTTGGACTTCCTGCTTCTTCAATTTCTCTCATGATTCTTGATCCAAGTTGTTGATTATTGCTAACCTAGATGCTCGTGCTGCTTCCTTCAGGGCTTGTTGATGTTCTTCGTCAGTGATGTTTATTTGAGGGTAGTCTGAAAAGTAATCAAAGTTGTTGACTTGTTGTTGGTCAGCATTATAAGGACATTCATTCTCCCAATGTTCTTCACTGCACTCCAGACACCAGGGATTCTCATCCACAACATTTGCAGAGGCCAAAGTATTTGGGACTTCATTTTCATTCTTCGATTTGTAATTTTGATTTCCCTTTTGAAATGGCCCTTTGAAAGGAGGTCTAGGTGCCTGTGTTTGGGATTTCTCAAGTCTCACGATTCGGTTCATCATTTCCTCTTGATTCTTCATGATGCTATATACTGAATCTTGTAGCTTACTAATACTGGTGCACAGATCCGAAGTAGGCTCAACATTGTGTACTGTCTTCTTCTTAACATCTATCTTCCCCCTAGGGTTGGAAAAAGGCTCAATCTTGGATGACAGAAGGTTCCCTTCAATCTTTGTTGCAAGTTCTTGGGCTTCTTGAATGGATTGAGGATTTTTGTCTCTGAGGAGATACCCTAGCTGGCCATTGAAAGATCTAGTATAAATGTGTATGACATAATCATCTTTTGGTTGATGGCTTGGGGGAATCCGCTGGAGTGCAGCTTCAAATCTGGTATGAAACTCCCTTATGGATTCATTTTCACGTTTGGCAATCCCATATAACCGGTTAAGCAGCATGTTTGGGTCTTCCTTGATGCTCCACCTTCTGAGGAAGAGTTCTTCAAGTCTATCCATGGTTTTAATTCTTCCATCAGGTAAGCTAAGATACCAACGTCTTGCGGCATCATAAAGGGTAGCAGAGAAAATCTTCATGACCAAATCTTCAGCATCATCGGCAATTGGGTGAAGCTGAAAAAATGCCCAGAAACTACTCATGTGTTCTTTGGCACTAGTAGCATCAGTGCCGGTAAACTTAGGCAACCACTTTTCATACTTAGGTGGCATTTGCCTAGGGTAACCAGGTATGGCTGACATGTCTAACGGTCTGAACAAGGTAGATGACCATTGTCTCTGATTGTTGACTGGATTAGTAGTATCGGTCTGAGAGGTAGACATGTTTAAAGGAAGTCTCTTTCCAAAAAGTGACTTGACAACAGGTGAATTAGCAGGAGGCTTCCTTCTGAAAGCTAGAGGAGGGTTATTGAACCTCCTTCTGGTTTAAGGAGTTGCTAGATAGTTTTCCTGAAACTACCAAAGAATAGGGAGAAAAAGGTAGTGGAGTCGCCAGGTAAGCTTATAAGAAAGGCTTCTGAAACAAGGCTTACCAAAGGTTTTTCGTTGAGGAAAATAGATTCAGTGTTCCCCGGCAACGATGCCAAAATGTTATCACTCAGTTTGTAGGATAGGGTTAGTAGCTTGGAAGTAAGACTCAAACTGGCGTAGTAGGAGCTTCCCCACCCACTGTCACCTCGATGGGGAGCTCTTTCTATTCAGGGTGGCTAATCCCAAGGGAGATGTCCCTAGTAATCTGAGGTTCTGAAAGGTCTTAAGGTTTAAGGATCAAGATAAGGGTTTCCTTTCACAGATTACTGCCAAGAGAGATAGTCAAAAGAAGGTATTCCACTGATAAGGGCACCTGTTTGCGAGACAAGACACATAAAACTAAAACGTGCAAGCATTATGGCGATTGGTTAGTACTTCAATTACTAATGACTATCTTCAATATATATGAGCAATGATAGATGTAATTATTGAGTAGAAGTCGTGATTGCAAGTAAAGACAATGGCTTATAATACAAAATGATACTTGCATTCAATGTATAAAAATCAATCTTTATTATATCAAAACGCAATAAATGTGCTCATACATAAATATTGTTCTTGCGTCACTATATAATGGAATTGTGTTAAGCCCTAGTTCTAGGTTAGTTTTTGAGAGAAGACTGAAATTGACGTTTTGCAAACTAAACCAATGAAGATATTCTACACATCAATGCCAAATTCTAGATGAAAAGAAAAGATCTGGCGTTTTATACCAAACAAGAGGTCAAAATAGGTGACATCACTAGCTAGTTAGGGTTAGTAGAATGCAGCTAGGGTTAGTTGAGTTTCAATTCAAGAGTTTGAAAGATTGTTTGACAACAAAGAAGACTCAACTTTGCATTCTTAGACTAGTGCCTTGGGTAAATGGATTCAAGCAGAGGCTAAAGAAGCTTGGAAATATTTAAACCTAAGGACGGAAGAGTTAGTTTTAATGGTGCTTTACAATGTGAGGAGACCGCAGTCAAAATCCTAAGGGGAGGAGTCTCATTTCGATGTAGCTAAAGCTAGGCCTCATGCTCCTCCCTCTTTCCTTAAGACTCTTTGGCAAAAGCGACTAGCTTTAAAACATAAATCTAGATTAGAAAAGTGTTGTTTAGGGCCAGGCTTTTCAAACCCCTAAGAGATCAAACCACAGGTGTAAGTCTGAATTAGGCCTAGGGCGTCTTCTTTCTTCAATCTATGTTTCAAATCTAACTTTCGGAAAGAAGAACTGGTGTAGCAATGGCTAGGCTATATCCTTCTTAATCAAATGGCTATCAAGCTTTTATCATGGGGACACAAAACAGGACCTACTTGTGTGCTTGCTCCCTAGGGTTTCAATGATTAGCATAAAATAGCAATGTAACTATACATGTGAGAATTTTAAACTACAACCATTAAATCAAAAAGTTTTGTAAGGAAAACACTTGCAAATCAGTAATTGAGCTTATCAAACACTGGTTGTAACACCTTCCAATGATAAAAACACCATATGCATGCCAAAATGATCCTTCCAGAGTAGCGCCTCGACTCCAAGAGCCAATAACAAGACAGATAAAATGTCTCTCACAGAGAGTGGGTTGTTATATCAGGAATGAGGCTCCAACGTCCTGATATATATCATCAAATGACGCTTAATTTACAAAATAGGTCATTAAAACAGACAAGTGACTTAACATTATTACATTGTTTGTCTCATTAAATGCTAAAATGTCAAACTGTGAGCTAAAAAGGGAGACGTCAAACCCCTCTTAGGGAGACGTTGGCCCTTCGGGGCATCATCATCCTAGAGAGCCAGCGTTGGCCCCTCTGGGAAGCTCACTGACACCACATGTGCCAAATGGTCGACCACGTGCCACATGCTCCGAAATCGTCGACTTGCTCTGGTGTGATCTTGTCCATCAGCCATCCTCCCATCTGGGGGTTGATCCCCCTGGGTCGTCTACGCCACAGTGTCACGGTGAGCGTCCCTTCTTCTTCTTCATGCAAGGTTTCATCATGACGTTGTCCTACCTCCGCCATCCCAACAACCATATGATGGGCTCACCCATTATGATTAGGTAATCATCTCCCCAGTAATGCAGATCCTCTAGTACTGTCTGTAGGAGTACATGGTGCACATCAAAACTACGCCCTCCATGGACTCCTCAGTCCTAGAGATCATAGCGATGTAAATCATATTTCTGCTCATTAAAGTTATCAAATATATGCGAGATCTAACATATCATCTAAGAGCTCAAAAAGGTATTACCTGGATCTACTATACAAGCTTCAGGCAGACATAACAACCTATTGAATAATACCCACAGATGGAAGGTTCCTCAGGA
Source organism: Picea sitchensis (assembly GCA_010110895.2). Lineage (NCBI taxonomy): Eukaryota > Viridiplantae > Streptophyta > Pinopsida > Pinales > Pinaceae > Picea > Picea sitchensis. The sequence goes on along the minus strand of SNQJ01S0003904.1, from coordinate 37,945 downwards.
AGATCCTAGCCATGTTTCTGGTGATATGGTTTTAGGGATGTCCGAGTCATGTGAATAGGCGAGGTGTTTTACGTGGGTGCCTTTGTAGGGTATTTGTGCAGATCATGGATGCATTTTCAAACCCTTGTTCCTTCATCTTTTCTTTCTTTTTATTTCAATTTTTTTTTTTTTTTTTTTGTCTTGGCTTGGTGTCTAGATACGACAGTTTCATTCACAAGTACCTCACGGAAATGAGAATTTTGGTTTGTGATGAGACCTCCTTTCCCATGGCCATGCAACCAAAGGTCGCGCCCACGGCTTGAGTACCAGATAGTGGCAATGTCATCTTGCTAAATACCCTATGAACATAATGGGCTGGCGCGTGAGGTAGTAGAGACCTCCATCCTCTTGGTTAGGTCTTGTTTTTATCATTTTCTTAGGGTCCTGGTTTCTTGTCGAGAGGCTTTTATTGCCTCTCACCATCTAGTAGAAACATCTACAGTTTTATTTCCTATGGATTTTATCCTTTTACTAGCTGCTTTTGCCTAGGTCTTTAGCTCCTTCTTCCCACAAGACAGATGCTTGGCCCCCCTGGGCCTTTAGCCCCTTCTTCCCACAAGACAAGATGTAACCCTCAAAGGTCATCCTAATGGCCAGACTAGGGGAATGGGATGGATGAGCAGGGTATAAGATGTAAATATGATAAGATGGTGGGAGCGGACGATGGCTCTACAAATCCCCCTTGGTGGCTAACCAAAACCCATGAATATCAGCTTTCTAAGTCACCCAATCAATCACCCCAGCAATGGTCAAGTGGATTAGTGTAAGATCCAAGCAGTCATCAGAAATGAAAGGAACCTAATGCATATATAAGAAGTTCATAACAATAAAATATGACACATACCATGATACCTCGGACCAATTACCTCATGGAGAAAGAGTCCTTTCAGATGCAAGCCTAGGTCGGTGGTGATGGAAACTGCTATTACTAACAGGACAAGTCTGGCGAAGAAAGAAGAAAGATGGGTCCTCCAGGGCCATGCTCAAGTCAATCCCGCTCTCAGTACTCCATGTCTAGGACCATGTGGGCCTCGAGACATGATCTCCTAGTTGTCCCTAGATATCGGGGATAACAGTGCCATTTCTCGCACTAGCTCGAAGCACCCTATAAATTTTATTCTGCACAATATTCCACACAATCTGTTGCAGTACATTCCATCACACTAGCTTCATCTCAGAACACTCCACTACATCATTCATCGCACTAGTTCAAAGCACCGTGCATATTTTATTTTGCGCCATTGACCATTTTATGTGCCATTGATCCTTTCGTCCTTCGATCCTTTTGCGCAGTTCTATTTTCATCGTTTCATGACTTCCTCTGTCTGTGCATCATAATTTGTGTCATACTTTTCTACGCCATTGATTCTATTCTACGCCATTGATCCTTTCATCCTTTGATCCTTCTGCGCACTTCTTTTGTTTTTTATTGCGCTATAACTGACCATGTCCATGAGCACCTTGACATCAATGAAAATAAATTTGCAAAAAGCTCCCCCTTTGTCATTGATGGCAACCAAAAGATCCTTCATCTTTGTTCTGAAAGGTGATTGCCAAAATAATGGCCTTTTTACTGAGCTACTTCATTTCAATGTGTACAATTGGAATTTGTTGTCTCTTTCAACATGTGCAACATAAATATTTTATGTTGAGCTAGTCCCTTTCAATGTGTGCAACTGCAAGCTGCTCCCCCTTTCAATGTGAGAAACTTCCAAATCAATATGCTAAACTACTCCCCCTTTCAATGTGCATCAGCTTCAGGTTCGTCTTTTCAAAGTGCATCAACATAGGGTTTTTTTTATTCTCCCCCTTTGACAAAAATGACAAAGAGAGTCTTTGGATATTATTTTCTCTAGGCCTCATTTTGCACAGAGAACCATCCTTAAACATAATACCATCTAGAGCCATTGCAAACTTCAACTGTAGTCATATCCATAAAAGTAAACTTCTCCCTGATACAAAATCAAGTGGCGAATTTTTCGAAGTAGTGAACTGTGTTCTTTACTGAATAAAGGAAGACAAGATCATCCCCAACTTCTATCTGAGATACTCAAAGGGTTCTCTAGGTAACGGCTTGGTAACAAAATATGCAATCTGCTCTTTGGAGGGAACATACTCTAATTTTACCACCTGATCGTGAACCTATTCTCTAAGAAAATGATATTTGATTGGTATATTCTTAGTCTTAGAGTGTTGAACAAGGTTTTTAGAGAGATTAATAGCACTGGTATTGTCACACATCATGGGGACAGGTTGATCAGAGGGAAATTGAATATCCTTAAGATTGTTTTTAGTCCACAACACTTGAGTACAACGAGATGCTGCAACTATATATTCGGCTTTATTTGTAGAGAGATAAATGGAAGTTTGTTTCTTGCCGAGCTAGGAAACTAAACAACTACCAAGGAAGTATGTGCCTCCACTAATACTTTTTCTATCATCAATACTTCCTAGAAAAACAGGATCACAGAGCAACAAAATAAAACAAATGTGGAAATAAAATACAAAATATACACAATACAATAACGACAAAAATATACATGGTTCACCTAGTGTGGGCTACGGCCACCGAAGAAATTTCCATATCCTTCCTTTTTATTATCCATCAAAATGAAGGAATACAACCTACAACACACCCATTGTAGCTTCCTCTTCTTTCTCTCACAATATCCTCTCTCAGAATTCAATATTCACCATAACGCATAGCTGCAATACAATTCCCTCATAAAAGAGGGTTTCATTCTAGGGAAAAAAACCATAACATAACTTCTACCATCAAATCTGTGACCTTATAATGAACCGTCCATATTGACTACGAAATTACAATATTTGAATTGCAAAAAAATAGAAAATTTGGCCCCCTCAAGGCCATGAATTGTGTATCCTACAGTTTCTTTCACCTACATATGAATTAGGAAGATAATCAAGCTCCACAACCAACAATATCCCACTTGGATATTGATCACAACAAATCCACTACTGTTGGACTATGATCCACCTTGGACTAGGAAAATTTCTCATATTCACCTTCATGATTGAAGGCCGACTGAAATTGAGCAGGAACTTAGTTTCTCCCTAGTTACTACCTTTGTTAACATGTCTGCAGAATTCTGGCTAGTATGTATCTTTTCCAACTTCAAATTTCCATCTTCTAAGATGGATCGTATGAAATGATACCCGAGCTATATATGATTAGTCTTAGAATGGAAGGTTGAGTTATTTTCAAGGTGAATGTCACTCTCACTATCACAATACAACCTGATATTCTCATTCTCATTTCTCAATTCCTCCATAAACATCTGTAACCAAATCATTTATTTACTAGCCTTTGTAGCAGCAACATACTTTGCTTCTATTGTTGAAATTTCAACAACCTTTTGTAGTTTCGAAATCCAACTTACTGTTGTTCCACCTACAGTAAAAACATACCATGTGGTGCTCCTCCTACTATATTTATCAATTGCCTTATCTGAATCAACATATCCCTACAAAAAAATGTCTGAACCTCCAAAACATAATGCATGAGTACCAGTACCTCTCAAATACCTGAGAATCCACTTTACTTCTTCCCAATTTTCTTTACCTCGATTGTTCATATACCTACTCACAACTCCCATTGCATGTGAAATATATGATCTTGTGCACACCATAACATACATCAAGTTGCCAACTGCTCATGAATAAGGGACCCTGGACATGTATTCTATCTCCTCATTTGTTTTAGGACACATTTCCTTGGTTAATTTTAAATGGCTTGCCAAAGGTGTACTAATTGGTTTTTCATTCTACATTCTAAACCTCTCCAACACCTTCTCTATGTACTCACCCTGAGACAATTTCAATTTGTGATTTTTCTTGTCTCTTTTTATTCTCATACCAAGGATTTTCTTTGCAACACCCAAATCCTTTATCACAAATGAATTATCTAATTTATTTTTGAGCACATTTATATCCTGCATGTTAGACCCTGCAACAAGCATGTCATATGCATGCAATAGAAAGATAATATAGCTTCCATTTTCCAACATTTTAAAATAAACACAGTGATCAGAATGACATCTACTATAACCTTGTTTTGTCATAAACCTATCAAACTACAAATACCACTGTCTTGGATCTTGATTTAGGCCATACAAGCTATTCTTCAACCTGCATACCAAATTCTCCTTTCATTTGACCTCATACCCATGTGGTTGATGCATATAAATATCTTCATCCAAATCCCCAGGGAGAAAAAATGTTTTTACATCTAACTGTTCAAGATACAAATCTTCTACTACCACAAAACTTAAAATATTCCTAATTGAAGTGATTTTAACAATAAGAGAAAACAATTCATCAAAATATATACCTTTCTTTTGTGCAAACCCCTTTACAACAAGTCTGGCCTTGTACCACTTTTTGATTCCATCTTCTTCCTTCAACCTTTAAACCAATTTATTATGCAATTCCCTTTTTCCTGCAGGAAACTAAACCAAGTCCCAAGTCCCAAGTCTGGTTATTTACCAAGGAATCCATTTCCTCTTTCATTCCTTTCTCCCACTTCTTTTTAGTTTCTACCTGCATCGCCTCTTCATAACTTCCTGGTTCACCAGAATCAGTCAACAATAAATAATACAATGAAGGAGAGTATTTTTCAGGGGGTCTACTTAACATGGTAGATATTGTAACAACACTTGTAGGAGTTTGAGGTACCTGTTGCCCCCATTGTTGTACATTTTGATTTTCTGGTACCTTTGGAATTTCATTTTCTTTGATTTCATCAAGCATCGTGTATTATGGTTTTTATTTTTCCCAATTCTTTCCCTGCAACTGATCTTTGTACATGACCTTCTCATTGAATATGAAATCTATACTCCTAATGATTTTTTATTTTTATAATCCCATAAACGATAAAAAAAATCGTTAACATCGTATCCAATAAAGGTACACTTCTTTGATTCTGCTTCAAGCTTTTTTATATTTTCTTTATCAATATGGACAAATTCTTCATAACCGATAGTATTCGGAAATGAATTGTTTACCTTTTTACCTATCCATTCCTTTTTTGGAATTCCACTATCCAAATAGATTGAAGGTCCTCTGTCTATTAAGTAAACAACAATATCTACAACATCTTCCTAGAACTGTAAGGGAAACCCAACATGCAATCTCCTATTCCTTACACGTTCCATGATTGTCATGTTCATCCTTTCTGACACACCATTTTCTTGTGGTGTTCCTAGAACTGTCTTCTCTCTACGAATCCCACGGTATGAAAAATAATCATCAAACTCCTTGATTCAATATTCACCTCCATTGTCTGATCTGAGAAACTTCAAATTTTTCCTGTCTCATTCTCAACCAAATATTTCCATATCTTAAAAGTGTCAAAAACATCATATTTTTGTCAAATGCAATAAACCTAATTTTTTTTAGTCGCATCATCAATAAAAGTAACATAATAACAAGATCCACCAAGAGATGATACCTGAGTTGGTGCCCATACATTTGTATGCACAAGCTCCAACTTTTCACTCTTTTTTTCTTTTCTGACTCTGAAAAATATGACTCTCTTATGTTTTCCATAAACAAAGTGCTCACAAAAATCCAAATAAACTTGTTGAATATCTAGAAACAAATTCCTTTTGTGAAGTATCTGCTTCCCCTTCTCACTCATGTGTCGAAGCCTATGTTTCCACAATGATGTATCCACTCTTGTAGAATCTAAAGAGATATAACAATCAACATTAACAATACATAAATACAATGTACCCACCTTCTCCCATTTTACCTTTACCAATGATCCTTTAGTGACCTTCCATGCCTTATCTGTAAATATAGATATACAACCTTCACTTTCCAACGGCCCTATTGAAATTATATTTCTTGTTAGATTTGGTATATGTCTTACCTCTTTCAGTAACCATTGGTTTCCATTCTTTTGATTTATTTTTACCTTACCCATTCCAACAATTTGACATGGTTCATCATCACCCAAATAAACCTGTCCAAAATCACCTTGAACATAATCTTGGAAATATTTCCTATGGGGTGTGGAATGAAATGAAGCCCCTGAATCTACTACCCAAGATTCAATAATATTATATAAAGAAATAATAAAATCATCTTGTGACACATCACCTGTTACATTTGCTTCATGATTTACCTTCTACTGTCGATCTCTTTGTTTCTTTGTAGCTCTGTAGTCTTTCTTCATATGCCATTTCTTCCCACAATTCCAACACTCTATATTTCCTAGTCTGTATTTGGATCTTCCCTTCGTAGAAATCTCATGGTTTCATGAGCCCTTTCCTCTATCCTTTTTCTTCTCTTGTTCTCCATGGTCAATGCATTACTTGATGTATCACCTATGATTTTCCATCGCATTTTGTCGCTAAGGATAACACTAACAACATCATCAAATTTTAGCGTGCTTGAACCAGAGAAATAGTTACTTACAACCATGACCAAGTCGTTCCAACTTTCTGGAAATGAGCACAAGATTAGAAGAGCCCTGACCTCATCATCAAAGTCCACTTTTACAGAACTTAGTTGATTAGTAACCATATTAAATTCATTTAAATGATTGGAAACAAAACCACCTTATCACATCTTCATATTAAATAATATCTTCATTAGAAATACCTTATTGGAGGCCGAGGGTTTTTCCTATAGTTTATCCAATGCCTTCATCATATCCTTTGTTGTCATTTCTTTTGAGATATTGAAAGCCACTGATGCTGTTAGGAACAACCATATCGTTCCTAGTGCCTTTGTGTCAAGAATCTCCTATTCTTCATCCTTCATACTCGCCAGTTGGTTTTCCTTTCCACCCAATGGTAGGAAAATATCCTTATGATATAGATATTCTTCCATTTTCATATTCCATAACCGATAGTTTTGGCCATTAAATTTTTCAACCTTAAAATTTCCATCTTCCTCCATTGCTCCCACTTGAACTAGGAATTGTCTTTTCCCACGAGTTATGTTTGACTCTAATAACAATTGTTAGAAAAACAGGATCGTGGAGAACCAAAATAAAACAAATGAAGAAATAAAACACAGAAGATAAAAATACAATAGAGACACAAATATATGTATTTCACCCATTGTGGGCTACATCCACCAGAGAAATTGCCAGGTCCTTCCTTTTTATTGTCCAACAAAATGAAGGGATACAACATACAATGCACCCACTGTAACTTCCTCTTCTTTCTCTCACAATATCCTCTCTCAAAATACAATATTCACCATAAGACACAACCATAATACAATTCCCTCATAAAAGAGGGTTTCCTTCTAGGACAAAAAATGTTAACATAACTTATACTGTCAGATCTGCGACCTTATAATGAACAGTCCAGATTGACTATGAAATTACAATATTTGAATTGCAAAAAACCAAAAAAAATCGGCCATGAATTGTGCATCCTGCAGTTTCTTTGACCTACATATGAATTAGGAAGATAATAAAGCTCCATAACCAATAATACTTCCTTCCCACTCTGCATCTATATAAATTTGAGAACTAGGTTTGTGTCTTTTGGATACCACATGCCATAATCAACAATGCCTTGAAAGTATCTAAATATTCTTTTAATTGCAAGAACATGAGTTTCCTTAGGATTTGTTTGAAATCTTCCTACCAAACCCATTGCTTGTATGATGTCAGGCCTTGAAGCTATGAGATAGAGTAAGCTTCCTATCACAGACCTATACATGGTTTGATCTATTTCTGAAGAATCATCAGCTTTGTTGACTTTGCAACTGGTAGTCATAGGAGTGCTCAATTTTCCATGCCAAACTTCTTCAAGATATCCTTGAGATATTTACTTTCAGAAATAAAAATTATTCTTTCTAATTGATGAATTTGTAGACTAAGAAAGAAGGAGAGTTCTCCCAACATAGACATCTCAAACTCTTGCTACATTGCAGATGCAAACTTCTTACTCATTAATTCAATGTTATTTCCAAAGATAATATCATCAACATACACTGCAATAATTAACTAATCATTACCTTCATCCTTGATTTATAATTTTACATCATCAGTTCCATTTTTGAATCCTTGCTGGTGCAAATACATGTCTAGTCTGTAATGCTAAGCTCTTGGAGCCTATTTTATCCCATACAAAGATTTATTTCATATGAAAACATAGTCCTTTTTTTTCCAGTTAGATGAAAACCCTTAGTTTTCTCCACATAAACTTATTCCTCTAGGTCTCCATTTAAAAAGGATGATTTAACATCCATCTGATAAACTTTGAACTTTTTATAACATTCAAATTCCAAAATCATTCTAATTGCTTCAATTCTTGCAATAAGGGAAAAGGTTTCTTCAAAGTTTACGTGTTCTACTTGAGCATACCCTTTGCATACTAGTCTGGCCTTGTTCCTGACTATCTGTCCATATTCATTCAACTTGTTTTTGTATACCCATTTAGTTCCAATTACATTCTTTTCATTGGGTCTTGGGACTAGATACAAACTCTTGTTTATTTCAATTTGGTATAGTTCTTCCTTCATGGATTTGACCCAATGGTTATACTGAATTGCTTGCAAAACATTTTATGGTTCACTCATGGATAGCAGTGAAAAAATTGCATAACTAGATGTATCTATTAGTTTTCTTCTAGTTTGTACACCCGCTTTGTTGTTTCCAGGAATATGATTCTCTAGATGATGTTTTTTGAACATACCTTGACGGGGTCTTCAATTAGGAATTAAAACTTACTCTTGTCTCCTGTCATGTGCTTGGAGAAGCCACTACCAATATACCATTTTTTTTTTGTTTGTTTGTTTTTGTTTTTCTTCCTCAAAACCTTGGTAAGATCTTCTTGTTTGCATTGCTTATAAATAGGAAACATCTTCCTTCTGCATTCACTTACCTTCTGTCAAAATTATTTCATATGTGGAATTCAAGATCATTTAGAAGAGGGAACAAGAAATCATTGAAGGAATTTTGAAACGTATCCATTCAAGGTTTATTGAATATATTTCCTATATTTCGGTTATGTCTAAAAGTCCTGCAACTAACAACCTTATGTCCAAATTTTCCACAATAGAAACAATATCCATAGAAAAAAATTGGATGCCTTTGAAAAAACTTGTAGGAATTGGTCTTTATCTTTCGACTTGATAATATTCATGCACCTATTGTTTCCTTGCTTCATATTTGTTTGCATAGTTGGGTTGATCCAATTATGACTACTTCTTCTTTTAATATTTGATTTGTTAGGTTGTTTGTCATTTCCCTTGAGATAATTTGCATAACTAGTAGGCTTCTCACTAGTTGACATGCTGGTTCTTGATTCACCTTTGAAAATTTTCAGACTTTCCTTATATTCTATCCTTGTCTTGTCATATGGTGATCTCTGATTGCTGAGAATATTATCTAGAGTCTCAAATCCTTTTATGAACTTTATTTGAGTCTTGGATTTCTCTAGGTCCTTTCTTAAGGAAACTATTTCTGATTCTATTTTGTCACGGATTTTCTCTTTTTCTTTTATATGATTAATCAATATTTCGTCCCTCCTCTTATCCTCTTTTAACTCAAATTTTAAGATGACTATTTCTTCACTAATCTCATTGTCCTTTTCTGTGTAGATTTGTAACTGTTCTTTCCTTAGTTTGTTCTTTTTCTTGAGTCGAGAGATTTCCTCCAAAGCAATAATGGGTTCTCCTTCCATGTATACTACATCTTCACACTCTTCTATGTGTGTTTCTTCAGATTTGTGTTGTTCCAAAGCCATGATAAGTTTTCCATATTGAATTGTATCTGATTCCTATTGTTCTTCTTCAGTGTCTAAAGAGCTACTTCTATCCTCTTTTGAATAAAAAATGTTCCTTTTAAAATACTTTTTGTTTTAAAACTCCTTAGGTTTATCCTTTTCTTTTCTTTATTTTTAATCAATGTTGTTTTCTTTAAAGGGAAATTTAGATTCAAAATGACCAACTTTACCACAATGAAAGCATTTGAATGGTAACGTACATTTATGCTTCCAAGAGCTCCTCTTCATTTTCCTTACAAAGTTATCTTTCTCTTCATATGAGGAGTGTTATGATGAATTATGATCTTGAGATGATGACGGTTTCACTAATGCATTGAAGATTGCATCCTTTAGATTTGGCTATTCTTTCCTAGTCCTCATCTCATAACCAGTTAGAATTTCCTGGATCCTATCCATAGTCAGTTTATCTAGTTCATGCATTTCTTCTATAGAAGAAACCTTTGCATCAAGTCTTTAGGGAAGAGATATCATATTCAAACCTGCAATATTTTCATCTTCACTCATTCTTACGATTTCAAATCACATTCTGTGAGCTTGAAGTTTGGCCAACTTCACTTTCTTGTCTCCTTCATAAATGTTTACCAATTTAACCCATATTTCCTTTGTGGATTCCAATTGCATTACTTTAACAAATTCTATTTATACAAGTCCTCCTTGGATAACATTCATAGCTCTTGCATTACTATGGCAATTTTTCTTACCTTCTTCATCAGTAGGAAGAATTGATGGTATTTTATAACCATCTACCACAATTTGCTAGACTTCCATACCAATAGAAATTAAGTAGGTCTTCATTCTGATTTTCCAAAATGAAAAAAATGTTCCATTGAATAGAGGAGGTTTGGTTGAATAAGAAGAGGAATCTTGTCTTGCGATACCTTTTGTGCAATATTCCTTCCATCTGTTAAGTTGTTATTGAAGGAACTTGGCTCTGAAACCAATTTTAATGACTTACAACAATACTGAGAGTGGGGGGTGAATTAGTATTGTATAAAATTTCTCAATTTTTTTTCCTTTCAACAATTTAAAGTTATCTAGAAATTCTTACTTAATCAGTAATACTTGCAAAAATCAAAACGCAACATAGAAAACACATTACGCAAGGATTTTTACATGGAAATCCAATGTGGGAGAAAACCATAGAACATATTTATTTATGTTGTTTCGCAAGCACCAACTTACAATTTATAATTATTCAACTTGACAGGCACCCACCTGTCACAAACAATGAGAACATCAATCCTCTCAGGCACCAACCTATCGTAGATAATGAGGACATTAATCCTCTCAGGAACCAAGCTGACGTAGATAACAAGGACATGAATCCTCTCAAGCACCAACCTGTAATAAGTGATGAGGACACCAATCCTTAGTGAGATTCTACTCCCATTGGAACCACCTTACCACCCTATAAGTGGTCTAAAAAAATACTACAAAACTATCTGATATGTCTTCAGTTCAGTTTCTTTTAATAGTTACAAAACCTTTTTCTTCTCTCTTCATCCACACAAGAATTGAACATAGAGTATCCCTATTTGTAATGTTTTTTCTTGAGTTCACCATCCTATATGTGGATGCTTAATAGTTATATTGTGGACATATCTTAACTAGATCAAAGTTTTGTTGGTTACACTTCTGTCTAAATAAAGTATGTGGATGCATGACGATTATATTGTGGACATATCTTGACTAGATCAAGGTCTTGTTAGTTACACTTATTTCTAAATGAAGTATGTGGATTCATGACTATTATATTGTCGAAAAATCTTGACCAGATCAAGGTCCAGTTATAGCTGGACATTCTTTGACTAAATCAAGTAGATCAAATCTTCCTACGAATGAGCTCCAACTCATATCCAATAACAAAACCTAGTCTTATTAAAGAATATCCTCAAGAATGATGCAACAACTCACATTCTGGTCTATAGAGCACATACTGCATAGATAGAATAGGAGCCCAAGGTTCAAGTCACGAGTCTTCATCCTATCGCACTTGGCCTGCAATACGCTCACCCAATCACTCCACCATATTGTTAGTGCTTCTTTATGACTCGCTCAATTGACTGCCAAATTTCCATTCATCCCATTGCATTCCACTTTGTCGCTTTTCATAAAGGATTCATTTTATCACACTCCAGTATGCCATTTTTTGCACTGGATCAAGTTTCCTTGCAGATTTTCTTCTGCGCAATATTCCACGCAATCAGTTGAGGAACATTCCATCTCACTGACGTTGTCTCGACACACTCCACTTCTTTGTTCGTCACACTAGTTCAAAGCACCATACATATTTTCTTCTACGCCATTGACCCTTTTTATACTCCATTGATCCTTTCATCCTTCGATCCTTCTACGTACTTCTATTTTCATCCTTTCACAACTTCCTCTATCCGTGCACCATACTTTGTGCCATACTTTTTTCTTCATTGATCCTTTCATCTTTTGATCCTTCCACACACTTACTATGTATATTATTGCGCTATAACTAACCATATCCATGACCACTTTGAAATCAATTACAATATATTTGCAACACAATATACATCAAGAAGACATCGAGAAATAATGAGAGTTCCCTTGTAGTCTTCAAAATACTTATACAATAGTGATATACTCCATCGCAACTTGGGAGGTATATCATAAATTAGTGATTCCCTTATAGGCCCAAGGTATTCATCCCAACCCCAATGGTATGATTATATATCATGAAAATAGATGAACTAATGTCGAGCATGGTATAATTTGTACGATTATTAGTGATTGAGGAATACCACTAATAGAAACGAGGGGACCGAATGATGATGAAATTTGACCCCAGGGTACCTAGTACAACATAACGAGTGTGAATAGAGGATATGATGTCAAACACTCATAGAATAAATCAATTAGGAGTCAATGATATAAACTCACTATCGATCGCAAGCAAGCTTGCCACTCAGAACTGCAAGCTCCAAGGTACTTGTTGGAATAATGTTCCATTTTTCATATTCTAGATTAATTATTTTTAGTTGTTATATCTCTAAGGTATAATTTGAGATGGAGAAAATATAGTTGAATGAATTGTGGAGAGGTTGTTGAGTGATTGTAGTTAATGATTGATTTGAGCATTAGCTCTTCGATGTGTATAAATATTATTCATCTTAATGAAAGTATTTGAGTTGGCGATTGTATTGTCAAATTGTTATGTTTCTCCATTAAATGTTCGTTTAATTTTCTCATTTGGTACTAGAGCATGGTTATGTATTGTCCATTTTATCCTAGAGTTGACATACTTAGTTCGTAAAGATTGCTTCTAATTTTGGTGCACGATGAACAACAACATATGGATGTTTATGTGCTTGATCGCTCAAGATATGGGAAAATCCATATTTCAAACACCCATGACACATGAGATAAGGAATGGGAAGTTCTCTATGTAACTTGTTCAAGTCATTTAGAGAGATTAAATAAATAACATTTTATTTTCTTCAATTTTTTTCTTAAAAAATAATATGCAACATTAAGCTTCACACCATTCTCTTCTCTTCGCGTATAGACATAAATCATTTTTATTTTCATACAGAGACATTTGTGAAGGGTCCATTTCTTCCCATATTAAATATGGAAATAGGGAGAATCTTTTCATGAATGGAAGGACTCGAACCCACGTAGGAAGAGAAGTTAGCCTATCACTCATTGGTGATTTGATGAAGAAATGCACATGGATCTTGACCGACACAACATTTGTAGAAAATATATAAATATCATTCGGGCCTCACTAATTTTCCCATATATTTACATATTTAGATACCCATTTTACCCTAGAGTTCGAAGAAATTGGTTCTGATCCATCTCCAATCCAATAGAGGCTAGTTCCGAGCTCCCACAAGCTCACACTAGTAGAAAAACAACAATAAATGACTAAAATAACTACTACAAATTGCATATAAATGAATAAGTTTGGTCACATGACCATTAGTAGCTTATTGTTGATCATTTATAACGCGACCAAATTTATGACAAAACCAATTTTAGTCATTTATTGGTTGTTTTGATTGATCAATTTGGTTGTATATTTAGTCGTTTATTTAGTCATTGATTGTTGTTAACTGGTCATTTATTTAGTCATGGTAGTCATTTATTTAGTTATTATAATCATTAATTTCCATCAATTGGTAGTGTATTTAGTCGTTTTTGTTCACTAATTTCCGTCCATTGGTAGTGTATTTAGTCATTTGTTTTAACTGATTTCTATCCATTGCTAGTGTATTTAGTCATTTTAATCATTATTTTTTCGTCATATGGTCATATATTTAGTCATATTTATTCACTGATTTCTGTCAATTGGTAGTATATTTAGTCAATTTAATTATTAATTGACGTCAAGTAGTAGTATATTTAGTCATTTTTATTGACTAATTTCCATCAATTGGTAGTAAACTTAGTCGTTTTAATTTTTAATTGTCGTCATTTGGTAGTTTATTTAATTGTTTTTGTTCACTGATTTTTCTCAACTGGTAGTATATTGATACATTGTTTATTAGTTGCATAATCATTATATTTACTACTAGTTTAGTAGTAAATTTTCATTTATATGATATGAATAATTTATTAAATACCATAAATTTTATAATGTAGAAATAAATATATTATTAAACTTGAATTAAAACATAAAATCAAATAAAAATATTACATATACAAACAAGCTATAACATGATAAAAGTTAAAAGATTGATTCAACATCATGATAAAAAAGGTAATATGCAATTAAAAGATATAATGCAATTTTGATGAACTATAAGATGTTCATATATATATATAATGTCAAAGTATGAGAGTTTCCAACTCTTGAAAATACGCCATGATAAAGATCCATGAAAAAAGCATTCAAACTACTGCGTAAAGTAGTGGGCCAAGCTATCTAACAACTAGTACATGATAAAAATCAACTATTTCCTTTTTTGCAATTATTTTAGTGGCCACCGTGTGGAGGTTCCTTCTTTCTCTTTTAGACGGAAAACTCCATCTATTTTGTCTTCATAAGAAAGGGATATGGTACTTGTGACCCTTAAAATATTTACATTTTCATCTCATGTTCCTTTCAATTTGAATCCATGTATAATAGATAGTGAGTGAATCTTCCCAATTCCCACAACAACACCATCAAATGGATCCAACACCCTAACACACAGATAACAAAATCAATCTATAGCTCTATCAACAACAACAACCAGGATCATATTATTAGAAAAAACCAAGATCAGATTATTATAACTTCTCCATCATTCGAAACAATCGGGATGTATTACAAACTATATAGACTTATGATTTTGTTAACAATACTCTTAAAGGAATAGAACTTATGATCAGATTATTAGCAAAATCCTATAACTCTTTTTTTGACAGAAAAGAGTACTTATACTCCAACAAGAAATATAAACAGTACATAAATTGTCCATCAACAAATGATATATATCTCCAAACACAACAAAAATCCTATCCAAACACTTATATGAGTGCAAAACACTACTACCAGATCTAACAAGGCCGTGTTGTGCCAATAATAGAGTCCTTAGTGAATTCACCATTATCACACTTGAAACACTTAACCTTATGGAGAGATAAGGTAATATGAATGAAACACATGGGAATAGTATGAGTTATGGGTAAATTATAAGCATATTATGTTATCATAATTAAGATGAATGTAAACTGCTTGAAACTAATAGCATGTATTACTAATAGTTCATGTCTGTAATCTCTATAACCAACACTATTACAATATGTGGATAAAGTGCCATAACCTGGAATAATATGGATTTCATGATAGCTGTAGCAATTGCTTAAGTATGATTGGTGTTGTTCACTCTTTACCTTGTATTTATTATGCTATTACCTATTTTGACCTTTATGAGATAGAACACTCTAACCAGGATATGAGATTTCATGGTAACAATCGACTATGTTACTTCACCATGACTCTTAATGATATATATAGCCAATATGTGATCTGAGTGTGACAGGAGATCATACAATATTGAACCATATTCCACCTCATGTTAAGCCTCCATATCAATGGAAACAATGCACTCTATTATAACGAAGCTCTAAGCTTCCATATGTAAGTTATATGTTCTCCCTTATTTCGATAATCTATGTATACTAGCTAATTACAATTCACTACTATTCTAACTAACTTCTATTACACGATTAATGATTACCCTTATTTACATAATAAACAACCATTACTTACTTGAATAATACTTATCCCATTGCTTAAGTATCTACCTAATTAAATCTAATCATTATACTAGGCCCTTTGAAGTATCATTATTATATTTATGCTATTACTTGTAATGAGCTTTATGAGACAAAACACTCTAAGCTAGATATGAGCTTTAATGGTAAGAATTGACTATCTTACTTCAGCATTACTCTTAATTATGTAGATATCTAGTATGTGATCTAAGTGTGATAGGAGGGCATACAATCTTGAACCATATTCTACAGCATGTTAAGCCTCCATATCAATGGAAATAGTACACTCTATTACAACTACGCTCTAAGCTTCCATATGCAAGTTATATGGGTTACCCTTATTTCCATAATCTATGTATACTAGCTAATTACACTTCGCTACTATTCTAACCAGCTTCTATCACATAGGTAATGATTACCCTTATTTACGTAATAAAACAGCCATTACTTACTTGAATAATACTTACTTGCATGTGGTTTCAAAGAACTCACCTAGAGTTCAACATCACTACCCCAATGAATATCATGCACATGCTCATCGAGTTAATCATAATCACTATCAACATTGACATGAAGTTGTGCATCTTTGCAAAGAGCTCTATTGACATGACCTTTTTATTTTCATTCTTCTTTCATATAATTTATCTGCATGTGGTTTAATCATCATGCAAAAATTAATATAAGTCAAGTAAAGAATGCAAAAGCTATAATTTTTTGTCCAAAAGAACATTTTAATCATGAAGAATGACAAAACATTGAGACATATTAACTTACAGATTAAAGAATGCAAAAGCTATATTTTTTTTTTCCAGAAGAACATTTTAAGCATGAAGAATGAAAAAACATTGGGACATATAACTTACAACAAATATTGTATTACCTCAAGTTCAACACCACTATGACTGTGTTGCACATGCTTGTCCACTTCATCATGATCATTATCAATATCGACAACTTTGTTGACATCAAGACATTTTTGTTTCCATACTTCTTTGATAAAATTGCTTTGCATGTGGTTTAACCATCATGAAAAAAAATATACAAAGCATTCACTAGTCAAGTAAATAATGCAAGCTATAAATTTGTCCAAAAGAATATTTTTTGGAGAACACAACTGCATCTGCACTAAAATAAATGAAACATTAATACTTTCATTAGTACCAGGAGTTTTGAATTTGTTGATACTAAATTTTTCAGGTCAGAGAAAGGATACTTTAGCTTGTATTGATCTCTAGCTTCAACTTTCAAGAAGGATGGTGACAAAATTTGTGCCAATCATAATCACTAAACCATCCAAATAGGAGAAACAACAAAAGTCCCTAAACATGTTCATCTAGCAATGCAATCTTCCTTCCATAATCATCCTATGGAATTTCTGGTTCCCTTATCCCTCTATAGAGTGAATGTTGTTAGCAAGACAAGAAAAGGAGGAAGAGTTCAACCTTCAATGAATTCTTCCCTAGATTAAGGGTACGAACATAATGGAATGGTGCCTTCACTGTTGTTTTGAATGATATTAATGATTTATGCAGGTAAGTGTGAGGAGACAATAGAATATGATGCTTCTATCCAACAATCATAAAAAGGTGTGTAGATCATTTGTGTGGTTGTAGGTGCCATATGTTGCCACAAAAAATGAGTCCCCTCCAGAGAGGCCAGGTGAGCCCGAGTGTCCTATAAGTTAAAGAGAGCCAATATTTGTATTTTTTGCTAACTAACATCCTTTTTATATTGATGCAATCTAGATTTTGTTTTGTGTTGTTTGATTGCTTTTGATATTGTTGTAATTTACTTTTTTTTTTATGTTGCTTGATGGTTCTCATATTATTGAACTTAGTATTATATGAAAACTGGAACCTGCAAATTTGGTTCAAAATATAATTTCCATGACTCAAAATATAGGCTAGAAACTCTAAAAAAAGACACGAATTTTGATGGGAGTGAGGTTGTACTTAACTCAATCTCTACTTTCATCCATTGCTTTGTCTTCCATTTCATATGATATGGAATATTGCTTGAATTTGTATGTTTTTTCCTATGTGTAGGTGAAGCTTGTTGCTTCTGATGTTGGTTCACTACCATAGAGGCCCAACGAGTCTGAGTGTACTCTAAGCTATTCAGTGATGATTTTCATGCTTTCATGTTCTATTGATATTTTTTTCCTAATCAAGTTATATATTTTTTTGAATTGTTGGTTTATTAGATTTCTCATCGTGGAGCTTAGTCTTTTGTTAACACAAGTATTTGCAAGTTTGATGATCCAAAAGACAAAGGAGGATCTCTAAACATATATGAGCACAAAGGAGATGGGGATTCTTCCATAACTATAGGAATAAAGGAGCAAGGGGTTTCTAGAGTTGTAAATGGGAAAATAGAGAAGAAAGTAACTGCTATAAATCCTGCTACCATGCAAAATTCCAAGGGTTTTCCAATAAGGCCTATATGTATTTGTTTGATTTATCTATTTATTAATGTGTGGATAATCGAATATTTCATTAATAATTTCAAGTTATATTTCTATTAGTCCACATCAACTCAAGTTACCGTGTTATTATATGGTCATTTGTGCAGTCTAGATCAGTCCAACAATAGATAAACTAGGTTGGATTATCCTACCCTCATCATTTCAATCTACATATTAAGAGGCATTTGTATACATAATTTCGAAACAAGAATAAATGATATCAATAGAGCCTCTTACCTCATTTGAATCTGTCGAATTATGCTCATTCCAGGCATAAACTATAGGCTTAACAGAGGAAACCAACTACAAAATTGTCTCTTTGAGACTTGTTGAGATCAATTCCTGCTTCCAAATTTTCCTTCCCTTTTCTATTTTTCCAACTTATTTTTTCCCTTTCTATTACCTCTTATATAATTTCCCTTATTTCCCTTTTCCTTTCTTCCCTTCTTCTATCCCTTTCTAGTTACCACACTTAGTCACATTTCAAAAACTGACAGGGTCGTGGGTAGGCGGATTTGCGGGTAAATGGATTCACAGATCTTCATCCCCATCCATTTTCCTATGCCACAATTCTATTATACCACCTTTCTTATTATAATTATCCTTTTTTTTCAACATCACGGGTTTGCAGGGTCGAACTTTCATTCTCCAAGTTCCTTCGATCTCCACTTTGCACCCAAAATTCTGTGATCCTCATTTCAACCATCATAATTGTTGCGAGTCTTAAGTCCCTAAAAGTATTTCATTTCTCCTACATGAAAGTCTGATTGACTGCTTTTCAACACTTAGCTTATTTTTGATCATTCATAACCGTGGGTTCCCGTGTTCATGAAAAAATCCATATTGAAGAATTACTCTCATCTGTCCCCACCATTTTTGTGCCTTTCCCAATGTGAATTAAGTATGGTTTAATGCTAATAATTGATCATGCAGGATCCAAAAATATCGTCATTAATAGCAAAGGGATTGAGGATATTTCTCATTAAATTGCATTAAAACGCTATTTTACAAAGGTTATATTATTGTCATCTCTCCGAAAAATTCATTTCACGTTACTATCTAGATGAAAGAATACTCTCGTTAACCTATGGAAACAACAACTAGACAACCTTTCTATGGTGATACTCTAAATATTTTTGGTCGTGAAGACCAAAACTTTCAGTGGTCCAGAGCATATTCATATTACTCCTCTCGTGAATGACGTAATTTGGGCATCCACAATTTCTTGAATGTAAAGATCTTGTTGCATGGTGCTTAGAGAAGTATGTGTCAGGCTAGAGGATTATAAAACTCCAAGGTCATTCTCCAGTTTCCATTTCACCACAAGTCTTTTGAAATATTTTGAAGCTCCCAAAGCCGACGCTTACCTTCAAAGGAGAAGACTACAAAGATTTCTTGAAGTGACATAACAATGGCCTTGACCTCTTTCCTAAATATTTGGAGAATCTTCCGTCTATTCCAGAAGACATAACCAGGATTTAGGTCGACTCTTTTAAAAAGCCCTTTTGGGAAATCGCTTGGTTGTTTACCATGCTGACAGGTTAGGAAAACACTACTACCATTTCTCGCATGATTCTTTATATTTTATATTTTATAGTAAAAGAACAATCCATCTTTGACTGGGGAAAATTTATTTCTATCGAAATTGCGTCCTAGTTAACACACTACAAAAAGGATAAAAATTTCTTTATGGCATCATCTATGATATTTTCTATAGTGTATTGTTGTCAATTCCCAAAATTGACCATAAGTAAGAGGGTGAATTCTAAAATAGATTTGGTTATCTTCTAGTATCAGGAATTATGGAGACATAAGACCCCTTTATATTTTTATGAAGTCTATAATGTTTTTGTTTCAGTCTTCAAAAAGCTGTTGTTGGGAGAGAATACTTCAAGGATATCTGACCATGATAACAAATTTCTAGAGAAAAGAGGAATGATTGAACAAATGGAGAATCACAGTGTCATAACGATATTTTGTTCCAAAGAAAAACCTTATTTTCTCCCGTATCATGTATTTGATAAATTATTTATTACAGAGGTGGCAAGGCAATACAATTTCTGGCTGCATTTTTTCCACGGAAAAAGGAAAAAACAATTCATCCCCTAGACATCGAAGATTGGAGATTTCATTTTCAGAAACATAAATAAAATTGATGATTTTGTGAATCACTTCAATAATGTAAATCTAAAGTATGCTGCAAAAATAAATGGGTTTGATCCTAACAAAATCTTTGTGGAGCATATGTTGTCAGTAGGATTCAACAACTCATTCATTCATACTATCTTGAATGAAGAAGAATATAACACCCTAAGCACTCCTGTACACAATGTTGGTGAATTAGAAATAATACTTAGTACTAACGATTTTTATAAGCAAAAAGGAAATGGTCCTAGTGAAAGGAGCACCCGATATCCAGTTGCTACTCCCAAAACTACCACATCCCAGAGAAATGCTCCAATGGCTCACCCACTTAAGAAGATTTCCAATAGTATTTCAAGTGGCAGAGGAGAGAATAATCCCCCCCCTGGAAAAATAGAGAGCTCAAATAAGCTTCTTGTGAGAAAAAAGAGGAAGAATGTAGTGCAAGAGGAAGAAGAGAATCTCATAGAAAATGACATCAATAGATTCTCTCTTGAAGACATGGAGCTCGAGGTAGATATTGAGAAAATGTTTCCCACAATTGATTAGCTGGGAAATGTGGGCCAACAAAATTTATCATTGGAAGTTATTACAAATGAGACCTTTAGTGAAGAAGAGTCATTTACTTTCCAAAGTGTTGTTTTTGATAAGGAATCTAAAAAATCGATTGAAGAAAGAGGTGATTAGAAAATATCACTCAGAGGTTGACCTAAAAGATATGCGACCATCCCAAATCTCTAAAATTCATAGAGAAACCAGGGATTCTCTGGATGATTCTATTGGTGGGTTAGAAGCAGTAAATATTGAGTTAAAATAAAGGATCAAAGAGTTGGAAAATTCCTTAATGCCTCTTCCAATCCTTGCAAGTCCTTTGTCAATGGTCAAACCAACCACACCCTCCATTAAATTGAAAGGATCTTCAAGTATACTCACAACGGTCTGGAGTTATGTAGAAAGTAATATTAAAAGGAGAATGTCCCTAATAACATAAGCATGGGAAGTATAAAAAAATATTGTTTCTTTTGGGTCAAGAGCACACACGTTTCATGAATATTTGCAAGCTAATTTGAAGAACGAAGAAGGCTTTTACACTGATGTTGTTTTACCATTTGGAACCAAAGTCTTAACGTGACGGAACTGAGAATAAGAGAGGAAGATCTTCCTTCCCCATGTCAAATAAAACAATTAAATGCTTGTTGGAAGGAAAAGAAAAAAAAAAAAATAACATTGTTCAAGCATGCAACGAAGCCATACTGAAAAAATAAGAACTATTCAAGAGACTCACATAGATATACCTAGCAGGAGTTACTAATGAAGTACAATAACCTAAATTAATTATCAACTCAATGTTTCTAACAAATCAACAATTTGATGAACAAGTTAAGATATTTAAAGGGTTATCAATTGAAATTTTTTATGGCATACTCGAATATAATGAAGATGAAATAGACAATTGGCTAGTTGATTATTCTATGAAAAATCAAGATATTGAGGAAGAAATAAATGGTATTTCTCTTGACTTGAGAGACTTGGAAGGTGATTTATTCAAAATTAAAATCCAGAATGAAATAAATGTCGCACCAATGAAAAGTTATATTGAATATTGGTTCAACAAGGAAATTGAAAAATTAACCAAAGAAGGGCAAGAAATAGTTGAGACGGTTCTTGTAATCTTCAATGAAGACAATAAAAGGACAAAAACAAGCAAGTGAAGACACAAGATACCATAATAGTAAGTTTATGATGATCACATATTGCTTTCTTTATAAGTTTTTTCATCCAGTTACTCCTCTTCTTTAACTAGAAAGGTTGAACCGAAGTATGATAACTTCTCCCTGTCTTCTGTCTAGGTCTTGCTACTTTGCATCGCCCACCATTCTCCTTCTACAACTTATTTCTTATTCTTATTTTCTTTATGATCCTTGGGAGCCCCAATTTAAATTTAAATTTCAAAGCTTTGTAACAGAGTATATATTTTTTCAAAAATCCCAAGAGAACTATTTCAGGATCAATTTTGAATGTACTTTATAACTCTGAGTTTTGAGTATAAATTATTTGACATTGATCTATCATTATATTTATTTTATCTCCCCTTGTTTTACTCTATTAAAGTTCTCTTATGCATGTAGACCATCTTCTTTTATTTTATGTGATTAGAAATATTTAGTTTAACTATGATGGATGTGAGGGAATTTTGTTTATTTGTTTCAAATATATGATGTGTGTAGCTCCTGGTCATCTCTCAGGAAATCCCTTTTTGAAAAAAAAAAACTTTTATTTTACTACAATTTTTATCTTTCTTTGAATATCACGATGAACTTTTTCATAGTCCTACATTACTCTAAAAAATCTAGAGTCCCAAGAAAATCTTAAAATAAAGAGGAGTACCACCTCTATAAAAACGTAGGGGGATTTTTATCCCCGTGAGGTTGTCATTTCATTAGTAACAGATTCAAGCATCAATATTTTTGGCGATGATACTGGGGAATGAATTGAAATTTGAAATATGGTTTAACATTTTTTGAAACAATACATGACCTTAATCCAGGCTGATCATCCCCTCCTGGAAATTGGATTGGATAATCAACAAAGCATCTTACATAAGCTATATAATCTGGTAATAACGACAAACGATATCCGATAAGAATTGGAAATTTCTTCCTAGACATTGGTCCAAGAAGAAGAAAGAGAGATACTTTGAAGACAAAGGAGAGACAAGAGAAAAAACTGAATAAACCAAAGGCTAGCTAGAGCAACATAAGGACAAGGTCAAGATTGAAGCTAGACAAATAGAACGGACCCATTACCAGAAGTAAAAGAAAGCAACTTTGTATCCTAAGAAGTGGAAAAAATATTCCTGAAACATCTCCGAACATGGCCGAAAGAAATGAAGAACCTCGAGATGAACCATGAGGAGAACCTCCCTAGGAGAGTTAAGGAGGTGGTGGAAGAAATCAAGAAAACCTAGGATGTGAAAATCGAAATAGAGTAAGAGATTCCCCTTTAAATATTCAAGGTGAGCAATATGACCTCCCCGTTCTCCCTAAGGGTACCTTGAAGGAATTTTATGGAGATAGAGCAATTGACGCCAAAATACACCTTAACTTGTTTCTTCATGTTTGTGATTTTCATCGTGTTCAGTATGACGATGTGATGGTAAGGTTATTTCTTCAAACCTTATCAAGAAGAGATTATGAATGGTATACGACATTACCCAATAGGTCAATTGGCTTGTTTAATGACCTCTAAACCATGTTCTTGACTATGTTTTCCCCTCCAGTTTCATATCATACCCTTCTCACCGATTTCACCTAGATTGGTTTGAGGAAGAATGATAGTTCATACAAGATTTTAATCTCAGGTTCAGTAAAACTTTGAGTAAGATTCCAGAAGATAAAAGACCTAATTATCCATTCATACTCGATTGTTATAATAATGCGATGCCCCCAAATGTGAAATATGCAATCAGAACATCCCAGATGGATACCTTGGAGGAAGCAATTATTAAAGCCACTGAGATGGAAGAAATTATGATTGATACGAGTGTCAACCCTGACATTCTTCTGGGAAAAGTACAAAGGAAGTTGGGAGGCTTAAGTATTGATAATCAAGAAGCCTCTAGCTAAATAAGGAATGAGGAAATTAAGCCACGGTCGACCCAAACAAGTGGAGGAGGATTTTTCAAGGGGACCATACCAAATGTGAAGGTAGACCCTGTTGCGGCACAAGAAACCAAGAAAAGAATTGAAATTGCACAAATGAATATAACTGTCAGGAAAATGCAGAACAAGATAACCAAAATAAGAAGGGGGGACAATTATGTAGAAAATTCGAGAATGCCAGTCCAAGAGAAAAGAAGGAACCCTCCCTAAGAAAACATAGTGAGGTTTGAAAACATTGATAATCCGCAAACTCCAAGGGTTCCCAAGAAACCAACCCCCAATACAACTATTCTAGATGAGGTATATGATGAGAAAATGGTTGAGCAAGAGAACTATTATTCACCTAATGAAAGTTCTGAAACTGTACAGACGGACAAATGTGAGATATCCATGTATATATTTGAAGAAGGAGACAATGACCTTGACTCATAAGAAAATTTCACCCAGACAAGAGCATTTTTGAATAAATCCAAGAATAAAAATGATTCTGAAAAATAAAACGAAAAAGATAAAGAAAAAGTGAATGATAAAAAGGAAAATGAGAAGATGAAGGATAATGTTGGAAGCAAGAAGAAACACTTGATGTCAAACCCCACCGAGATGAAATACAATGTTGTATAGGACTTGAGTAAACTAAGGATAACTCTTCCTTTTACATAAGTCGTGAAGATTCCCCAACAAAGGGAAAACATTTTGAGATTATTGGAAGATCCATATGAAAAAGTGGAAGTGATCTGGCGCACTGAGAAAACTTATTCTTTGAGAACGCTTTCTCACAAGTGATCTGGATTATTATGCCATTAAGACATTTGACTTTGATATTTATGCGTTATGGGTAGATGACATGTTGTTTTACTACATTGACATAGACATGTGCTATTGACTTGGTTTTACTGAGTGTGCAGGGTTTTGGACCTTGAGGATGCAGAGGCATCGATGGAACCCCTTGGACTCCAAATCGAGTCAAGGAGTGTGCTATTAGGGTTTGATTTTCTTACTGTGATATTAGTACATCTGATTAGATGATATGATTTGGATAGGTTCTGACATGATTTGTTGATGATGCAGGCTGACAATAGCTTGCCGACTAGACTCACATATGGAGTAAAGGGGCTACACACGACTAGCAGTGAGGTTGAGGGAGAGGTGTGGACAGCAGCCCTGCCACAACCTACTAGCACTCCCGCCATGGCTCGAACTGTAGGTTAATGATTACCTAGTTTGAGGGGACCCACGATGCCGTGAGGGAAGACTGCGATAGTCACTCGCGATGAGTCTAAGGGGCATGCAATAAGGCGGGGGCCTTATTCCTTAGAAGCCCTTAGTCTCCCACAAGTTCACCTGGTGGAGTGTTGACTCCAGGGGTTATTGATGTCTACCAATTAGTCAAGAGGCGAGTGGCACTCTTGGAGCACGTGGTGCATACTAAAGGGCACGTCGCGCAAAAGAAACACAAGGGGCGAGTGGCACCCTTGGAGCACGTAGTGCATCCTGAAGGGAACATCGCACAAAGAAACAGATGAGGCGAGTGGCACCCTTGGAGCACCTAGTGCATCCTAAAGGGCACGTCATGTTGATGATGATAAAGGGAGGAACCTAGATGGCCCTAAGACAGACAACACATTAAGAAATTTTAAAACAACTTCCCTACTTAAATGATGCCCAGTTCAGAATCTAAGTCCTAAGCCTAAAACTTCTCTAGGGGTAAAATTTTGTCTACCCTTAAGAAAATATACATATAAAAATAAAATAATAAAATTTAAACTAAAAACCACTTAAGTAATAGTTTTGGTCTTCATAAATTTTTGGGGTAAAATGAAGAGAGCAAGAAATTAATTAAAATCAGTGGATATAAAATGTCAAGAAGAAATCAATTTATTTTAACTTTTGATAATTTAAAAAGGTACTAAATTAATAATAAAAGTAAACAGCGGATAATTTGCACAACTGTCTTTTCTAGCTCAAATAAAAAGGAATGAAGGAAATGTAAAAATTAGGAAATTAGGGAAAGGAGGTAACCTAAAGAGGGAAAGAGGGGAACTCATGGTAAAAAAAAAAGTGGGAAACCAACTTAGGAAAGAATCGACATTTAAGAAACTCCTAATTTTGAACTGATTTAGCAATTTCTTTTTAGGGAAAGCTTTTAAAACTTGTAAGGGAATCTAGGGACACCTAGGAGTAAATTTAGGAGTAACTCTAGGTGGGTGAGGGAAATGAGACAATAAATAAATTAAAGAAAATAATTATTGGAGGAAAGTGGGGGATGAATGACACTTGCACGAAGGATAATTTTTAGAAGATTTTTATTAAAACTTAAAATTTAATGAGATTTATGGAAATAATGGAAGTTCTAAAATTCTATAAAAGAGAGGGAGGAGAAGGAAGAGGGGGATCGGTTGTTAGTGTAATGTTACACTGTCGGATTAGTGACTTGATTGATTTACTTGTGGGAGTTGGGATTTCCCAGCTCAGAGAGGAGTGGTAGCTCGGCCTTGCGAGGTGAGCTGGGAGCTAGACATACCATCTGGATAGTGTGTGGCCCCTTTGCGGCTTAGGGGGCTAAGGGGGAAGCAAAGTACCCCTAGCATTGGCTGGGAGGTACCGGTGAGGTCTTGACGGTCTGCGAGCGGGAGCGGCACGAAGCACGCGAACATCATTCGAGGCAGGCAATAAGGCAACAATATGCTCTTTCATTTATATTGTAGAATGCATTATGACTTATGCTAAGATCTGAAAATTTGATTGTAAATGGTTTGGATTATCTGGTTTCCTTGATGGTCTATGCGCCCTTGTATTGTATGCTCTTTCCGTTGTTATAACTCCTATTCCCCAGCTGACTCTGCGGTTAAATGTTTTCCGGGCTAGCTCAGCTCTGCGCTTAACGCGCCCCTTGTGATTCTACTCTACATTTTATCTCACGGTCTACTACATATTTACTACCTCGTACTAGGTATTATCACTGAAATTTTGTCTGCACATGGCGACAAGAACTCAGCATCGTCAAACAGTAATGAAGTCATTAATGGCACTGAATTAATTTCACAGCATTCCAAAAAGGTCAAAAACTATACAAAGTAGTAAAAATTGAAGAGCGCTTTACAGACGTTGGGTGCGCGTGCACATGCGCAGAACAGAAACGTACCATGCGCACATATGTGCACGATGCACGACTGTTAGCAAAAAAAGCCGCGCACTTGCTAAACGGCGCATTTATTGAAATGGTCAGCCTCCCAACCACTTATGGATCAGCTCCCAAGCCGATTTGCCCTCAAATCTGAGCTGAATCCGCATGGTAGGCTAGTCAAAGACCTAATAAATCCCTAAAGAGCCTCTTTTCACACTACAAAGGATTTACATAATCACCCAATGCAATGCTATAAAAAGCCATGAAGAAACCTCATTTTCTCAAGGAATTTCATGTAATGTTATGCTGCCTAGATTGTTTTAAGGACTCAATCCTTGACAAGACCACTTTGGAACCATTTCATTGAGCAATCCACCACTCCATTGAGTGGGTTTGCAAATGAGTTCTTTCATCATCATTTTTATTTTTCTTGTTGTAAGGAGAGAAAGTTTGTGAGGGTCCAAGAGCCTTCCTTTGGAGGAAGAAGGGACTCATAGTCCCCTTTCTTCATTGTGCTTTGATTTCATCAATAGATCAGCCTAAGCACATTGGTGATATTGGTCTTTTTGTGTTTGTTATCTCTATATCCATATGTTTATGATTTTAGTTTGTATTAGTTTAATTCTTGCTTATAGTTTTGTTTTTCTTTCTCTAACTCTTTCCTCTACAACTGTCATGCTCAGCAAGACCCAACTGGGCATGTAAGCACCTCTTATTTGCTCACCATGGTGACGAAAAGGGTGCAAACAGATTGGCGACCATACTGGGGATAAGGTATCAATTCCTACCTCATTTGGGTTTATTTTTCTTTCCTTTTAGTTTGTTTAACTTGCAGGTGCACAAACCGGCCTTTGCCGACCTGCTAACCAGTCAATTCAAGAGAGAATTGAGAGAAATCCATCCGGATTTTTCTCTCTCAACCGTTTGTCACAGGTGCGTGGGTATTCTACTCCACAGATGTGCCTCGGGAGCGCATGCGCATAAAACACAACCTTTCTCTGCGCGCATGCGCTTTCTGTCTCAACTCTGTGCGCGCGCCTGCGCTCTGTGCGCCTCTGTCTGCACTAGAGGCCACGCATTTTAGTAAAATTTCTCATTGTAAGTTGTTGGGATGTGGGGAAGGTCTTTTGCCTTCTTAAGAATGATGTTATGCATGCTCTAAATACTTCACCACACTTAGTCCCCTCACCATATAAAGGGGTTAGTCTAACATACATAGGCACTTAGGAGGATAAAAAATCAATTTCCCTTCTTTGCTTTTTGCCACGTGGATGGCTTGTTTTGACTAATAATCTAAGTTGGAAAATCATATCTAATCACATCTAACTCACATTTGGGACTAGAAGTTGGAGTCACAATCGTTGAGTATGATCTTCTCTCGCGTCTCCAAGCGATCTTGAGAATCAGAAAAAGATTGTGAAAACAATCTCATCTCCCTTAACAAAAGTTTTAAAACTTTAGGAGAGGACAACGACCCTTTTTGGGACCCCTCTTAGTTTCATTTTTCAAACACATTTTAAACTTGTAATGGGCCCATACATGCCCACATGCTACAAAGATAGAATAGTGTTCGAAATTATTGCTTTCTTAGATCAAAACACTAGGAGAGTTTAAAGGTTGTAACGGGCCCATACATGCCCACATGCTCAATCTAGGATAGTTTCATGCTTTTTCTAGATTACATCACCATAGGGAGTTAAAGGATAGTAATGGACCCACATGTCCACATGCTAGCTTCCAAGGGCTTTTGAATTCCGCAAGGTTGTACCAATGACATCTAGCTAATTAGGTAATCAAACTCTTGTAAGGACCAAGCGAAGTCCACATGTAGCAAGGTGACATCTAATTAACTAAAACTTGGCACACTTTCACTCACACACAAA
>SNQJ01S0003903.1:193487-260245 GCA_010110895.2 Picea sitchensis | reverse complement strand
ATATCATATTCCATTAATCCATTAAATCCATCATGTAAGTTATTCAATGTAGTTTGTATTTAAGTTATTAATTAATTAATTACAATTATGTCCTTTAATTAATTAATAACTCACTTACTTAATATAATTAAATCATCTTTGTTTAATTAATACCTTGTTAACAGAATTAATTCCCTAATTAGTTTTACTTTATAATTTCTTAAACATTTATCCAACTAGGGTCATTACATTAGTTCACCAATAACTCATATCCAAGCATTTACACCATAATTTCATATAAGAATCCATATATGTATTGATTTTCAATTAAGAAATGCATGTTTATTTTTAGCATGCCTTGCATCTGTTATGCATTCACAACATAACTTGAACTGGTATCCATGCACCAAAAGTCCATATTTAAATTTACATGTTTGGAAAATGATCATAATTATCATCATTATGAAAATATAACAATAAAAATAACATTATGCAACACATAAATAGGTCCAGATATACACATCTCAATTTTATATATCAGTCTAACTAAGTCCAAATAGTTACTAAGCAATGAATTACTAAGATGATTAAAATCAAAGTTCTAATTGTCTAAGGTCAAAATATGGGGCATTACAAGTATCAAAGGAAAGGTATCTATGGGTATTTCAATGAGGTGGAAATGGATTTATGTGATGAGGTTGTTGATATTTTCTTTGACTACCTTGAAACTCTACCATGCTAGCTGGTCAAACTATCCTACCTCAACTGGTTCAGAGACTTATGACAAATCTAACTAGGTGATCCAAAAACGAAGGTATTACTGATAAATTGTGAGTTAGTTTAATGTACTTTTTGCATCGGATCGTTAAGAATGCAAAATACATAAACTTATTATCGTGTTTGCGGAATATCAAATGTGACTTTTACTTGATGCTTATTAATGAATAAAGAGATCAGACATTAATATCCATGCTGCAAATTAAGAGAGTAGAACAACAAAATAGAAAAAGAAATAGAGACAAGAGGTTGATATCGGAGTTCACCAATCGTTGGCTACGTCTCTGGGCCCGCTTCCAAGTGGAGAACCTCTTTATTGCTCTTTAAAATGCTAAAAGTTCTCTTACAATGGCTCTTTGTTGTTACATAATATGCTTCATATCTGCTGTGCAAGACCTCCTTTCTCAGATTCAACATGCATCATCAAACTCCTCCTTCAATTCCATTTGAGAAAGTAAATATATTGCCAGAATCAACACGACAAGACGGTCGCAATGGAATTGGTTTCATCCAATTCTGAGAACTTTTATTTTTGAGCATTTTCTGAGCCTAGGGAGCCTCCTGGATCATTCCTCCCCACTTTGGAAACTTTTGGACCACCAAAAGTCTACTTTTACTCAGGTAAGAAGTGAGGGTATTGCCTCCCCACTTTGTCATGTATCATCCATCCTCTCTTCTGGGATAATGATCACCTGACTAATCACAACAAACATGAAAACGAAGATAGCATTGTTTATCAAAGTAATTATCCCATCAATTGCACAATCATCTACATATTCTTTGTCACAGTTAGCAGCCATACACCATTGAATAGCAGCAAACTAATCAACAATACTAGACATGCTAATGATAATGCTTCCCCTTCTTAATAGGAACAGTAAACAAAGTATGCAGTTGAACCTCATGTTGTACCTCTGGTGACACTTCATGATTGTTCAAAACATATTGAACCATCTCATGTTTAGCATCAGTAACTTCCTGTTTTGTTACAGACATAAGTGTTAAACTTTTTCTTGCATTTACCATTATTTTTAACTGCACTGTAGCTGCAAAAGACCTATCAGTTTTCATGCGATGAGCACGAACAATGTACTCTTTCCCATCTTTCTTGAAGCAGTATTTATTATCCTCCCTGTAGAAGATGGCTTTTCTATCATAAAGGTAGGGGATTCCCAAGACAATCCCACATATGTCCAGTGGCACTATATCAATCTCTACTTCATCATGATACTTAGAAGTGATTGCAAACTTAATTTTACATTGCTTGGTTACTTTCAAATTGTTAACACCACATATCCATCCCAATGGATATGGTTTAGGATGTGGCTTAGTTTCAAGTCCCAAGTTATTTACAACATCTTCACTGATTAGATTGGCTTGTGATCCACTATCTACAAGAGTATCAACTTTAACATTATGTGTTATAACCCTTATGTGGAAAAGTTCATTCCTTTTACACTCATCATTTACATCAGCTGAACTAGAAGAGCTAGTACTTGCAACAGAATTTATACCTCGGATTCCCATAGCTACAACCTGTGTCTCATCACCGGAATCTGATCCAAGATCCACTTGAACTGTCGCAGTTGTGGTATTCTTCCTTCCTTGGTTGGAAAACTTCTTTGGCTTCAAGTCAGGATGTAAGACCCAACAATGATCTTCATCATGGCCTACTTTCTTGCAATGCTTGCAAGTAGGCTTCTCCTTTCTTGCTATGGCTGTCTTCTTCTCTTTCCTTTTCCCTGCATCCTTTCTTTGCTAGATATATGTAGAAACACTATCACCAACATTCCCTTTACTGGATTCAATGTGAATGGCTTGTACACATACTTCATCACAACTAGAAGGATTTAGCATAAGAATAGTGTGCTTAAGATAAGAATGTAAACCACCGATATATTTTAGGACTTTCTCTTGTGTATATAATGGAATACCCAAATTTAAAGCTTTCTTACGAAATATCTGAGTATATCCTTGTACACTTTGACCTTTTGATTGACTTAAGCATTGCCAATTCATCATTTCGTGTTGCATGTAAGCTAAAGGGTAAAAATATTGTTTTAATGCAATAACAAAATCATTCCAAGAAGAGATTGTTTTACCACTTTTCTTAAGATCATCTCTAGTTTTTCTTTCCCACCATATGAGAGTTGTGCCTCCCAATTTGAGACTTGTTAGTTGGATCTTAGTTTCATCATCAACAATCTAGCTTTTCTGCATCTAATTCACCATCATAAGTGGGTAATTGAAACTTTACATCTAACTTTAATAATGGCATATCAGAAGAATGATGATTTTTTTTCTTATCCTTGGAGGAATGTACACTTGCTTCATTATTAGATGATGAGGATGAAGGAGAAGAAGGTTTCAAAGGTCCACCACCTCCAACTCCTCCTTCTGCTCTTACCGAAGATTCACCTTCTTCAACTTTTGGATTCCTTCGCTGATCTCTTTCATGGTAAAGCTCATCTACCATGGATTGCATCAATTTAAAGGCCTCGAAGAAATCATCTTCGGATTTGAAGGGACCCAATTTCCATGGTGAAGACATATCTTGCTTATGCGGTCGTCTTTGAATCTTTGTGTCAAGAGCCTCAAGTTGGCATTCTCCTTGCTTGAGTTTTTCTCTAGTGAGCATCCAATGCTTGCAATTCCTGTCAAACCTTCAAAACCAAATACTCTGATACCATAAACTTGATCCAAAAACGAAGGTATTACTGATAAATTGTGAGTTAGTTTAATGTACTTTTTGCATCGGATCGTTAAGAATGCAAAATACATAAACTTATTATCGTGTTTGCGGAATATCAAATGTGACTTTTACTTGATGCTTATTAATGAATAAAGAGATCATACATTAATATCCATGCTGCAAATTAAGAGAGTACAACAACAAAACAGAAAGAGAAATAGAGACAAGAGGTTGATAACGAAGTTCAACAATCGTTGGTTATGTCTCTGGGCTCACTTCCAAGTGGAGGACCTCTATATTGCTCTTTAAAATGCTCAAAGTTCTCTTACAATGGCTCTTTTCTGTTACATAATATGCTTCAGATCTGTTGTGAAAGACCTCCTTGCTCAGATTCAACATTCATCATCAAACTCCTCTCGAAAACATGGCAACAATGCCTCTCAATACATGAGAAAAGGGAAAAAAATACAAACTTCTCCTTCAATTCCCTACATCAAAACATCTCCCCAAGGCTTCAAAAAGACTGGTTTATATAGATTTTAAGGCTCATATGAGGAATCCCAACTTCCCTCAAGATCTGGCCTCTTTTTGGGATCAAATCCCCCTTCAAATGGCCTCAAAATCCTCAAAAACCAATTTCTTGGCATAATATCAGTCAAAATCCCCAAAAACTATACAAAAAACCCACTTTTCTAAAAATTACACAGTGTAGCCCCCTAGGGCTGGGCACGTGCCCTCAAAATAGGGTCACATGGATCCATATGGCCAAGCGCCAGCCCTCTAGGGGTTGTGCGTTGGCCCCCTTGCATTGCTGGCTCCTGGTCACTGGGTGCTTGCATAGGACCGGTGGGCTTATGGTTATACCCCTGTGCGCCTTTGGTGGTTGAACTCCCAGTTGTATGGGATCTCCCCCAAGATCCATGTGCTAGTTATAATCCTAACCTCCATCTGCATTGCCCCTGCCGCAGGGTCGTGTGGTATGACAAATCCACAGGTTGGGGCTTAGCCCCAACCCCCTCTTTTTTGCGCCCCATATAATATTGCACTTTAAATATATTTAAATATGTTATACTTAATAATACTCATATGTGGCGCGTTGGTGTTTGGACTATTTCTTAAGGTTTGAACTTGGTGGGTGGTCATGGGTTCAAAACCCATGAACCCCCAAATATTTTAAACTTGCCATATGAATTGTTGACTGGGTGCCACGTGGCTGCCCATGTCTGGGCCACATGGCACCACCACATTTGACTAAACTTTGCCAAGTGTCCAATTCTGATTGGATCTTCCATCCACATCTACCCAATCATAGATTGCCACTTGTCAACACCTTCTTCTGCCACATCAGCCTCATGAAGTGTCTTTGGTGATGTCATGCTAACGTCAGCATTGACTTTTTGCCAGTCCTTTGACTTTTTAGCTGTCTGAGAAAACGGTCAGAGTACGATAACTCTCGCATACAACATCTATTTGAGAAAGTAAATATACTGTCAGAATCAACGTGATGGTCCGCTCGCAATGGAATTGGTTTCATCCAATTCTAAGAACTTTGATTGTTGAGCATTTTCTGAGCTTGGGGAGCCTCCTGGATCACTGGGTCATCCAATTTTAGAATGAGGAAAATTAGACATCGTTAGGAAGGCCTATGAGTATAATAATGCATGGAATCCTTGATTTTCTGATTACGAGCATGTCAACAACAAATTTTTAACCCTAAATCCATGTTACCAACTTGGCCTTTGAAACTAGTCATGAATTTGCGAAGGCTCATTCTCACCACCTAGGGGTGGAAACCAGGAATACGATACACCATTGGAAAAGTATCACACTTACCTACATCACCTATAGCCCCAATTTTCCTTCCAATTTAGATATCAGAATAGAAACTAACCAGGAAGTCACTACTATGTATTTGGCCATTTAGGAGACGTGAAAGTTGTGCCCTTCATAGACTAGTCATACAAACTTGGAATCAAGATAATGATAGATCATTGGAAATATTATCCTAATACCTATAGGATCAAACCATTTTATGTTCCATATCATGAAAATATTTCATTTTATTTTCTACGAAAGACCATGTTCTCATGGGACCCGACAAGTGACAAGCAAAAGGGGCCAATGCTGAATTTTTTGTAAACTAAGTCCTCATCTCATGAAATATGCACTGAGAAGCCTTGAAATAGGGAATTATGATATAGGAGGGTTTCATAACTCAAAATATATCCTGGGAAGGCCTCACATAGGGGGAAAATAACATGGTTCTGGGATAATTCGGACAAGGTCAGAATGATCCCGCTTGGGTGCCATCAAGATGTTGATGGACATAATGATACTAATGAATATTATGCATATTTACAATAGCTTATATTATTCCAGGGTAAATAATTTATTTGAAATTTGTTTAGCCTTACTATCCCTTAGGTTGATATAGGAGGCACTGATCAAATTGAACCTAAACTAACTGACTTGAACTGATATCAAGTGACTTTGAATTTCTGCCTAATACTCTAATAGTGTTTGATAAGTCACTATGCGCTCCGATGAAACCTATGAAATCAACCCATTGATACACTTTAATGGGAAAGGGCCACAATAACTATGACTCCTACCATTGTCTTTGACTAGAACTAGAGCATAATGGATTGCTAAGAGAAACCCTCAATCCAACTCATGAATAAATTAAAGTGATAAACATCATGATGATCCCAAATCATATTTCTGGGTCAACAATCGTTGCTTAATAATTACACATGCATCAATGTGTTTTGTGCTATATTTACACACATGGGCGGTTTGGTTAAGAGTGCCCCGATGCATTTTAACAATAAGTGCACTGGAAAAAAAAACTCTTCTACAACCTCCTCCTACCTTTTTTTATTTATTTATATTGAATATCCATTAAAACCTCTATTAAAACCTCTATAGTTAATAGAGGAGGTTGTAGTGGAGGGATTTCTGAAAACTTTGCCAAATTTTGTAACACTAAAAACCTTCACAAAAACCTCTATTAGAAGGTGTTCTCCTTGTAATGAAAACATGACTCTTAAAACAATAAGTGAATCCATGGAAGTTTTATTGACCTTTATAATTTACAAACAAATCGTCGAGGTCATTAAAAAAACTCCTCTAGGGTGCAAATACCCACCCCCCCTTTTTTCTCCTTTGTTTGAATCTTCAACTTTTCTCTTTATACTTTTCAAATGTTAGATTCCAATCTTTGAATTATGAAATTCTTTTACTAAAAATATGAATCACTTTGGAGCTCTTGACACCTCAAGAGATTAGTTGTCCTATCTCTTACTAAAAAAAGGATTTGTTTGTTATGAATTTATTCTTGAATAAGGTCCTAATGTCACCTGATTCTCTGACTACATGCTCCTCCACAAACTACTTAGTGTCGAATAATTTGAAGTTGAACACAAAAATTCTACCCTAATAGTCCCAAGTCAATCTATTCAACATATGGAGCACTTAGATGTGGTTGTGGGTTCATGCATGGGCTATCTTGGCATATGGATATGTGCTTGTATTATGATTTTAATGCATAGTTTGCAAAGTGTCAAAATCTTAGTATAAAATAACAATGTTCCTGTTAAATCGATAGTTCAATTGACTTGGAAATTGGTTTGATGGATTTGACATTTGGTGCATAACTTGGACACATCATTATGCACTCGGTCTTGAGGTAGTAGTTGACTATGAAACTAATAAGGAGAACAAGTTTAATCAAATCATAACTTTCGATGCTTAGATTTTCTTTTGATTCCTGGTTTACCTTATTACTTGGATGGATTTTGTCGATGTCAGAGGCTTGGTCATCATGGAAAAGATTAAAATAAATTGAGAGTGGTTTGTAATGACGAGGCAAGGAAAACCAAATTTGCAAATTTTGTACAACATCATAAAAAAAAATTAATGTAAATTTTCAAGCTACAACATTTGGCTCCATTTTGGCATAGTGTCTCCCTGTGATGCACTAAAGAAGATGCAGACCAAGTGCATAATCCATTACTTTCAAAACTAGTCCATGTCCTTGTCTGAAATCTTCTGAATGTATGAACCTTATTCCAACTTACTGAGACCATATCTATGTATCTTTGAAAACTGTGAAATCTTGGAAGAGATGAAACCATATTCCTGAAACCACCTTTTCTTTGTTCTAAATACCTACTCATTATCAACTAGAAAATGTTGTATGCGTGAACTAAAAACAACTTCTCTGCAAATCGAGATAAATGCTCAAATGTAAGATTATTCATATACATCGACTACTACTCTAATTCATTGAGTTACTATGGCTAGGTAAAGTCAAAATTCCAATAAAACCATGAAAGCTTCTTACTACTTGACTTAATACCACTTTCCCTTTGAGCCATCAAAAGAAATAACAACATATATAATAGGAACTTATCATGAGAATTTGATACATACTCAAAATATAAAAGTAATACAAAGGTTGAACTATTTAAAATTTCCATACAAGCTGCTATAGGAGCTCCAAAAGCATTAAAGATTACCTTCTTTTGATTAGCAATAAAAAATAGGCATCTTTCATCTTTGACTGGATTACTTAATTTCTCTTGTGTAACAAATGATCTCTATGATAATTAACTATCTTCAGTACCTCTGAAAATTTCCATTGATTTTGTGTCATCTTGCTTATATATACCATATACCCTTTTTTCTACCTCTTCATAAGATGATTGCATGTGCTCTTCATAAACAAGATGGTATTTACAAAGATTCCAGACAAGAGTTTCCTTAGAAAATACATGACTGAGCTCTTTTTGAAAACCCAAGACATTACGAAGACTATTGGGAACTTCTTGAAATTTGTCAAGTACATATTCAACACTATTTCCTTGGGATATATTATCATAAGTTTCAGTAGTAGTATATTCATCATTTTAATAATAAAAAACATCTTGAACTTTATTGCTAAGACAACATTTTAATTCAAATTGCTAACAACAATCTTTCAAAAGAAGGGCAACCAGATATATTTTCCTACAAAAACATTGAAAGTCTGGACAAAAATATTTTAATGAGGTGATGCTAGCAATAGTTAAATTTCTATACCATTTTCTTGTATCTTTGTCAAGAGACATCACAAACATATTCATTAATACATCCTCATGAAAAATACCCAGCCAGTGTATGAATTCATGAAAGTCTTTCAAATTCTACACCAAACTATCTTCATCATCTCCTATGAATTTTGGAAAGTACTTTTTCCAGTCTTGTTTGTCAAACATAGAATTAGGAAAACCATGTGCATTTGAAAAATCCAAAGGTGCATACCTTGCAACTACCCAAGTAGTAGGTGAATTTTCCATTAAAAAATAATGGAGTCACTAGGTGAAAACTTTGACTGAAAAAAAAAAATCTTCTTGAAAATGAGAAACTACTTGCCTGACTCTCGTTCACCCTCAAGAATCATATCTTGTCTATGTAATTTCTCAAGGAAATATTTCTTTCAATTTCGTTCCCCAATAATGGCACCAATTTTATGTTGTTCTTCAAGACGTTCATGGCTACAGAGGAACTATGCAAAGGAATATGAAACCCACTTTAGGCCTCAATATGGATCTTGCACCAGAGGGATTAACCCTTAGTGAGTTGGTTTCCCATTTTCACCACAACAACAACTCACAATATTCAGGACAAAAAGAATGCCATATTTCAAGTCATAAGAACAAGAATAAAAAGTGTTGAAGGAAAACTACAATAGGATGGACTAAAACAAAACAAAAAATATTATACCAAAATCCTTTCCATTGGGTACCAGAGTCTTGGTTTGTAGAGAACACAATATGTAATGACCCCACACGTTACGACACAAAAATGATGTACAACAAGTAATTTTTTTTTTAAGTATTAGGAAAATAATGTCGACAATAAAACCATAACAACACAACTCAACGACATCATAATGAAAGAATTACACTCGACACATCGTCATAATCAATCACGTCGCAACCAACACATCCATAATTTAGTAATGACATATAATCAACCATAATAATAAATGAATGATGACACAAAGTAACAACATCACCTGCTACTCATCACTGATATAAATAAAAAATGCAATCAATGCGCCAACGAAGGATAGCGACACATACACATAAAAGGAATAACATATTAGCACATCAATCTTGGAGCAAAATAATACAACAATCATCAGATAAAGAATATAAAATGACTACCCACCCATCTTACCCTGCAAGGTTAGGACCTCTAGGGCACATAAGCAATGCTCAAGCCTAGGTTCCCATTGATTTTGACCATTTAAGGTCTGAGGGTTGGCGACTGTTCTAAGGCATAAGGAGGTGTCTACATCCCACCCTCCACAATCAATTCCAAGCTGACTAAGCTAAATAACATCATCAACAATCATCCAAGTGCAAAGGCATTCTAATAAACCAACACATGTAAAATAAAATTCCATGGCGCAAGAGAACTAAAATACTAAATCCATATAGCAACGACATAAGCTGAGGTGAAATAATCTACTTATTTAAAATTTCAGGTGCAAACAAACATCTCCTTAACTTCCAAGCACACGATTAAATCATTCATCAAATTACAATAATCAACATCATTATCAAGGTAAGCACATGATCCATTTTCCAGATTAATGTATTCACTTATTGATCATTGTGTGCAAATAATCCAATCATAAGGAAATCATACCGCAACATGGTGACAAGCACATTAGTAAACTAAGTCGTAAACATTTATGCATCAAATTAGATCATAGTGCAAGAAACCTAACACCTATTCATCAGCATCATCCAAGGTGCAAGATAAACAAATTCCACAGCATCATACATGACATAAAATCCATTGCGCAAGAAGTTAAAATATCTTTGACCATCATACATTGTATTGAATCCATAAACGAAAGCAATCTAATAACAATCAAGTTATTTCAACGACGTAAGGTAAATACATTCATTACATTTTATTGCACAAGGGTCTAAGATCTAACCATCATAAAAATCCATGAGCGCAAGAAGTAAATAACCAAAAACCATTCATTGCGTGCAAGAAGAAAAATCTAAACATTATACAATACCTCCTTTAATGGTCTTAGTTTTTCATACGCGTAAGAAATAAACTAAGTTTAAAACTATCATTCAAGAACAAACTAAATAAACTGAATAACTAAATGTCTAAAACCATCATTCAATACATTAAATTCATGCGCGCAAGAAATAAACTAAATCTAAGAGAACATTCAGCCACGTCATCTATTGCGCAAGAGTACCCAAGCCTTTTTATTCCAAGGCACAAAAGAAATCTAATCTCGTAATTGATCTTACTTTTCAATGATTACAAGGTGCTAACGAAATTTAAAAATATTTATCTATCGTTATGACATACAATCCATTTGCGCAAGAGACTCAAGTGCTTTTCTTAACCACTCATCTATAAACATTTACTAAAACAACATTAATAATGACCCTTCATCATAAACAGTTAATAAAAAATGACATTTAATAATGGACATTATTATAAACATTTAATAATAATCGAACATTAGTAACGCTTATACAACATTAATAATAATCATTCATCATAACAGTTAATTAAATAGACATTAATCCTCAACATTATTATTAGCATTAATAATAACATTAATAAACGCTTATGCAACCATTAAAATAACCATTCATTTAAACATTTATTAAAAGCAACATTTAAAGGTGATCATTTATTACAAGCTTACATTAATGATCAACATTATTATAAGCTTACATAACAACATTAATAAAGAAAGGAAATACACAACAAAAACCCAGAGGCAACATGCCCCTATGCTGGGAATTTTTCTTGCTCACACACAGAGTTTAATCACATCAAATAAACAAGGAATACACAACAAAAATGCAGAGGAAACATGCCCCTATGCTGGGCGTTTTTCCTACTCACATGCAAAGTTTAATCACATCAAATAAACAAGGAAGACACAACAAAAATGTAGAGGAGACATGCCCCTATGCTGGGCATTTTTCTTTGCTCACATGCAGAGTTTAATCACATCAAAATAAACAAGGAAGACACATAAAAAATGCAGAGGAGACATGGCCCTATGCTAGGTGTTTTTCCTTGCTCACATGTAGAGTTTAATCACATCAAAATAAGAAAGGAAGACACAACAAAAACGTAGAGGAGACATGCCCCTATGCTGGGCATTTTTCTTTCTCACATACAGAGTTTAATCACATTAAAATAAACAAGGAAGACATAGAGAAAACACAGAGGATACATGCCCCTATGCTGGGCATTTTTCTTGCTCCCACGCAGAGTTTAATCACATCAAAATGAACAAGGAATACACAAAAAAAACACATAGGATACATGCCCCTATGCTGGGCATTTTTCTTGCTTACACGCTGAGTTTATTCACATTAATAAAACAAGTAAAGACACAACAAAAATGCAGAGGCAACATGCCCCTATGCTGGGCATTGTTCTTTCTTACACACATAGTTTATTCACATTAATAAAACAAGGAAAGACACAACAAAAGATAAGAGAGGGACTATACCCAACCATATCATAAAACCATTACAAATCCATCAACAATAAATCTATGTATATTTCTACTAATTTACAAATGCAACTTAAAAAATGTGTACCGTAATTTGGCTAACATCTTACTGATGTTCTTCGACTGCTGGCAATCCTTCTCGCTCCCACTTGCTAATCGTTGAGACCTCACTTATACCTCCCAACCAATGCTAGGGGTACTCTTCTTCCCCATGAGTCCCTCAAGCCGCAAAGGGGCCATGCACACAAACCAGAGAAATATAGCTCCTATCTCACCTCGCAAGGTCGAGCTATTACTCTCTATCCGAGCTGGATATCCCAACTCCCACAAGAAAAACCAATCAAAAGAAAAATCCGGCAACATAACCTTACGCATACCAGTCGTGATCCATTCCCCCTCTCCGCCATTTATTTGATAGAGTTCTTCTTAGTGACACTTCCATTTGCACATTAAATTTGTTTTAATAAAAATTAATTAGGAAAAATTCTCCCCCATACACTTGTCACCTGATCCCTTAGTTGCACCGGAATTTCATTTAATTAATTAAATTAATTTTCCAATTTCCCTCACCCACCTAAAAGAGTTCCTAAAAACGCTCCTTGATGTCCCTTTATTCCCTCACATTCCATTAATAACTAATGCCTTTCTTAAATC
Source organism: Picea sitchensis (assembly GCA_010110895.2). Taxonomy (NCBI): domain Eukaryota; kingdom Viridiplantae; phylum Streptophyta; class Pinopsida; order Pinales; family Pinaceae; genus Picea; species Picea sitchensis. Next base: position 247,580 of record SNQJ01S0003903.1, on the reverse strand, counting down.
TTAGTTGAGTTCTAATTTGGAAAGGTCTCTAGCCTAGATTCCCTTCTATGTTCCACATTCCTTTTGCATTTAATTTCCCCCTTTTTGTCTAACTTCTAAATTAGGAAGTTTTGCACATAACCAAAAATTAAATTTGTGATAAATTCTTTCTCCTTTAAATTTTAAATTGATTTTTCTCCATCCCCCCTTTATTAAGTTATTAATTAGTTTTAGTCCTTATACCCCAATTAGACCTATGCTCTAATTTCAACTAGGCTTAGCAAAATTGTTTTTAAGGGAAATTTTATAATTATTAAACTCTACGCATACAACATTTATTTTATGTCTAACCAAGTCAAAATAAAATATCGTTAACTAGGCACCTAGGTTCATTGACTCACTTGTGTTTTAAAAAAAAAATGTGATGTGCCCTTCAAGACGCACTACATGCTCCAAGGGAGCCACATGCCTTTATTCATGTTTCATTTATGCGACATGCCCTTCAAGACGCACTACGTGCTCCAAGGGCGCCACTCATCTTTTGACTTATTTTGGTAGATGTCCAACCCTTGGAGTCAATACTCTGTCAGGAGACCTTGTGGGAGACTAAGGGCCTCTAAGGAATAAGCAACCTACCTTATTACGTGCCCCTTAGAATATTCATGAGCAATTGTCTCAGTTTGTCCTCACTGAATCGTGGATCTCTCGAACTAGGTAATCGTTAACCTACAATTCAAGCCACGGTGGGAGTGATATTAGGCTATGGAAGGGATGCTGCCACACGTCTCCCTCAATATATCTAGTTGTCGTGCATGGCCCCTTTGCTCCTAATGTGAGTCTAATTAGCATGAAATCGTCATCCTGCATCCATCAACGAAAACACGTCAGCGATCCATAAACAACATCATAATATACCCAGTCATATGTCACATATGCAATAATAGAAATGTACAAACCATATACAATCCACTTCCTGACTCGATCCGGAGTCCAAGGAGGTCCATCGATGCCATCAGCATCCTCAATCTATCAAGAGTCCTGCACACTCAAGAGAAACCAATCAATAACACTTGTCTATACATAATAACATAACATAACATCATAACCCATAGCCTCATCATCAAAATCCGTAAGAAAAGTAGTCAATCATATAATGAACCGGATCACTTGCATGCAAGTTTCCTCAAATAATAAGTCACATCAGGTGTGCGCAAGAGAGGGATGTTACACACACCTCCTCTTGTTTTAAACTTCGTCTCAAAATTTCACAGTATACAAGTGCATAAATAAAGTATCTGACAATATCTAAATGTCTAGCTATAAAAGAAAATGGAAACTACTAAAACATATCATATGCATGCTCCTAGGTAACCGAGTGCAGACTATAATTGTCTCACTGGAAATTGACCTGATCGACTGTTTGACGCCTTATATTTCAAATGTGATGGTACAAAATGTAGATTGGCTCTGCCGTGAGCACACCCTCATCCGATACCTACAAGGACCTCATGTCAATCACATGTGTAGGATCACTAACATAAGGTCTCAAAACAGATACATGAAAAACATCATGCATACCCCTCAAAGAATCAGGCAAGGCTAGTCGATAGGCCACGTGCCCCTTCCTTTCAAAAACCTCGAAAGGTCCCACAAACCTAGGAGAGAGTTTATCCCCCTTTCCAAACTTGATCGAACTCTTGTGTGGTTTCACCCGCAAGAAGACTTGATCTCCAATTTTGTAACTACGGTCAATGTGATGGGCATCAACATAACTCTTTTGTCGATCCTGCGCTTCCTTGATCCTTTGGATTATGTTTTTCCTTTTCTCTTCCATTTCTTGGATCGCTTCTGGTGCTACCAAGACCCTAACCTCAAGGTGATCCCAACTTAAAGGCGTCTGACATGGTCGCATGTAAAGAAACTCGAACAGTGCCAGCTCAATGGTGCTTTGATAACTATTGTTGTATGGAAATTCTACCAGTATCAAGAACTCTTGCCAACTCTTTTGTTGGTCCATCACGAACATACGCAACATATCCTCCAAGATTTGGTTCATTCTTTCTATCTACCCGTCTATCTCCGAGTGATATGTGGTACTAAAGTTAAGTTGGGTTCCCAAGGCCTCTTGGAAACTAATCCAAAATCGTCCTGTAAACCCCAATCCTTGATTGGATATGATCCTCTTAGGCACTCCATGCAACCTCACAATCTTGTTGATGAAAACTCTAGCTATGTCAGGTGCCTGATACATTGTATGCATAGGGATAAAATGTGCACTCTTCGTCAGAGTGTCAACTTCCATGAAAAACTAGTTGTGCCTCCTTTTTGTCAGCAAAAATCCAATGATGAAGTCCATCGAAATGACCTCCCATTTCAATTTTGGAATAGCATGTGGATGTAGTAATCCTGTTGGATTTCTATGTTCAACCTTCACTTGCTTACCTTCTAGACATCTTGCCACATAGTTGACTATGCTCGCCTTCATTCCTTTCCAGAAGAATAAGGGTTTAAGGTCTGCCCTCATCTTCGTGACTCCAGGAGGAGCTATGTACACTGCTCTATGAGCTTCATTTAAGATCAAACTTCTCAATTCGTCGTTGGGAAGTATGTAAATCCGGTTATTATATCTCATTAATCCATCGATGTCCATAGTAAATCCCTCAAATTTTGGTACCAACATGGTGTTTTGTCTGATAAATTCTTTAACCTATTAATACCAATCATCGTCACGCTGTATATTTAGAATATTTTCACGTAGATTCGTCTGAAGAGGTATCACTAAAAATATGTGTGGTCTCTGACTCAATGCATCAACCACTCTGTTCATTGTTCCCTTGATGTAGGTAATCTCGAAATCATACTCGCTAAGCAGTTCCAATCAACGCCTTTGTCATGCGTTGAAGTCACTTTGTGTAAAAATGTGTTGCAAGCCATAGTGGTACGTTTTTAGTTCAAATTTCCGTCCAATCAGGTAGTGTCTCCAAACTCTCTAGGAAAACACAATGGCTAACAACTCCAAATCATGCATCGCGTATTTCTCCTCATGCTTTCTTAACTGTCTTGATATGTAAGCGATCACTCGACCATATTACATCAAGACTCTACCTAAGCCTTCCTTAGATGTGTCTGTGCATACCAAGAATTCATCATCCATGTCATGGACTTTTAGTATCGGCGTTGTCGTCAACAGCTCCTTAAGCCTTCAAAATTATTCTGCGCATTTCTTGGTCCATACAAACTTCTTGTTTTTCTTCTACAATTCCGTAATCGGATTTGCTATCTTTGAAAATCTCTCAACAAATCATCTATAATATCCCGCTAAACCCACGAAGGTATGCACTTTTGGAACATTTGTCGGTGCAGGCCATTCTATAATAGCCTCTACCTTCATTAGATCCACAACGATACCTTCGTCAGAGATGAAATCCCCTAAATAATGAATCTTTTATTGATAAAACGGGCATTTCGACAGTTTCCCAAACAATTTGTTCTCTCATAGACACTATAGTACCAAGCGCAATTTTTTGTCATGTTCTTCCATCATCCGAGAATATATCAAAACATTGTTAATGAATACTTGAACAAAATTTTCCAAGTATTCATGAAACACCCCATTCCTCAAGCTCATGAATACCCCTGGGGCGTTTGTCAATACAAACGGTAAAGTGGTAAACTCGTAATGTCCAAACCTCGTCTTGAATGGGGTCTTAGGAATTTCTTCCTCCTTGATCTGTAACTGTTGATACCCTGATCTCAAGTCATTCTTCGAAAACAGTTTCTCCTTTCATATGATCAAACCAATTATCTATTCTTGGCAACAGATATTGGTTCTTGATCGTTGCCTTGTTCATTTGACAATAGTCAATGTAGAGTCTCCACGACCCATCCTTCTTTTGTATGAAAATATAAAGAGCACCCCATGGTGACACACTTGGACGTATAAGTGCTAGGTACAAAAACTCTTTCAGTTGCATTTTCAACTCCTGTAACTCAGGGGTCGACATCCAATAAGGCATTCTTTCTATCTGTTCAATCCCAGGTTTTAGGTCGATGGTAAATTCCAATTCCCTCTCCGGAAGCAACCCTGGTAACTCCTATGGGAAGACGTCCGCAAATTCTCGTACTACCGGAAGGTTTTATAGTCCTTCTACCACACCCTTTTCATTCAACGCAAGAATCACATATAGCTTACATCCCTTGTGCATGCTTTTCTGAAGCTGTAGGGAAGAGATGACCCTTTGGGAAAAACCTTGGTTCCTTCCTACAATCACACATCTTTGTCCCTCATCATCCACCAAACTCAATCATTTTGTATTACAATTGAGTATCGCCTCATGCGATTCCAACCATTCCATACCGATCACGATGTTATAAGATCCTAAGATCGTGATGTAGAGGTTAGCCTTCGTGACAAAATCTCCCAGGTTAAGGCTACAACCTGTAACCTTTCCTCCAACCTTTTGTTTGGCTCCATAAGCCATTTCCACATAACTAAACTCATCCTGTTCGACTTCCTTTACCTTAATTATCTTAAGTGTTGCACTTGAAATAAAACTCTTTGTAGCGCTTGCATTTATCAAAATACTAAAAGTCTGGTTAGCGATGGTACCTAGTGTCTCGAGCACAGTAGACTGGTGCTCGACCTGGTGGTTATTCATTGCTGCATGAATCCAATGGGCCTTTCCCAAATATCCCACTATAGGGGTTCCGACTGTCTCGACTGCTCTTGTCCTTTCAACCGGACAATCACACTGGTAATGTGGCTCTCCACATGTCCATCATCTGGTCTTCGGTCTAGTACTCTTGGTCCCCGAACTAGAAGATGATGTCCCACCAGCCTGTAACCCTAGTCTGTTCTATTGAATAGGCCTGAATTGCTACTATTGCGGTCAACACTACTGTTGGTACTATGGTCCTCTATAGGGAGTCCATTAATAAGGCATTGGTCTTCATGGTGTCGTGAATGTGGATCTTCTTTGAGTGCCTTAATACCTTGGTGGATGTCTAGCTGGTGTCTGATGCTACTATGCACCAGATGTCACATGTACCATCGGTATCGCCAAAGTCCTTCTCTGACCCCCACTGATGAGCTCCTCCTTAGCTATAAGGGCCTTCTAGACAACATCATGCAACATTTGACGCATTAAAATCCTCACTTTCGCATGAATGCTGACATTAAGGTAGAATACGAACTTGTTGACCTTAAGCTTCTTGGTGTTCAGCTGTAGATCATACCAAAGAAGCTCCATGATATGGGCCTCGTACTTGGGCACCATATGATTGCCCTATTGCAAGGCATTGAACTCATTGACCTGACGCTCAATGAATTTCTTTGATATATACCTATCCCTGAATCGCTCCTCAAATAGTTCCCATGACACGCCTTCGACGACCATGTTCAGTTGTGGCAGGAGCGTCTTCCACCATAATAGAGTGCTCCCCTTCAACTGAAATAACACCATGTAGACCTTCATGTTGCAGGTATAGTCGTGAAGTGCAAAGCATGTCACCATATTTTCCAACCATGCCTCAGTGGTTGCATCATCCGTGGCACCTAATAATTGGGGAAACTTTACCTTCTCGAGTTCTCGCTAAATGGTACTAGTACCGACTGGGGTGCGCGGTGGACCCTAAGGGAGTACCGATGCCTTGGCCTCATCTCTATCTAGACGACTAATCAGGGCCTCTGACATCCTCTGGAAGGACCTCATCAACCCAACCACATCCCCCACAACTATCAGTTCCTTTTTAACGACTTGTTCTTCTCCTTGGGGGTTAGACCCTTCTAGCATGGATGCTACTAGAGGTGCCTCGCCTCCTCCCCTAGCACCACGTCGTCTGCCTCCGTGACATCCTCTTACCATGATTACTTGCATGAATACAAATCAATTTAATTAGCGACAATTTATAATCAAGTGTTTATTTAGTGGAATACGTAATGATCCCAAGTTGCGGGTCAAACTCGCTTTGATACCATATGTAACGACCCCATCTGTTACGACACAAAACAACATACAACAGATAATTTTTTTTGTTTTGTTAAAGCATTAGGAAAATAATGTCAACAATAAAATCATAGAAACACAACTTGACGACATCATAACGAAAGAATTACACTCGATACATCGTCATAATCAATCACGTTGCAACCGACACATCCATAATTTAGTAACGACATATAATCAACCATCAAAATAAATGAATGACGAAATAAAGTAACAACATCACCTGTTGCTCATCACTGATATAAATAACAATGCAATCAATGTACCAATGAAGGATAGTGACACATAAAAATAAAAGGAATATCAGATTGGCACATCAAGCTTGGAGAAATGTAAGACATCACTCATCAGAGAAATAATATAAAATGACTATCCACCCTTCCTACCCTGCAAGGTTAGGACCTCCAGGACACATAAGCAATGCTCAAGCCTAGGTTCCCATCAATTTTGACCATTTAAGGTCTCATGACTAGCGATTGTTCTGAGGAAAAGGAGGTGTCTACATCCCACCCTCCACAATCAAGTACAAGATGACTAAGATAAATAACATCATTAATGATCATCCATGCACATAGGAATTCTAATAAACCAACACATGTAACATAAAATTCCATGGCAAAAGAGAACTAAAATACTAAATCCATCTAGCAACGACATAAGCTGAGGTACAATAATCTACTTATTTAATTTTTTAAGTGCAAACAAACATCTCCTTAACTTCCAAGCGCAAGATTAAATCATTCATCAAATTACAATAATCAATAGAATTATCAAGGTAAGCACATGATCCATTTTCCATATTAACATATTCACTTATTGATCATTGTGTGCAAATAATCCAATCATAAGGAAATCATACTGCAACATGGTGACAAGCGCATTAGTAAACTAAGTCGTAAACATTTATGTGTCAACTTAGATCACGACGCAATCAACCTAACACCTATTCATCAACATCATCCAAGGCGCAAGATAAACAAATTCCACACCATCATACATGACATAAAATCCATTGCATAAGAAGTTCAAAAATATTTGACCATCATACATTGTATGGAATCCATAAACGAAATCAATCTAATAACAATAAAGCTATTTCAACGACGCAAGGTAAATACATTCATTACATTTTATTGCGAAAGGGTCTAAGATCTAACCACCATAAAAATCCATGAGCGCAAGAAGTAAATAACCAACAACCATTCATTGCATTGACTATTCATTGCGCGTAAGAAGAAAAATCTAAATAGTATACAATACCTCCTTCAATACCTTAGATTTTCATACGCGTAAGAAATAAACTAAGTTTAAAACTATCATTCAAGAACAAACTAAATAAACTAAATAACTAAAATTCTAAAACCATCATTTAATACATTAAATTCATGCGTGCAAGAAATAAACTAAATCTAAGCAAACATGCATCCACGTCATCTATTGCGCAAGAGTACCCAAGCCTTTTTATTCCAAGGCGCAAAAGAAATCTAATCTCGCAATTGATCTTAATTTTCAATGATTACAAGGTGCTAAGGAAATCTAAAAATATTTAACTATCATTATGACATACAATCCATTTGCGCAAGAGACTCAGGTACTTTTCTTAACCACTCCTCTGTAAACATTTACTAAATCAACATTAATAATGAACCTTCATCATAAACAGTTAATAAAAACCGACATTTAATAATGGAGATTATTATAAACATTTATTAATAACCGAACATTAGTAACGCTTATACAATATTAATAATAACCGTTCATCATAACAATTAATTAAATAGACATTAATGATGAACATTATTATTAGCATTAATAATAACATTAATAAACGCTTATGAAACCATTAAAATAACCATTCATTTAAACATTTAATAAAAGCAACATTTAAAGCTAAGAATTTATTAAAATCTTACATTAATGATGAACATTATTATAAGCTTTCATAATAACATTAATAAAGCAAGGAAATACATAGCGAAAACACAATGGCAACATGCCCCTATGATGGTTGTTTTTCTTGCTCACACGCAGACTTTAATAACATCAAATAAACAAGGAACACACAACAAAAACACAGAGGAGACATGCCCCTATACTGGGCGTTTTCCTTCTCACGCACAGAGTTTAATCACATAAAAATAAACAAGACACAACAAAAAAATAGAGGAGACATGCCCCTGTGTTGGGTGTTTTTCCTTTCTCACATGCAGAGTTTAATCACATGAAAATAAACAAGGAAGACACAACAAAAATGTAGAGGAGACATGCCTCTATGCTGGTCATTTTTCTTGCTCACACGCAGAGTTTAATCACATCAAAATAAACAAGGAAGACACATCAAAAAAATAGAGGAGACATGCCACTATGTTAGGCGTTTTTCTTGCTCCCACAAAGAGTTTAATCATATCAAAATAAACAAGGAAGACACAACAAAAATGCAGAGGAGACATGCCCCTATGTTGGGCATTTTTCTTGCTGACACCCAGAGTTTATTCACATTAATAAAAACAAGTAAAGACACAACAAAAATTCAGAGGAAACATGCCCCTATGCTGGGCGATTTTCTTGCTCACACACAGAGTTTATTCACATTAATAAAACAAGGAAATACACAACAAAAAATAAGAGAGGGACTATGCCCAACCATATCAGACAACCATTACAAATCCATCGGCAATAAATCTATGTACACTTCTAACTAATTTACAACTGCAACTTAAAAAAATGTGTACCGCAATCTAGCTGACAAATTGTTGATGTTCTTCGGCTGCTGGCGATCCTCTTCGCTCCTTCTTGGTAAGTGTTGAGACCTCATCGATACCTCCCATCCAATGCTAGGTGTATTCTTCTTTCCCCTGAGCCCCTCGAGCCGCAAAGGGGCCACACACACAAACTAGAGAAAGCTATATCCCAGCTCGCCTCACAAGGTCGAGCTATCACTCTCTATCCGAGTTGAGTATCCCAACTCCCACAAGAAAAGTCAGTCAAGAGAAAAATCTGACAGCATAACCTTACGCATACCAATCATGATCCATTCCCCCTCTCTGCCATTTATTTTATAGATTTCTTCTTAGTGACACTTCCATTTGCACATTAAATTCATTTTATTAAAAATTAATTAGGAAAAATTCTCCCCCGTACACTTGTCACCCAATCCCTTAGTTGAATCAGAATTTCATTTAATTAATTAAATTAATTTTCCAATTTCCATCACCCACCTAAAAGCGTTCCTAAAAACGCTCCTTGATGTCCCTTTATTCCCTCACATTCCCTTAATGACTGGCGCATTTCTTAAATCTTAGTTGAGTTCTAGTTTGGAAAGTTCTCTAGACTAGATTCCCTTCTATGTTCCACATTCCTTTTGCATTTAATTTTCCCCTTTTTGTCTTAGTTCTAAATTAGCAAGTTTTGCACATAACCAACAATTAAATTTGTGATAAATTCTTTCTCCTTTAAATATTAAATTGATTTTTCTTCATCCCCCCTTTATTAATTGATTAATTGGTTTTAGTCCTTATACCCCAATTACACCTATGCTCTAATTTCAACTAGGCTTAGAAAAATTGTTTTTAAGAGAAATTTTATAATTATTAAACTTTACTCATAGAACATTAATTTTAAGGTTGACCAAGTCAAAATAAGATATCGTTTTCTAGGAACCTAAGTTCATTGACTCACCTTTGTTTTTTTTTTTAAATCATGATGTGCCCTTCAAGACACACTACATGCTCCAAGGGTGCCACATGCCTTTATTCATGTTTCATTTATGAAACATGCCCTTCAAGATGCACTACGTTCTCCAAGGGTGCCACTCACCTTTTGAATGATTTTGGTAGATGTCCAACCCTTGGAGTCAATACTCCGTCAAGCGACCTTGTGGGAGACTAAGGGCCTCTAAGGAATAAGGACCTTGCCTTATTTCATGCCCCTTAGAATCTTCGTGAGCAATTGTCTCAATCTTCCCTCATGCCATCGTGGATCTCTCAAACTAGGTAATCATTAACCTACAGTTCGAGCCATGATGGGAGTGTTAGTAGGTTGTGGAAGGGTTGTTTCCATACCTCTCTCTCAATATCTCTAGTTGTCATGCATGGACCCTTTACTGCTAATGTGAGTCTTATTAGAAATCAATCGTCAGCCTGCATCCATCAACAAAAACATTTCAACGATCCATAAACAACATCATAATATACAAAGTCATATGTCACATATGCAATAACAAAAATACTTAAACCATATACAGTCCACTTCCTGACTCGATCTGGAGTCCAAGGAGGTCCATCGATGCCATAGACATCCTCAATATGTCAAGAGTCCTTCACACTCGGGGGAAACCAGTCAATATCACCTGTCTATACATAATAACATAGCATAACATCATAATCCATAGTCTCATCATCAGAATCCATAAGCGAAGCAGTTAATCATATAATGAACCATATTACTTGCATGAAAGTTTCCTCAAAGAATAAGTCACATAAGGTGCGCACAAGAGCGGGATGTTACACAATATGATAATGATAGGTGGAGGAAATTAAGAAGAACAACAAACCTCAACAATAACATGTGTTGAACTTATGCTTATACTGAGAGGGGGGGAGTGAATCAATATAATATATATTTTCTTTTAGTTAACCATTCATCAATCATTTATTAATTGAGAAACAATAATCACATATAAACTCAAATCATAATGAACTCAAATCGTTGATGGATGCAAGCTGACGATTGCTTTCTAGTGACACCAACCTACTAGTGACACCAATATCCTTAATTAAGCACCAACTCAACAAGATGTAGGCACCAACCTACTAGTGACACCAATCTCGTCAAATGAACACCAACCTAGTAACACTTGTAGGCACCAATCTATTGTCACAATATTTATAGCAACCAACATGTTGGAGACACCAATCCCCTCACCTAAGTACTGACTCAAAAATATATGTGGGGATGCCAATCCAATATCTTCATACACATAGTACTTCTTACTTCACCTACATGCTTAATTCCACATACAATCCTTCAAATCCTAGTCACATGTATCCTTCATGCCCTAGCCAACCTCATAGGATCATTCTAGAATATAATCCTTGAAGAAAAAATCACGACCTCAGAATAGCACACATGACAACATCATAGTGATGGCAACATCAAAACCTCATAATAGCGCATACGGTAGCATCACAATGACACCAACATCACAACCTTAGAATAGTGCACCTTGAGAACAAGAAAGACCCCAAGAAAACCCCTTAAAAGTTTCTTGCACACCTTTAGATCGCAAAAAAGACACCCCATCACCTTTAACACACCTCATATCAATTATGTGCTCCTCACACTTGATCTCTTGCCTACTTTCCCTAAAACCTCACACATCTATCCTATATTTATAGTAACTCTGTCCCTATTTTCACGGTCGACCTATAAAGATCAGCCGAGTCTACCTCAATTTTATGGTTGGGTTGTCAGACAAAAAAAATTCATATCTCCTCACTACTAGGGAGTTAGAGGGAATTCCATATATTGTTGGAATTGTCTCAAAATAATATTTCCAACCATGTATATTGTGTGCCCATTTAAGCTAGGTATTTAGGGTAAAAATGCATTCAAAGACAGGGTATCCAAACTGATAATAAAAAATCCAAAAGTAATACTTTCAACAATCTCCATCTTGCAATATCTATATTGAACATCTATACGCTTATAATATTTATCTTGGACATATGTAGGCTCCCCCTATTTTTTACATCAATGACAAAAATATTTTTGACAACAAGGAGTAAGGAAGTATTTGTTAGTCTATGATGAAGAAAATATTAGACACCCTAGCAGAGATGATTTTAGGGGCTAAATTTCGCTTATGGGATAATTTTTCATGGTTTTTTCCAAAAACAATTCACTATTCTAAAAATGATTCTCCCAAATTCTACAGGATAATATTATTTTACCTTAAAAATCACCAAAATTTTATACAAACTATATAAAATCCTTAAAAATTTGAATTATTTTACAAAAATATTGCCAAACATTTTATAGTTGGCATATGAAGGATTAGTAAGATTCACCAAGGTTTCTACATTTTAAAATAAATTTCCATCCTTAAAATCATCCTTGCACCCTAGGAGTTTATAGAAGTCTTCAGGCATTTGATAGGTGAATAAATTTGTTGGGCATAAATTAATGAATCCAACAAGGAATACGTGTAATGGGTTGAGCATAGAATTGTGAATTCATTAACCTGATTCAAAATTTTAATAAATGGACCCAAGGGTCAAATTATTTTACCAAAGACGGTTGGTCCTCTTAATTTTATTTGAATTTGTAATAATTGGCTCGATTGGCTCGAATGCCTCTAGAAGGCATCGAGAAGACTTGATAAGTTACTTAGGTTGTGATTTTTTTTATTAATTTAGGAGACTAGATTGATTCTAGGGATTTTGACATATTTATAGGGATTAGTTGTTAGTTTCTGGTACATAGTGTATTAGCATATATTTTTTCAGTTGTAAGAGGTTTGATTGGACTGGAGTGGATTAGATTGGATTGGATTGAAAAGAAGTTGGTTTTCCCGAGTGTGGGATTTCGTGCTTGAAGTGTAGAGAAATTTGTTTTTGTATGTGTGGAATTTCCAATTAAATGAATGCAGACAGAGGTTGTTTCTCTGTAATTATCTATTTAGATCGTTGATCTAAATCCCGTGTGTAATGTCTATTGTTTTTGGCTGATTTTCATAAGAATTACAGTGGTATCTTGTAACCATAAATTACAGAGAATAACGATCTTCCATTTGGTTTATCGACGAGCATAGATCATCCGATCGAAATAAAGAATAAACCTACAGAGTTAATCAATCGTTGAATCGATGGAGGCACATTTTGGAAAAAAGATAGTGAAGCTTGATGACTGTTGGATCATCGTTGATCTTGGATGAGATCAACATATATATCTCAATTCGGGTGTTGAAGGAGTGAGGGCATTAAATCAGAGGTGAACCCCCAAAATAATCCTCGTCGTTGATTGTGTCTCCATGTGTTGAGAGGATTATTTCTCCCCCCATTACCTTAGGATGGTGATAGGTCTTTGGCCCCCCGAAAGTACCAGAGTCGTTCATTCAATGGTTAAATAAAACAAAGGTTGTCGATTTATCAAAGTGGGAAAAGTGTTTATCCAAGCTTAGTGCTAGATCACACCCGTGGTCATATGAAAAACATGACCCTTGGACACTTCTTAATACAGTGTTATCATACATAGTACAAATTTACTCTGCCGGGGAAGAAGATTAGGTCAGATTCGATCTGGACTTTGTCCTAGTTAATCTTAAGTGTTTCCTCAGGGCATCAAATACTTCCTATAAAACATAAATAATAAAAAAAATATACCACAAATTGTATTTCATTAATCTTTAATACATACAAGCCTGAGTTGCAAATTACAATATGGAAAAGAAAGAATGGAGATGTAAAATAAGAAGCTTAACATAGAAAATAGTGAGAAAACATGGTTGTGCAAACAAGGAGTGAATCCATGAAATATTTATTGACCTTCAGAATTTACAAACAACCTCTCGAGCTCATTACAAAAAATCCTCTAGGCTGCAAATTCCCTCCCTTGGCTCATTACAAAAACTCCTATAAGCTGCAAATCCCCCACCTTTTTTCCTATGCTTGATTCTTCATCTCTACTCTTTATACTTGTTGAATTATGGATTCCTATCTTTGAGTTATGCAATTGTTTTACTGAAAATGGGAATCACATGGGAGATCTCGAAACCTCAAGAGATTATCTATCCCATATATTACTTAAAAAAAAGGATTTGTTTGTTATGCATTTATTCTTGAAGAACCTCATGATGTCACCTGGTTTTCCAACTATATGCTCCTCCACAAATTTCTCAATGTCAAATAATTTGAAGTTGAAAACAAAAACTCTACCCAAATATTCCCAAGTCAATCTATTCGACATATGGTGCACTTATACATGGTTGTGGGCTCATGCATGGGCTCTCTTGGCATATGTCTAGGTGCGTGTATTGTGCTTTGAACACATAGTTTGCAAAGTGTCAAAAGATTAATATAAAAGTTCCATGTACCTCTTAAATCGATGGGTCAATTGACTTGGAATTTCGTTCGAAGGATTTTACATTTGTCTCATAACTTGGACACATCGTTATGCAGTCAGTCTTGAGATAGTAGTTGACTACCAAACTAACAAGGAGAGCGGGTTTAATCAAAGCTTAACCCTTTATTCTTAGCTTTTATTCTGATTCTTGGTTTACCTTATGACTTGGATGGATTTCGTCGGTGTAGGTTTGATCACCATGGCGAAGAGTAAACTAAATTGAGACTAGTTTGGAATGATGAAGCATGGAAAACCAAATTTGCAAATTTTTCACAATGTCGTAAAAAACATTAACGTAACTTTTTATGATACAACAAGGTGCTCATGCTACAACAATGTGCATAATGAGGTTGTTGAGTAAAAAGTTCACTTCCTTTTCTAATTTATCTTATAAGCTTACTTTTACAAATAAATTAGTTTTATAATGTAAGTGACCCATTGTAATAAATTAAGTGACAATCACTTATACACTTAATTTACTTTATAACTTAAAGTTTCATGCAAAAAGTAACTTAGAAATAAACATTATAGATTAAGAATGATTCCTTTTTATAATTGAAGTGAAATGCACTTTACACTAAAATTATGTTATAACTTAAAGTTGCATAAACTTTTTCAAAATGTAACTTAATGGAAAAAACCACTTGAACTCAAGACCTCTAATTTAATAGAGTAACTTTCAACCAAGTGAGCTAATGCAAAATATATAACAATTGTTAGGAAGAAGAAGATGAGCTTCTCTATTTTTCTCAACTTTTTGTTTTGAGGTAAGTCCTTACCCCAAAACCTTTATTTTTTCCTACAAAAAAACTATGACAAAACCACAAACAAAAGAAGAAAACTTTTTGAAAAGAAAATATAAAGCGTCATACATTCATCGTTAGAACTTGGTCGATCTACCATAAAATGCAAGTTTTTTCTCTATTTCTGACTTGTCATAATCATAGAATGTGTAGGGAAAAGAGAATATGAAAAAAAAAAACTTTCCACTCTGGTTTATCGAGATTGCACAAGGCACAATCAAAGAGCATACGCAAATAAAAAAGGGAGAAAATTGAAATTATAAATAGAAAAAACAAAATGAAATATTAAAACAGAATGAAAGAGATCTTTACAAAAAAAAATTGTAATGAAATTGTATATCACCAGATCTAATAAAAATGGTTGTATCTTGGAAAAATGGAAACTTTTTTGGGTGAAACAAAAATGATTTCCAATTGGAAACAACATTGTGGATGCACTAAAATGATTCTCTCGATCTAGAACTGCTCAAAAGAGATAGAATCTAGAAGTTCTTTGATGCATGTAGCAACATAGGTTCAATATTTCAATCAATAACGAGAACAAATTTTCATAGGGGATTTGATACCATGTTTGATAAATAGGGTATACACACACAAGTTGAACACCTTAAGGAAAACACTTACAGAATTAGATCAAAGATCAATACACCAATGTATTACATGGTTAAAATCCTTAAAGAGGGAAATAGTCCACGGCTCTAGCCAACGTGTCCACTTGAGACAATATATTAAGGAAGAAACAAAATAATTTACATATGAGTTTTTCACAATCAATCATTAGCAAATGACTCCCCATGCTATTTAAATAGAGATCATGGATCTATCAGGTGTTGAGCCATGAATCAAAACAGTCATTATTATCGATGAGAAGATGAACTATCATATCACTTTATGTCTAGAACATAACAATGACCACTAGATTAGATAATTACAATATACACTAAAGAAACACACTTTACCTAAAGACACATTAAACAAAGTTAATATTAATTAACCTGTAAGTGTCTAAATATCCCAACAAGGTAAAATCATCTAATCTTTAACCCATATTCATTTTCTCAGTTTCTTAGCTCCAACATTTCATTTCACTACAGATCGATGTTGATTTAACACAATTAGAAACACCATGGATGTCACAAAGTGTGGTTTAGACATTCTAATGCCTTATGAATCATACTAGCTTCAACAAACACCAAATCATTGTAAAATTATTTCAAATAGCTTCCACATTGATTAAATGGATTTTGTCAAGAACTCAAACTAAATTCTCAATAACAACATAAATTTTAGAACGCATATCATATTTGTTACTTAGGTAGTCCCCAATTACATCAATGATTTCCTCTTCACCCACTTCCTCAATTCGTTTCCCAGAATACCATTTTCTAAGTCCAATTTATGTATATTTTTTTCACTTAGTTACTCTCTTGGCATGCCCTCCCAACCCCTTCTTAAGATCTAATATATGTTTTCTTGGTCATTTACTTGAATCCCTACTAATTTGTGTAGTTATCAATTGTTCTATGTCTAGAGGAGTTCTTGTAATTATTAAATCATTTTCAACGGAGACTTGAATTACACCATCATTACCTTCAATGGAGAGTTGAACTACACCATCATTACCTTCGAAGGGAAATTGAACTACATTAGAGTTGCCTTCAACATTTTGATGAATATGGAAATCACATTCCATAACACTCCCATTTGAAAAGAGTGAACATGTACATGCCAATATGCATTTTCATGTTTATATACACTAATAACAACTCTCTTTGTGGAGTTTAAGAGTTTAAAGAAGGATTATATTAGGCAACCCCAAATTATAATTCTCCTCCATATCATTAGTTCTTGGATGACCTCTTTGTCTTGAACAATGTGTTGATATTGTATTGGGATCGTCTATCATGCAATAGCATCAAATGAAGGGAAGGGACATCTTATGGTCAAATCTTTTAAACCAACAAAAGAAGATTTATGCTATATTTTAGTAAAGATAAAAGGAGCTAGTAATATAATGTATTCCAACTCAATTTCCAGTACGATATATTGTTATTTATAAGTATATGTACTTGGAAAGTGTGCCATCATTTTCAATGTTACTTGTCTGATAAACCCTTACATGAAAATTTATTTCCAAAAAACAATGAAGGAAAACTGATTTCGGTACATGCTCTTAAATAATCAAAATGCAGATGTCTCTTGTTAAGATATGGAACAATGATTCGAAAAATTGATGCGGGACAATCCTGGCCAAGTACTATATCCTACATGCATTTGAATGATTATATAGACATGAAATACTTAATGGTACTTCTAGTTTAAATTTCTAGGCTTGAGCATGCATACTTTACCCTTGGTACGCATTTTAATGCTTTAAACATTCATCTATTGAATTGTCGAAGTAAGGGTATTTTTATTTCAAGTACAATAAATTTTAAGAATGGAATATGGCATGAGGTTAAATGGGTTTGTAGATATTTTAACAAGGGAATTAGCTGCAAAGCAGCTAGTCCATGCTTCTGTTTAATTTGAGAAGCATTTGCCTAGTTCGAGAAGTACAAGTAACTTTTAGGACGCCACTTGAATCGTGTTTTGGATCGAGTTAATGTTTCATCATTGTTTTACTAGAGGCAACAACAACCTAGAGAAGATCTAGAGAAGCCCCCTTAAGGAGAGATGATTGTATCACGAGAAAGAGAGTAAAAATTTATATACATATTTAACTATTTCACTCGGATAACCCGGAGAGACAAACATAGAAGTATGTTATGTAAATTGGCTAGTGAATAGCTATATTGTTTAAAGAAATTTAAAAAACCTACTTCGAAGTGATTGTATTGATTGATACTCATTGAAAAAAGAGTGGAGAGGCATAGGTCAAAATATATACATGTTGGATATCATCACAAAGTAGATGGCCTATGGTCCTCCTTGGTGTACTGCTGCTAAGTTATAACACATAAATTTATGCGATGTTGTTGAGAGTGGTGCTTATGTTGGGCTACTTGTCTTGCATGGATACAATGTTTGAAGTGTTTGAGTACAAACAATATCCATGATTGTCTTGAAAGAATTTAAAATTGATTTCCAACTTCTTGTGAATTTAAGATCACAAAGTGGATGGGAAATATTGTCCTAGTTGAGAACTATGGTCCTCCTTGGTGTATTGTTGCTCAGTTATAACTCATAAATTTATGCGATGTTGTTGGGAGTGGAGCTTATGTTGGGCTACTTGTCTTACATGGATACAATGTTTGAAGTGTTTGAGCATAAACAATATCCATGATTGTTTTGGAAAAATTTAAAATTGATTTCGAACTTCTTGTGAATTTAAAATATATTGAAATATTTCATTACAAATAATCTTCTTCTTTCTCATGTTATATGAATGTTTTTTAAAGTGTTAGATATAAGTGTAATGTATAATTTATAATGAGTTTTGTTACTATTTAGTTGTAATAATCTTCTTCTTTAATGTTTTTTAAAGTGTTAGATATACGTGGAATGTATAATTTATAATGAGTTTTGTTACTATTTAGTTGTAGTTGTAAGTGCTCTTTGATAATCTTAATTCCAATAACCAATTTGGTTCAAGATTTCATGGAGATAAGTAAATCTAGTGGATTCAAGTTATAATAATCTTCTTAATGGAGATTTTAGTTGTAATAATCTTCTTTTTTTCTCATGTTATATGAATGTTTTTTGAAGTGTTAGATATATCTATAATGCATAATTTATAATGAGTTTTGTTACTATTTAGTCATGGAGATAAGTAAATCTAGTAGATTCAAACACACAATGAAAACAATATTTATTTATAAGATAAGTGGAGTCATGGAGATAAGTAAATCTAGTGGATTCAAACACATAGTAAAAACAATATTTATTTATAAGATAAGTGGCAAGGTTAGATGGACATGGAGTCTCATAAAGTAACAATGATGATTTATTGAAGTAATGATTATTTGATATTTATTAAAGTAATGATGATTTATTGAAGTAAAATCAAATTTAGTTTATAAAATTAAAATTTTCAATAAAAATAGTTTTTTAGAATTTTATACAAATATTATTATTATTTATATTTTTTCAATAAAATTTTAAATAAAAATTAAGTTTTATAATATTTTAATTTTATAGTTTTTTGGTTTTTTTTTTTTTTTATACATGAATTCAAAAAATGACTAAAGAACAAAAGGTAGTTTTAAGTTAAGCATGTAAGGGTGTAGACAGATTAGCAAGTGTAGTGTTGTGTATATGGAAGGAAATCTGTAAAAGAAATTTCAAATTCAATTAAACCAATATTAAAACCAAGCTTTGTCGATTTCCCCAACATAAAAAAAAAAAAAAAAGTAATTTTAAGTTCAGTTTTTAAAAATATTTCATTAAAAAAAGATTAAAGAACATTATTTTTTAATAAAATTGTATCACTTATTTTAAAATATAAAATTTTAAAAAATAATATTTATTTTTTTCATTTTATACTTTTATATAAATATAAAAAATAAAATAAAAATAATAAAATAATTATAAGGATTTAATTAATTAACTTTTACTTTTCCTGAGTTTCTTCCACGACATTATATATATATCATGAGTTTCTTCCTAAAAACTTGAGTTTCTTTATAATTATAATTATTTATAATTATAATTATTTAAGAGTAATTAGGTTTAAGACTTATAAAATACGATATGAACTGAGTCAAATTTTAAGATAGTTTAAGACTTTCATTGGTTTCTTCATCACTGTATTATGACTTGCAAATCCTTGGAAAACCTCCGTATATGATTACTCTGCATATAATGTTCATAGTTTAGAAGGTATGCTGTAATAAAAGAATAATATGCTAGAAAGTCCTTGGACAACTTAGACTGCAGCGCATTGTTAGAGCAACTCTGACTCTAGTGTTGTCAGAGCAAGGCAGAGATTAACCAATTAAAAAATTTGTATTTTTTAATTCATTTACTGGATTTGACAATTGAGAAAAATATAATGAAAATTGGGAGGTTGATTGTGAGTAGATGGTGATTGTAATGAAAATTATAAAAAATAGAAATTGTTGTAAACGTAAAATATTTTACATTTTCACTAGCTGATTTTAAAAATTATGAATTTGAACATTCCATCCATGCATTTTCTCAAGTGACCTAGGGTTGATGCAACACTATGTTTTATTGTTTTATGGCTAGAATTCAATTTTTTTCAAATTTGGTTAAGTTGTAATTATCATTATGGCTTATAAGCCTACAATAACATCGTCTAATCATGTTTGTGTCATAGAGATTGTTTCCTTGATATTTGATGTAATTTATGTTTAGTTTTTTTCATATAAAATGTTAAATAAGTCTAAATTTTCTAGTAAAGAGTCCCTTGATGGTGAGTTGTCTATGGTAGTTTATCTCACTTTCTTGTGTAAATACCCATTGTTTCTGAGATCAGGAAAAGGTCAAAGGTAGAATATTAAACATCTATGAAGAAGACCTAATCAGATAAGAGTTAGGTGGATTGAAGAGATACATTGGGGAAACTTTGAATTTGGAATTGTAAAGTCAATTTTCATGAAGTTGTTGGTTATAGGTGTGGTTTCTTTAACTTGGTATTCCATTGTTGATGTAAATATTATGTGAGGGTAATAATCATCAATCATTGAAATAAGTAAATATTTTGTTTCATATTTAATTTTTTTCATGAAATTCTATTTTTTTTTGCGAATAGATTTTATTATTGTTGTGTACTATGATAAAAGGTCATTTAGGGTCTTTATCATAAGAGCATCCCTAGGAAAAAAATGATCATTTATGTAGGAGAATCCCTAGCCTTGAAATCTATCATTCATTCATTTTAATTCATGGATAGGTTTAGTATAGTTTCATAAGCATTTAGTAGGAGCCAACAAACCTTGGTAAGTTTAACTAGTCATAGGAGCACATTTTTGAAAATTCTAGCTTGCATTTTTCCTTGTTTTTGTGTAGTCATATTCACTGAGAATAAAAATACCTTTAAGGGATACATTCATGAAACATAACCATATTGAGAGATAAAGTTCATGACTTAGGTTATGGGTATAATTTTTTGTAAAGATAATGTCCATATTTCTAGCACTATCATAAACAATGATAATCATTGAAAAATGTCATTATGGAAGGCCTATATATTATAGGTGAAACACATTTAGAAAACATTGATTTGAGGGGATGTTGACCATGTGAAATACTCTAGTATGGTATATTTATATTTCCATAGGAAATAATTTTTTAAGTTTCAATGTGTGTGTGTTATAACAAGAGTGAGTATATTTTGCATTAGAAAGGTATTGCATCCACACTAGTTAGCATAATAATACAAAAATAAGTTGTTTGTCCAAAAGGAGATCCTAAAAGTTTTCTACAATTTGTAGCTTGTTGTCTAAAGAACATAACGATCCTTCGTAGAGGATTTTGAAAAGATAGTCCTAGTACAAACTTTATAAAAAACACCTAAGGTCCAACAAAATTGGCAAAACATTAAACACTAGTATTGGATAAAAGCATGATGGTTGTAAGATTCCTCTTGGTTCTCTGTGTTTGGCCTACACCCAACATTTCCACATCTTCAAATTTTCGTTGGATAGTCTCATCTTTATTCACCTCCTCTAGTACATACCCAATATACAGTCTTGCATTTGAAGCAACTGAAATAGAACTTCTAACTAGATTCACAATTGTTTTTTGAAGAGAAACACACTCATATTGAAGGGATTATATTTTCCTCTTTTGAATATGCAAGGTTCCTAGGATGAAGGCATTTTCATTGTTTCTAGTTTCTTCTTGAGAATTCATCCTACTAGTAATATAGAAAATCAAATTCTCGTTTTTTATGATAAAATCTTCATGTGTTCTCAGAACTCTGTGAATATCAATGGTTTCAAAAAATGGGCATATCCTGCAATGCTCTTGGTCCATTTTGAAGGAACTACATAGAACCTACAAAATCCACCTACCATTTCCCAACACAAACAAACTACCCATTAACCATGCCCTTTTCCAACATTCCCTTAGACAATTGACAATAGAGTAAGAGACTTTTAATTTAATATTTTTTTCAACTAAACTTTTGGTTTTTGGCATAGAGAGAGAGAGAGGTGCACAAGAGGATCCAAAAGAAAACATACTTGAGCTATGATTCTAGTCCATCCATATTATACCAAGAAGTAACCATCACCAAAACCACTAAGACAACAAATGGGACCTTTGATCAAACCAAAATCCCATGGCAATGAACTATAACTCTTCTCAATACTATAGGAAGAGCCCCAATTCGAACTAGGATGGAGCAGAGAAAGAAATCATAGAGAAAGGATCCACCAATATTCCCCAACTTAAATATCTGAACCCAAATCCTTTATCCCACCTATAGAGAAACCCATAATTTTGAGTGTAATTGATGAACCTGCTCCCACATCAAATTCCAAGTGTGTGAGGGTACCATAGAGGTTATGCACCATGGACAATGTGTTCCCATGTTAAGTCATCCATTCCATTTGATGTGACATCTATCTCTCATGCAAAACAAATACATAACTATGATTTGAAATTTAAGGGATGGGGGATGTTGACACCCCAATTTTACTTCTCAAGGCTCCACTATCCAAGTGAGAGCCCATGTTATCTATATGATCTACTTATTTTTTGAGATCCCTTAGGATGTGATAATATTTGAAATTTCAAACCTCTTAACTTCCTTTCATATTCACTTAACAATTCCTATGAGTTTTCCATCACATGGAGAGGAAGCTAACAATATCAATTTGAAAAGTAATGCCAAATCTCGAATCACAATTAGACTTCTGATATAAGTTGCATTGAGAAGCTTCAAACCATGGAAAAAATCCAATGCCTCCACTTGGTTATTATGTGCTTTTCATAGACCCCATTGAATGGCATTTTCCTTATTTCCTTTAGGATTGAGAATGACTCCCTCACACCTACCATCCCTAAGGTTCAATGTATATTTTATTAATCCATGTTAACTTGATTTATTTTCCATGTAAGAGATAAATTTTGACATATTTTGTGAAGGTATAGGCATTTAAAGTTGAAATTGAAAAAAAAAAATCTTTCAAAAGGTTATTTAGGTCATGAGCAACAATAATAAATTTTCATATTAGAATAATAGTCAATTGTTTGACTTGGGCATGCGTTTTGTTGAAGACTAGTTCACTTGGCCTAGAAACATTGAAAATGAAGGAAAGTGGTATTTTGGTAGGTTTAATACTTGTACATTATGACAATATGGGAAAATATGGAAATATGCGGTGTAGGAAATGTAAGAAAATTCAATTCTCAACTTGCATATTTCATCATGAATGTTTATGTATGGTCTATAGTTCATTTTCTTGAGCCAACTCAAGGTTATGCAACACACCTTTTTTAAGCCCATAAATCAAATTTTGGAGTCCTGCTTGAAGCTTAATTGTAACACCTCAGGAGTGGACCTGAGCGCATGCACTCCTTCCACTCGATGAGATGGACAAACCAGGAAAGCCTAAGGGAGCTCAGTCACTTTATAGATGAAGTGGGAATCTTTGGGCGCATTTTCGTGCCAAAGATGACTTTGCATGCCTATGGCTTGCGAAAGGAGTTATGTGCGGAGACTTGTTTAAGGATGCGAGAAAGTGGCCACCCCATGGTGATCATGGGTGCCCTCACCGAAGAAATGAAAGAAAATTAAGTTGGGCGCCCCATGGTGGACGTGGATGCCCTCACCGAAGACAAATGGTTGGATGGAAAGGCGTGTTCACAGCAAGAATGCCCAACTAGACAGATGTGTGAAAGAGTGACTTGGATGCCTTGGGATAGATAAGGAGGATCCAACCAAATGAAGTTGGTGACACTCCAATCCTTTAGTGTGCTCCAAGGAAATTTACCCAATTAATGAAGAGTGTTGTGGATGACAAGAAAGAAACAGACCGAAGATGCGACAGAGTATTGGCTTGGGCGCCCATGATGTGAAAATGAAGAAGTCGAATAGTGTGTGTGGAACGCGTCGAAGGGGCATGCGCCCATGTAACATGTTAGTTTCTTGAAGTGAGAAGTCGACCCGAGTTAGAGGGGCACGTTCGGTGGAAATGCACACCCACAACACAAGTCGTCTTCCCGAAATGTGGACATGTCATTGTGAAGAAGAGGGAGGGTGCGCCCATTGGGCATCCTATATAAACTAAGAAAAGGAAAGTCATTCAAATAAGAAAGAAGGGAAGATATCATTTGTTCAAGGAACATTGGCTACATCAAAGAATTTCGATTATAAAGAGGCAATCAAAGAGTTTGTTAGTTCTGGGAATCACAGGTTGGTTTGTTTAAGGAAAGACAGAAGTTATTCAGATCTGAAGCAAGGCGATGAGAGTTTTTCACAAGTCAAGGAAGAGTTGGAGTTTTCGAAATAGGTTATTTGTAACTTAATGAAATATCCCCATTCCAGACTTTCTTTTTGTGAATAAATGTAGAATAAATGTAGAGGTTGATGAAAGAAACCAACGAAAGTTTAGAGAGGCTGAGGTCCTTCACAACAAGATGGGATGCATGGTATGAAGAACACAAACCTCTCTTTGCAGAAGAAGGTTGCTAGGTCTTTGTGACAAACTTTCCCAAGGAAAGGAAATCCATTTCCACTGCCATTGACGTCACAGAAAAATAGAGTTTGTTTGAAGGAATCAATTCCATCACTTGTGAAGAAGGTTTAGGTCACCATTTCACAGGGTATTCCCAGAAATGAAGCAAGTTAGCGAATGGCAAGAATCCTGTAGCAAAAAGTTAAAGGATGGAATCAGAAGGATGAAATCAGAAAGGTTGGAGTCATTCATGAAGGGGGATGCCCATGAAAAAGGGAAAGCCAAGGAAAATAAGCAGGTTAGATTACTTGACTGCAGAGGTAAGCCAATTCGTTGTTTCTTATGCAACCTTAATCATTTCGCATGAAATTGTCTGTTGAAGGAAACATTGGAATAGATGGTCGAAAACCAAGAGAAACTTGCAACGCAAAAGCTTGCAGTATTGGGTGAAGTAAGCCAACCGCTGCTGAAACTGGATGCAAGATACCAGATATATAAAATATGCAGAACAGAAATGAAATGCTAGAAATGACAGAATAACAGTAAAATATCCAGCATAATCTTCACAATACACAGAAATGATATGCGAAATAGCAACAGAAACAACACTTTGATTCAGATAGCAATGTTCACAGGCCTCTTCGAGGGGGCAACCTCTAGTCGAGCAGCGCTCTGTTACAATAATATCCAAGCTAGGGTTCACATACCCTCGCCCCTTATTTATACTAAATATGTCTATTAAGAGAAGCATCTAGAGGAAGATCCTTCTAGAAGCGGAAGCTTCTATTAGGTCTTCTTACATCCGCTTTATTCTATTTTATTGAGAGGTCTTATTAATATTGACCTTTATTACATCCGAATACATTGATCTACCTATGTGCGGGTTAGGACCTTAACACTGGAAAAGGAAATGATGGAAGACGTGGAGGAATTGAAGAAGAAGCTAGATGAGTTCAAGATGTAGAACCATGGAAAACGATCACAAGACAAGGATGGAAGACTTTGTTTTGTGGATGAAACAATGAGTGGGGTGAAGGTGGCAACGTTGGTTGACACTGGATCAAATCACAAATTTATTAGTGAATGGACCGCGACATCGCTCCATCGCAAGGCTCAGGAAAGTATGACTTCATTCAAGGTAGTTAACGTAGAGATGAAGCCGGTGGTAGGAGTAGTTCCTTCAACACCATTGAGAGTTGGAAGCTGGTTTGGTAGTTGGGATGTGATGGTGCCTCCATTGGACGATCATGCGATGATATTAGGGTAGGATTTTCTCAAGCATGGCAAGGTAGTTTCTGTACTGCATGAGGGTTACTTGGTGTTCTTGGACAAAGCCAAAATTCCAAGTGTGCCCATGACGATGAAGAACAAGCTTGGATTGAAGCTTAGAAGTTATTGGATTAGGTTGGTTGAGGGAGTCTATGGAAGTTCAGAAAGACCTTATGACATGAAGCAACAACAAGAAGTAACTCCATCGAAGTGTTCTTTCGGTGTCATGAACTAGAGGGAACAAAGTACATAGAGGTTGACAACATTGGAGATTTCGTCAAAGTCTATCTTGGAGAGGATATATGGGTTGCGAAGCCTGCATGACCCAAAGAAAGTTTGGGAGGATGAGTTGAAGCCATCCATCGCAACACTTGCATAAGTCACTACAAAGGAAACACAACCCAATTAACCTTTCTTCCAGCAGGTTTTCGATGAGGTTGAGGAGGCTTGGTTAGGCAAGTCACTTTCACCACACACTAGAAGTGTTGAGATGAAGGAATGCACATAGGCAGTCAATCAACCAGACTTGGAGGATGAGGAAGAAGTGGGCATGGAAGACCGAGACCCTGCGACGATCATAAACTATTGTATACGTGTGGATGTGGATGACATTTTGAGTTATAGATGAGTGTCGGTGGTGATCACGATAGTTGAAGTGTGTTGGGATTGTTGAGGAAGACAAACACTTTGAGTGAGGGAGAATGTAACACCTTAGGAGTGGACCTTAGCACACATGCTCCTTCCATGCAACGAGATAGACATATCGGGTGAGCCGGAGGGAACTCGGTCACTTTATAGATGAAGTGGGAGTCTTTGGGTGCGTTGTCGTGTCAAAGGTGACTTTGCAAACCCATGACTTGTGAAAGGATTTATGTGTGAATACTTGTTGAAGGATGCGAGCAAGTGGTCGTCCTCACTGAAGAAACCAAAAAAAATGAAGTTGGGTGCCCCATGGTGGACATGGGTGCCCTAACCAAATCCATATGGTTGGATGGATGGGCCCATTGGCAGGAAGAGCGCCCAGCCGGAAAAATGTTTGAAAGAGTGACTTGGACGCCTTAGGAGAGCCAAGAGGGAGCCAACCAAACGAATTTGGTGATGCTCCACTCCTTGAGTGTGCTTCAAGGGCAGTTACCCAATGAACGAAGAGTGTTGCAAATGACAAGAAAGAAATAGAACAAAGATGTGACAGATTATTGACTTGGGTATCGAAGGGGTGTGCGCCCATGGAACACATCGGTTTCATGAAGTGAGAAGTTGACCTGAGTTAGAGGGGCGCGTTCGGTGGAAATTCACGCCCACAACGCAAGTCAACTTCATGAAATGTGGACACGAAATTCTGGAGAAGCGGGAGGGTGTGCCCATTGGAATCCTATATAAACCGAGAAAAGGAAATCCATTCAAATAAGAAAGAAGGGAAGAGATCATTTTGTTTGGGCGCGTTGGCTAGAAGAAAGGATTTTGGTTACAAAGAGGCAATAAGAGATTTGGTTAAGTCGAGAATCACAGGTTGGTTGGTCTAAGGGAAGACAAAATCTATTCATCTATGAAGCAATGTGATGAGATTTTTGCACAAGTCTTCTAGCTGCGGTTGCAGAGGAAGGGGGCACATTGTTTAACTCGTCGAGGAAGAGTTGGAGTTTTCACAATAGGTTATGTGTAACTTAACGAAAGCTCCCCATTGCATAATTTCTTTGTGTGGCACGAGTTGAGCTTGGAACACTTCTGTTTTATATCATATTTTGGGTGTTAGACGGGTTTGGCTGTCCACAAGTAGTTTTGTTTTGTACTTGTATGAATTCTTCTTTTATTGTTGTTGAAGATAAATAAGTATAAGACTTGCAAACATAAGTTAAGTAAGGAAACAAGACTAAGTTTTAGGCGTAGCCCAAGTCAAGTACTTCAGTTTGGCCTTGCCGTCGAATGAAAGGCATTGGTGCCGCGCGGAGCTGAGGATGTTGAGCTTGTGCAACTCAACATGGATCCCCATCCTGGTGACATTAGCACCCTTGCATGAATTATAAGAACATAGGATAATGATTCATAGATGATTACATGTCATTCATGCGTATAGGCTCCTTAGAAGTTCATAATTTATGTAGGGTATGCATTCTTATGAGGCCATGAAGCTTAATTGTGTAAATTTAGTATTTTCTATGTCCTTACTAAATTTTGACCAATGCTAGGATATGAATAATTGTAATGGAGAAATTATTGTAGTATACCTAGGGAGGTAATATGGGTACCTAGGGAGGTACCCAAGGGGAATAATAATAGTTAGATATCTATGTGTTGTTATGTATGGAGGCCATTTTTAGTAAATAAGGCCCATGTAATAGTGTGAAAACAATAAAGGTGAGAAGGCTTACTAGAGGGTTCCTTCTCTAGAATGTTCTTAGGAAGTAGATAGTAGTATACAAAGAGGAGAAATAAATGTAATGAGCATAGTGAATAATATTATGATTGTAGCAAGCAAGCATTCCTTGAGGAGTATTTCCTTCCATAAAGAATAATATATGGTGTTACTCTACCTCAAGGGTTTTATCTAATTCTTGTGTTGATCATTTTATGTGAGTGATTTTCTTTCTTATTGAAGTGAATGATTTTTATTCTACATTTTATTCAAATCTGAAGAACATATCATTTTTCTACTTCACCTCCTAGGGTTAGGGTTTTGGACCTTTAGGGTTCTGGCTTTATCTTAAAATTCCATTCTTGTGGCCCATTGTATTATATTTTTGTGAATGAGCATAGCTGACACCTCTTTCTCTTCAGAGATAAGCTACCACTGTTCTAGCTAGTTTTTGTTCTATAGTATTCTTCTATTTTATTCATTAATAGAAGTTGGGTTTCACTATATTTCTATACTCTTTGCTATATTTTTGTGTTTGCTTCATTGTTTTTTCAATATAATCTAGACCAGTGGTATTAGAGAAATATACTCCTTTTTATTTCTCAATGCATGTCCCTGATGAGGTCAAGGTATAGAGAGTTGGGTCTTTATATAGTTTCACTTGCAGATGATCACTCTCACTAGCCTAGGCAACCTCCCATGGCAAAAGAAAAGAGATATCATGGAGTAGGATATCCTTTCAAGATGTTGTTCAAGGAAGCCCTCGCGTGACACTGGAATGGGATGATGGACAAATTTTCCCAGATCCTTCGACGACTACTGACAATAGGAGAGATATCTTTAACAAGTAGGCATTTTGGAGGTTCACCACCCTTCAAGGTACACGTTAACATTCATATCCATTTATTTGAAGGCTAGATAGATGTATATGCTTTGGAGAAATGGTTGAATATATTAGAGGAGTATTACTATGTTCAAAAAATTTCCAACACTAAAAAGATCACCTTTTCTCTCCTCAAATCCCTTCCCCGTGTCAAATATTGGTGGGAATGTTACTAGGAGAGACACAACAAAGAGGAGTCTATGAAATTTGGGATAGGACCCACTTGGGCGGCCTTTGTTGATTCCCTCAAGAAGTAATTATACCCTATTGGAAACTATGATGACCCGTACATGATATGGATGATTCTGTGTTAGGACATAGACTAGACAATGATGGGGTACACCAACATCTTCCATAACTTGCACTAAAATTTGGGTATCAAATACTCCAAACAATACTTGGTTTTGAAGTACCACAGTGACCTACATAGGTACATCCAAATAGATATGGATTTCTTGTACATATAAATAGAGATGGATTTATTGTACCTCCAGGATGTGATCTTGTGCTATCTAGTTCATATTTGTGTTCCTTTAAGAAAGTGTGCAAAAGTAATTTGGGAGGAATATTACAATCGAGTGGTAGGGAACTTCAGTGTGGAGAATATAGTAGCAATACTTTAGAAGCATTTCTACCAGGCAAAGCTTCAATACGATATCAACTAGTATATCAAATCATGCATTGTTTGTGCCATATTAATCCATCCATCAAGAAGCAGGGGATGTACACTCCTATGCATACCCTAGAAAATCCTTGGGAGTCAGTCTCCATGGATTACATGTAAGGTTTTCCCTCCACCAAACATGGTCATGATTTAATTTTTCGGTTGTCGATTGGTTCTCTAAGATGGCCATTTTGATGCCATGTAAAAATAATATCACAGTCGAGGCCACTACTAAGCTCTTCTTTGAGCATGTTTGGGTTCATTTCGGGATAACAAGGACCATTATTTCATATAGGGATAGCAAGTTCCTTAGTACTTTCTGGTTCAACCTATGGTCTTTGATAGACACCAAGCTGACCAAATCAATTTCCTTTCATCCCAAACAAATGGAAAAATGGAAGTGGTCAACATAATGATTGTGTATATCCTATGCATTTACAACTCCAAGCATCCACATACATGGGATGAGATTATTCCATATGTTCAAGATATCTATAACATATCCCTCCACAATTTGATTGACCACAACCCTTTTCAGTTGTGCTTTGTGTTCCAGCTATTAGCCCCCATTGATGTATCTCTACCCATTCCAACTTCCCCAACAAAGTCCTCCCATGCTTGGATTGAGGCAGATAGAGAAACCAAATTTGTTGAACAAATCTAGCACCTCCAATAGTAGGTTCATGATATCTTGGAGAAGGCTAATGAAAAGTATAAACAATGACTTGAACAACATCAGGTTCATCACAATTTTTAGGTTGGTGACAAGGCATGGTTGAATTTGTAGAAAGAGCACCTCATAGACCCTCATAGGAAGCTGAAACCACTTCGATATGGGCCTTACACCATCACAAAGGATATGGGTGACAATGCTTTCAAATTGAGTATTCCTCCTTTCATTGGTTTGCACTTGGTATTTAATGTGGAGCTTCTTCAACCATATTTCCCACCTCTGATGGAAATCTTCGAGGTGGATGAGCAATTGGTCCTTATAGAAATCAATCCTAATTTCATTGCAAAAGATCTAGTGGATCAAATCATGGACACTGAGATGAAGGGAACCCACCAATAGAACATACAAAACTATTAGGTTCTCAAAGAAGGAAAACTACTTCAAAAAGGAAAGTGGATCACCTAGGTTTAGTTTCAACAAACATTTCCACATCTCATGAGGGAACTTGATGCAATGGGGACCATTGTTTTTGGTTAAATGTTAAGCCCTAAATAGTGGCACATTACCCCTTAATTGGCGAATATTACATTAGTATTGTTATTTTATTTATGTCGACTTGGGTCCATTAGTTGTAATTGTACCTCCTATTATCCTATATATATATACCAAGGAGACATTTTCATTTGGAATCATCTTGTATCTATGAATTTATGTTTTGTATTAGAAGGTTTCCCCCTCAAAGAGGCTTATTATCTGAAATTATCTATTTTTCAAGATGTGGAGTACTTATTCTGATGTTTCTATGCTATTTGGGTATTTTTTACCTAACATTTGGTATCAGATCTCAAAGCCTTAGGGTTTCGCTGCTACATCTGAGACACCTTGGAATTTTCACTATAATTATTATTATTATTATTTTTAATTTTAATTAATTAATTTTTATTTTATTTTATTTATTTATTTTTTTGGGGATGTTTCAGAAGGAACTGCTTTAGGGATATTTAGTAGATGGATCAAGGTACTTTTGGTTAAAATCTCAACTTCTTAGTATTTACACTTTCAGAGATATAGCCCGTGGAAGATCGAGTTCTTGAATCATCCTGAATTCAGTCATGTTGTAATTTTTGCTATAAATTTTGTTCTGTGATGATTTAGACCATGAACCTTGGCATATATTCTAAGAAATTATCAAGGTATTTTTGGTAAAAAATTTAGCTTATGGTTCATCCTAATTTTGGAGATACACCATGTGTAAGATAGAGTAGATAACTAGTCCTATTAACTAATCTCAAAGATGTGTTCCGGGTAAAAAATGATATCTTCTTCACTGAGTATCCAAATTAAGTGAGACTAGTTTCATTGGATAATGCAAAGTCTGTATTATTTCAGGTGCAAGTTTCAAAATAAGATATCACATATTGTGCATTTGGCACGCTTTACAAGTACTCTCTCTTGGAAAGGAAAAAAATGAACAAGGTGTGGGGAAGTTACCATAACTTCCACTTGGAACATCCATTTTTTATCAGACCCATGGCATTGTAGAGAGGAAATATCATAGAACTACATAATGGAATTTTAGACCCAAAAGCGTCGAAATTTTAAAGATACAACAAAAGAAATCTCAACTAGTAGAACAACCTCCAAATCATAGTTTAAAGTGATACTTGGCCAACATGCCACCAAAAAATGGAAATTCTACACCAAATAAGCCTTCAGACAGTCTTACTTGGAATCTTGATGAAGGTAAAGAAATGTGCAGAGACATAAATGATTTACAAAAGAAGGCAGTAACAAAATATGAACTACAAGGGATGATGGATTCAACTAAAGCTAAGTTGGAAGCGATAATGGATAACAAGATGGATGGTTTAAAAGGTAATATCATGGAAGGATTAAAAAAGTTTCTAATAGAGAGGCCACCTAAAAGTGACAATGTATCCCATGAAATTCATGATGAGGACACAAGGAACATGAATCAATATTGGAGAAACTCCAACTTTGGGTTGAATACCAATTGCTTTCCTAAGATCGATATGAGGAAGTTTGATGGAAAGGATCCAATCACATGGATACTCTAGATGGAGAATTTCTTTGATATCCATGATGTGCCACACACACAAAAGGCACAAATTTGATCTTTATATTTAGAACCCAATTAGTTTGTGTGCTATCAATGGATTTGTTCTCACAAATCACTTGCCACTTGGATAATTTTCACAGAATAAATGATATCACACTATGAGGATATAAGGAGAAATACATTCTTCAGCCAATTGATAAATCTCAAGCAAAATGGTTCAGTTGTGGAGCACATTGAGAGCTTCCAAAGATTGAATATAAAGGTAACAAATATTCCAGATGAGCGTCTAATTGATGTATTCATGGGAACTTTAAAGGATAAAATTCAACATGAGGTTCTCCTTTGGAAACCCAAATCATTGGAGAATGCATTCAAGGTGGCGATAAATGTTGAAAGTAAAAATATGGCTATGGATACTAGAAGGACCACTCCTAACATCTATCGAGAGAATATTGTTCCTTCTTCTAAACCACCTCAACAATTGGAGGAAAAAAAAGAAAAAGGTTTATGCTTTAATTGTGAAAGCAAGTATAGTAAGGGACATAAGTGTGGTGAGAAGAATTATTCTACATAGATTGTGAAGAGGAAGAAGAAGAAGAAGAAGAAGAAGAACCATCTCAAGATGAAAACGTAGAAGAGATTTCTTCTGAAGAGTTGACTCCCACCATATGATATAATGCATTTGATCTGGATTATTTTCGGCACGAAATGAGAGTGGAGATATAATAAAGAAATGTACAAAGATATCTGATATATCCAATAATATAACATAAATGTATCATAGATGCAACCATAAACACAAATATACAGTAATACACAATTTTCTATTAATGAGCGAAAATGTACAAAGACTGTAAATATAAAGAGTGAAAGACTCGCTAGAATGGTGGCATCTTATCTCTGAGAAAATATGTGTCCACTAATCACATTCTCAAGAAGGTGATTTTAAAATGAGGCTCCAAAGGCCTTTTTATCATAAAGAAAGTCCAAAACCCTAACCCCAAAAGATGAAAATCCAAAAGTTTTGTGGACTCCGTTTTGGGTAGTTTGGTGTATCAACTTCCCGGGCGCATAACTTTGGCATATGATCTCCATTTGGCGTGCACGATAAATCGTTGGAAAGGTATCATTGAGGAGATTCATTTTGGGCGCTTAATTAGAGCCTTTTTCTGTCATTAAGAAGATCGATCCCAACAAACCTTCATTTAGGCCCTCAAAATGGCCCCGAAAGTTAAAAACAACTAAAAATGGTAAATTACCAAAATTTACAGAACATTGTTTTGAGCCAGTTTGAAAAGGTAGGTGGCCACTGATATACGCCTTGATCAATCATCCCTCCTTAGGAATAAATGGTATCTGTTTCATTTAGTTCCTGGGGGAGAGGGAAAAGTGTTTGTTGAATCTGCATCTTGACGAGTTGTTTTCCTTGCCAGAGACGTTGCATTGTGGAAGGATGTCATGAACCTGTTGATAGCGGGGTTGAATCTATTCAACCAGTTGGGATACATTAGATGTATGGGTGTAGAAGGAATATTTTTTCATTGTTGCATTCTTGTCGACCTGCTTCTATTGGATAGAAGGTGCTTGGGCCGAGGCTATAGTGGTTGCAGTAACCTTCTGTTCACCTTTTGAACAGATTGTGAAGAAGCTAAATTTTGTAGTATGAGATACTACCTTGTGGCATTGTTTAGGTGGGACAGTATTTGGAACTATCTATGGTATCCTATAGAGATGACCCCCCAGAGTAACAATGACAGTACAGGGTCGAGACTCATAGATAGCATGGCGCTTCCACATATATGGTTGGCCCAAGAGAAAATCACAGACATCCAACGAGGAAAAATCACATAATACCTCATCCTTGAAGGGTTGGATGCCATATGACAATCGACACTATTGGCTGAAAGAAAGATCTCATCCCTAGCAAAGCCAACCGATGTTGTATGGTTGCAAGTGTGGTGTTGTCGATAATCCCAACTATTTAATGACCCCTGATGAGATGAGGTTCTTCTAGATTCCACTATCAACAATAAAATGCAACGGAGTCCCCTTCACCAACATCTATGTATGACAAAGGAGCTCCCCCTCTTTAGGATCTGTGGGTTCTTCTGGTTGAATTGCTTCGGTCGCGACAATAGTAGTGGGGTATACGTCGATAATTTGTATTCTATCAATATTTTTTGAATCAGATTATGAATCAACGTTCGTCTCCTTGTCTTTGATCTCAACCACCACTGACTGTTTTGAACGAGATTCATCGGTATTTTTCTGGGGGATTTTGTGGAAATCTCACCATTTTTCGGTGTCCTTCTTCGTCTTTCGGTGACTCTTCTTTTCGTATGGCTTAGAATGGTTTTCAAGAAGTTGTTTGTTAGGGTCATCTTTCTCATACTTTGGTTGTTGCAGATTTGCATATTCGAAATCCCGTTTGTTCTGTTGCCTAAATTTATTCTCAATTTTAATAACATGTCGATACACAACACCGAGTGATGAGATATATGGAAAATCGATTTCAGTTTGGATGTATCTGTGTAGATCCCTGCAGTATTTCAGAACCAAATATTTCTCAGAGCCTTTGATACCCAGCTTGGTGCGCAAGGTATGGAACATATTTGTGAACTCTGACACTGCTTGGTCCCTCTCTTGTTGTAGTGTGGTCCATCTCATGTACTGGTCTTCATAGTTGCCAACAGGGTAATATTGTTCCTTGACCGCATCCACAAAAAGCTCCCAAGTGGGATTGAACCCATATATTCCATAATCCTCTGTGGAAATTTGCCCCTAATAAGTTTCCCACCAATGTTTGACATGGGGGAGAGCCTTAAGGAGTGTGAAGGTGTTCTTTTCCCTATCATAAAAATGGTGAACAAAGAAACAACCTTCTAGCAGATTTAACCATTTGTCTAGGCATCCACATCTATCTGACCTTCAAATACGGGAATATCAAAATTATCCTATACCTTGAAAGGAGAGGTGCCTCCAAAGTGGTCACCTGATGAAGACGTGCTTGTTGTTATCGGCACGTGTTGAAGGATGTAGGAAAAATTCTCCATCATTTCGTCCCTCTGTCGCGTGAGAGCTTGCTCAAGCAAAAGATTAATAGAATATTTTTCTTTGTCGTTCTTATTTTCTTTCGACATGGAGGGTTTCTTGGGTGTGTGAGAGATATTTTCCTCAAGAAATACAAGCTCAAGACCCAACTTTCTATACACGGACCTCGTCGGGGACATGCACTGAAAAACGATCAAGAGCAGCCTGCTTTGATACCACAAAATGAGAGAAGAGATATAATAAATAAATGTACAAAGATATCTCAGATATCCAATAATATAACATAAATGTATCATAGATGTAAACATAAACACAGAGATATAATAATATAAAATTTTCTATTAATGAGCGAAAATGTACAAAGATTGTAAAAATACAGAGTGAAAGACTCGCTAGAATGGTGGCAACTTATCTATGAGAAGAGATGTGTCTGCTACTCGCATTCACAAGAAGGTGATTTCACAATGAGGCTCCAAATTCATTTTTATCATAAATAAAATCCCAAACCCTAACCCCGAAATATGAAAAGCCAACAATTTTGGGGACCTTGTTTTGGGTGGTTTGGTGTATCAACTTCCCAGGGGCGTAACTTTGGCATACGATCTCTGTTTGGGGTGCATGATAGCTCGTTGGAAAGGTATCGTCAAGGAGATTCATTTTGGGGGCTCAATTAGAGACTTAGACTATCATTGAGATTATATATCCCAAAAAACCTTCATTTAGGCCCTCAAAATGGCCCTGGAAGTTAAAAACTTCTAAAAATCGTAAATTACCAAAATTGCCAGAAAATTGTTTTGAGCCAATTGGAAAAGGTGGGTGGCCATAAATATCCACCTAGATCAACATTATATTGAATTAACACTCCTCAAACCCTCAATATCGAAGGACATATCAAAAAAAAAAGGTAGTAGTCCCAATTGATTATGGTAGTACTCATAATTTCATTCACTATAAATTAGCCAAAGCTCTCAATTTCTTTATATATCTAGCGCCATAGTTTCAAGTAATCATTGCAAATGGAGGAACTATCAATTTCTCAAGAAAATGCCATAAGATCAATCTTACTATGGGGGAATATGTAATGAATAGTCCAATGATTTCTATACCCATGGGTGGTGCTTATGTCATACTAGGAGTCCAATGGTTACAATCATTGGGAACTGTGGCTTTTAATTTTCATGAAATTTTCATTGGAAGGAAAGAAAATTGAGTTAAAGGGTATCACAGGGAAACCCAGTAAGGTGATAATCTCTAATGGCATGAAACAAGTATTACAAAAGGGGCATCAAGGTGTAATTGTACAACTATTCTCACTAGATGTTAAAACATTTAAGCCATCTATTCCCCTATATCTCCAAGGGATTATTGATAAGCATTCCAAAGTATTTGAAGATATTCCCAGAGGTCTTCCAAACACTTGTGATCATGATCATGCTATTCACACAATTTGTGGGAGTGTTCCTCCTAACATCGGGCCTTATAGATACCCTTATGCTCATAAGAGTGAAATTGAGAGTATGGTTGAAGTAATGTTAGAGGCTAACATTATTAGACCTAGCCAAATTTCTTACTTTGCACCGATGGTAATGGTACTCAAGAAAGAGGGATCATGGCATATGTATCTAGATTATAGAGAGCTCAACAAGATCATCATTAAAGATAAGTTTCCCATTCCCATCATTGATGAATTGTTAGATGAACTACATGGATCAATCTACTTCACAAAGTTGGATCTTCGTTCAGGGTATCATTAGATTAGAAGGAAGGAAGAAAATATCCCAAAAACAACATTCAAAACTCATGAAGGCCATTATAAATTTTTGGTCATGCCTTTTGGCCTTACCAATGCACCTTCCACATTCCAAGGGTTGATGAATTCCATTTTCAAGACCTTCCTTCAAACATTTGTGTTAGTATTTTTTGATGATATACTGATCTATAGAAAGTCTTGGGAGGATCATGTTCGACATGTTGACAGGGTGCTACAACTACTAAAGGAGCAACAACTATATTCCAAACCATCCAGATGTTTCTTTGGTGTGAAGGAGGTAGATCATTTGGGTCATATTGTATCACATGAAGGTGTAAAGGTAGACCCTAACAAGATTAAGGCCATGATGGAATGGCCAATTCCTAAAACATTGAAGAATCTTAGAGGATTTTTGGTTTGACAGGTTACTACCGCTAGTTTCTTCGAAACTATGGAAGAATAGAAGCACCTTTAACGACATTAACTAAGAAGGATGCATTTTCATGGACTCCAAAGAAAACTCAAGATTTTGAACAACTTAAAGAGGCGATGTGAAAATCTCATGTCTTGACCACACCAAACTTCACAAAAACCTTTATTGTGGAATGGGATGCCTTAGGAAATGGCATTGGTGGTGTTCTAATGCAAGAAAGAAGGCCCCTTTCTTTTGAAATTTGTCCACTCAAGGGAGAGGACTTACACA
Organism: Picea sitchensis; assembly: GCA_010110895.2. Taxonomy (NCBI): domain Eukaryota; kingdom Viridiplantae; phylum Streptophyta; class Pinopsida; order Pinales; family Pinaceae; genus Picea; species Picea sitchensis. The sequence continues at coordinate 209,656 of SNQJ01S0003903.1, read as the reverse complement.
AACCCATTTATGAGAAGGAAATGATGGAAATAATACATGCATTGAAGCATTGACAACCTTACCTAATAGGTAGGCACTTCAAGGTCAAAATAAATCATGACAATCTTAAATACAGAGTAGGCTAGCTCGGGAGCAAACATACCCGCTTTTAAGGAAAACAAAAGGGCCTGAATTTGGCCAGATTTTTAGGGGTAGCCTGACTTTCACATGGATAAAAGTTCCATGCATTTTAGAACCTTACCCCAAGGGTTTTGCCCCATTTTAAAGCAGCCCAGATGCTCAAAAAATTGACCAAAGTTCTAGATTGGCCAGAAATTTAAAACCGTACCGCCAAAAGACTTGTCGGAAAGGTAACCCGGGAAGGAATATTTCTCTTGAGTTAGCCCACTTCTTTAAATACTTCTTGGAGCAAAGACTATGTTCAAAATAACAACAGAAATGAGTGACCAAGATGTTGGGTTATGATTTTGAAATCATCTATAAAAAAGGGATGCAAAATGTTGTGGCAGATGCACTCCAAAGAAAGGATGAAGATGTTGAGGCCTTTCTCTATGCTATCTCTATCATCCAACTTTATTGGATAACAGAAGAAAGGGATGAATGGAAGAATGAGGAAAAAGTGTGGACTCTCATTCAAATTTTGCAACAGGATTCCAGTGCATCATATACATTTACATGGAAAAATGATTCACTATGGTACAAAGATCGCTTATATTTATGTAAGAACTCCCAAATCAAACAAAAGGTACTTTTGCAGTTGCACACCTCTCTTGTAGGAGGCCACTCAGGATTTTTGAAAACCTATCACAGGGTCAAGAAGAATTTCTTTTGGGATGGCCTTAAAACTGATGTTCAAAGGTTTTTGGCAGAATGTTTGGTTTGCCAACAAAAAAAGGTGGAAACAATTAAGACCCTAGGTATTTTACAACCATTATCCATCCCAAGTCAGCGTTGGGAGGAGGTTTTCATGGATTTCATCACAGGGTTACCGAAGTCTGAAGGAAAGAGTGTCATCATGGTGATTGTTGATAGAAATACCAAGTACACACACTTTTGTGCACTCTCTCATCCTTTCAAAGCCAGTACAGTTTCCAATGCATTCATGGAGACAGTTCAAAATCTACATGGAAGCCCAAAGATTATTGTAAGTGACAAAGATCCCATCTTCACTGGACATTTTTTGACATAATTATTTTCTTGTTTGGGTACTCAATTGGCTTATAGATCATCTTATCATCCTCAATCTGATGGACAAACTGAGATAGTGAATAAATGTCTAGAAGGATACATTCACTTCTTTGTCTCTAATAAACAAACACAATGGTTCAAGTGGTTACCCTTGGCAGAATGGTGGTATAACACTTCCTTTCATACTACATAAAAAATGACACCATTTATGGTGCTCTATGGATATCACCCATCGTCCATTAGTTCTTATCTAAAAGAAAAATATAAGGTTCAAGAAGTGGAAAATCACATCGAGCATCAACAACATATTATCCAACTCTTAAAGGATACCCTGACCATGGCACATAATCACATGAAAAAACAAGAAGATCAACATCACAATGAAAGAAGTTTTGAAGTAGGGGATTGGGTATTTTTAAGACTACAACCATACAAACAGATTTCCCTCAAGCAAGCTAAGAAGGATAATAAAGTATCACCAAAGTACTATGGCCATTATAAGGTGTTGAAAAATATTGGTACTATGGCATACAAATTGGAGTTGCTTGCATCTTCGCGAGTACACCCAGTTTTCCATGTTTCATGCTTAAATAAGGTTATAGGTGACAAGATCCCAGTTCAAACTACATTTCCAGAACTTGATGAGGAAGGAAAAATCATATTGGATCATGAAGCTATCACTGACATAAGAATTCTACATCTGAGGAATAGATCCATTTCATAGTATCTCATTAAGTGGAAGAAACTACCTGCTGACAATTCCACTTGGGAAGATGAGTCTTTTATACAGAAGCATCCAGAAGTACTCAAGCATTGTAGACACTTGTCTGAAGGGGAGGGGCATGTTAATCCCTAAATAGTGGCACATTACTCATTAATTGGGGCATATTACATTAGTATTTTTATTTTATTTATGTTGGCTTGGATCCATTAGTTGTAATTGTACCTCTTAGTCTCCTATATATACCAAGGAGGCATTTTCATTTGGAATAATCTTGTATTTGTGAATTTATGTTGTGTATAAGGAAGTTTCCCCATAAAAGAGGCTTATTATCTGAAATTATATCTTTTTCAAGGCGTGGAGTACTTATTCTGATGTTTTTATACTATTTGGATATTTGTTTCCTAACATTAAACTTGAATCAGTAAAAGAGTCATTGAGTTAAATCCGCTTTAGGTCAAAAGTGGTAGCTTTCGGGCTCATGGTTTTGGTAACCTATGGTTTTGTGCCCATGGATTTGATGTGATGAAGCCTATTTAAAGGATTGATATCTCCATTATAATATGCCTTGATTGGATGGATTTTGGCCTAGATTGGTCACCATGGAAAAAGATAATATATCTATTAGGAGATGGTTTTGTTGGTTTACGGTTTCCAAGATAAATCATGGTGTCTTGTGTGCTTGATATTTTTATTGTGCCTATATTATGCTATAAAATTTTCTTTTATTTATATCAACTAGTATGCAAGCGAGGTTAGAAGGAGTGAGAGGATTCCTAATCTTCCCACCTGAGAGATTGACAATTGTTTGCAGACACATCATGCATAGGAAACAAGCCACTTGTTTCAGAATGTGTTGAAGAGAGAAATAGCTAGTTGGAAGGAAGTAGTTATTTCACAAATTGGAACTTTGTGTGATGCTAGATCAAAATATCTATGTGTTCATAGTTATAAAGCAAAGGAAGAGTCAAAATGAAGAGGCAATCTAGAAGTGATGGTGAGAATAATTCATAATGATCGTAGTTTTTTTCTATTGGATTATGTTTTGGGCACATGATGAGGCTAATATTGATGTTGTTGTAAATAATTCAAATGCTTGTTGTAACTGAGCTGAAATATATGTTTTTTTGAAAAGTAGGGGTGGATGATAGGTTGTATCTGAAAACCTAGAGTTTTTTTGTACAAGTTGTAAAACCTAGCCTTAGGTAGGTTGTATTCCCTAGGTTTGTTGTAAGCCCTGTTATTTAGGAATACATGTAGAATGGTAGCACATGGATTCATCCCTCTCATGCATAAAAATTATGGATGATCAAGTTGTGGATTGAACCACTTAGATAGGTACGAGGGTCGCAGGTGTACTTGTATGCTAGATTGATGTTTGAATCAAAGAAGTTAAATCTTTAATTAAGGGGGAATGTGTGAATTAATCTCAGAATGTGATATGGTTGGAACTAAGTTATCATTAAGGGGAGTAGGACCTCAATAATTACCCCAATTCAATTTTAAAAGGGGTATTTTTGGATTAAACTTGACTCAGCGAACGAGTCAATGAGTTAAATATGATTTAGGTCAACCATGGTAGTTTTTCAGGTTCATGGTTTTGGTAGCCCATGGTTTAGTGATAATGGATTTGATGTGATGAAACCTATTAAAAGGCTTGATATATTCATTATAATATGGATTTATTGGCCAATTTTTATCTTGGATTAGTTTCATTGGCAAAGGATAATAGATCTATTAGGAGTTGGTTTCCCCAATTTAGGGTTTCCAGGACAAATCATGGTGTCTTGTGTGCTTGATATTTTTCATGTGCCTATTTTATGTTATTGATCTCTTTCACTATCCTAGTGATTTCTTCCTAAGGTGGGGGGGGGGGGGGGGTTCATCTAGCTGGATATTGGTGGCACCTACCTCTTCGATTGACTCATTAGTGTTCTCCATATTGGCGATTTTTGTTATGATATTTGGGTCATAAACTTCTAGGGTTGTTTTGAGGCCCTAAATAAGGTTTTTTGGCCATTTGGGAGCCTTGGATTGTTATCACATTCCTATGCCTTTCCAATAATTGTACTTCTTGAATAGATATTTCCGACAAGCTACTAAATTCCACAAATAAACATTGTATGCAAAAGTTTCTCCCTGGGAAGTCGACACATCAACTAACCACCTTGGGGCCTTCAAAACTTTTGTCCCTTCACCTCCTATGGTTAGGGTTTTGGACCTTTAGGGTTATTTATTTATGTTAAGATGTCATTTTCCAGTCCATTGTATTATGTTTTTGCAAAGGGGTGTAGCCGACATCTCTTTCTCTTCAGAGACAAACTACCACCATTCTAGTTGGTTTTGTTTCTATAGTATTCTGTTATTTTATTCATTAATAGAAGTTGGATTTCACTATATGTACTCTTTTCTATATTTCTCTATGTGTTTCATTTCGTTCTCAATATGATCTGGATTATGAGTAGTGGTAAATACATGGAATCTACAAGAGGATAAATCAAAACCATCAACCAAACTACCAAAATAATAAACAAAGTAACATGAAACGAAAATAAATTACACCTATTACCAATCATATAAAAACTATATAAAACATATCATCACATTCGTCTTTTCAAAAAGAAAATTTCAACTAACAACAAAAGCAATGAAAGAGATCAAGTAACCACCTTTAATATGAAAAAACACAGTAAGGATGAGATGCCAACAATCTCTCTTTGTGCTCATATGGTGGAACATTAAGTTGGACTCATAAAATTCAAACCTAATAAAGGAAGGTGAGCCTCTTCTTCAACTCATAAACTTTGAGAAAAATATACCTTTGAAACATCAAATGACATGCTAACTCTAGAGCACTGGGGATCAATAATTTATTCGAAGTTTAGTTCTTTTAACTACATCAACCACTAGTTAGACACCCTTCCAAAATAGTCACATGTTTTAATTTTAATCCATTAAACCATAGAAATTAAAAACCAACACAACCAACAACAAAGGGATAGATGAAATAGATGGAAGTTTCACTAATTTTGTACATGAGCCAAAAACTACCAAATTCACCCTTTAGGCTCCTAAAATGAATGCAGAGTAGTTGATCAAAGATTGAGATATGTCTCTACATCATTCACCCATGCCTACATTAAATGTATGTAGATTACATTTTAATCAAGATGGAGGTACAAGGTATGTAGGATTTTTACATGGCACACTCCTAGCCTATATTATTTCAACCAAATCTAGAGAGAATAAAAGGAATGAATCAACCATTGAATGATCAAGATTGTGATGGAAATGGTTTCAGAAAACAAAGTTCTAAAACCTCCAAAACATTAACACATCAAGCATGGTGAAGAATTTGGGTTGCATCACCTAATGCATGACCCAACACAATGGAATTCACCACTCCAACTCTCTTTAATCAACACAATGGACTTCACCACTCCAACTCTCTTTAATCAACACAATGGACTTCACCACCACAAATCTTTTACATAGTTCATATAATCTTTTTCATAAATGAAAAGATGGTAAGTATTGAGTCAATGAATTCAACCACATGAATGTAACCATAGTGTTCTATTGAAGGTAAGACTACATGAATACAGATTTGGAATCTTTATCACTTAAAATGATTTACTAGACTCAATATTGAAAACAAGACAAGCATTGTTGAAACTAGGGTTTCAACAGACATTCAATAAACGACTACGTCTTGGAAAATACATACATAAATACTCAAACATATATTTAGGAAGGTTAACCAACCAATTTTCATTCATTCTTCATAATTATTTTTACATTCAAGGGAATGGTTGAAGTGTTTGTACCCGTCACCAACTAATCCTTCATTATGCTCGCTTTATACTTTTCTTTACTTTTGCATTTACATTTACATTTGTATTCATGTACTCACTTAGTATGTTGTATTATTACAATGTATGGCTCCATTTACAAGGGACTAGAGGCCTCCCAACAGCTCCCCCAACCTCAAATTTGTGCTTTTTCCTAAAGAAACTATGTAGCAACATCTCGAGTCTTTGCTCCTATGAAAGTATCCTTACTAGCAATCAACCATGCATACATCTCTACATATTTAAATCAATCATAATTTTACCTCCTAGTCTCATATATATATACCAAGGAGGCATTTTCATTTGGAATCATCTTGTATTTGTGAATTTATGTGGTTTGTAAGGAGGTTTCCCCCTCGAAGAGGATATTTATCTGAAATTATCTCTTTGTCAAGGCATGGAGTACTTATTCTAATGTTTTTATTCTATTTGGATATTTGTTTCCTAACATTAAACTTGAATCAGTGAAAGAGTCAGTGAGTTAAATCTACTTTAGGTCAAAAGTGGTAGCTTTCGGGCTCATGGTATTGGTAGTCTATGGTTTTATGCCCATGGATTTGATGTGATGAAGCCTATTTAAAGGCTTGATATCTCCATTATAATATGCCTTGACTAGATGGATTTTGGCATATATTGGTCTCCTTGGAAAAAGATAATAGATCTATTAGGAGATGGTTTTCTTGGTTTAGGGTTTCCAGGACAAATCATGGTGTCTTGTGTGCTTGATATTTTTATTGTGCCTATATTATGCTATCAAATTTTATTTAAGTTATAACAACTGGTATCCAAGCGAGGTTAGAATGAGTGAGAGGATGCCTAATATTCCCACCTGAGAGAGTGACCATGTTTTGCAGACCCATCATGCATAGGAAAAGAGCCACTTGTTTTCGAATGTGTTGAGGAGAGAAATAGCCAGCTGGAAGGAAGTAGTTATTTCACAAATTGGAACTTTCTATGATGCTATATCAAAAGATCTATGTGTTGATAGATATAAAGTAAAGGAAGAGTCTAAATGAAGAGGCAATGTAGAAGTGATGGTGAGAAGAATTCATAATGATCCTATTTTTTTTCTATTGGCTTATGTTTTGGGAACATGGTGAGGCTAATATTGATGTTGTTGTAAATAATTCAAATACTTGTTGTGCCTGTGATGAAATATATGTGTTTTTGAAAAGAAGGGGTGCATGATAGGTTGTACCCGACACCCTAGAGTTTTTTGGTACAAGTTGTAAAACCTAGCCTTAGGCAGGTTTTATTCCCCAAGTTTGTTGTAAGCCCTATTATTCAGGAATACATGTAGAATGGTAGCACATGGAGTCATCCCTCTCATGCATAAATATTATGGATGATCAGGTTGTGGAATGAACCACTTAGATAGGTACGAGGGTCACAGGTGTACTTGTATTCTAGCTTGATGTTTGAATCAAAGAAGTTAAATCTTTAATTGAGGGGGAATGTGTGAATTAATCTCAGAATGTGAGATGGTTGGAACCAAGTTATCATTAGGGGGGGTAGGACCTCGAAAATTACCCCAATTCAAGTTTAAAAGGGAGGTTTTTGGGTTAAACTTGACTCGGTGAAAGAGTCAATGAGTTAAATCTGCTTTAGGTCAATAGTGGTATTTTTCTGGGTTCATGGTTTTGGAATCCCATGGTTTTGTGCTAATGGATTTGATGTGATGAAGCCTATTTCAAGGCTTGATATATCCATTATAAGATGGATTTATTGGCCAAATTTTTATCTTGGATTGGTTTCCTTGGAAAAGGCTCATAGATCTATTAGGAGTTGGTTTTCCCAATTTAGGGTTTCGAGGATAAATCATGGTGTCTTGTGTGCTTGATATTTTTCTTGTGCCTATTTTATGTTATTAATCTCTCTCACTATCCTAACAAATTATTCCTAATGGGGGAGGATTCATCTAGGTGGATATTGGTGGCACCGATCTCTTCCATTGACTCATTAGTGTTCTCCATCTTGGCGATTTTTGTTATGATTTTTTGGTCATAAACTTGTAGGGTTGTTTTGAGGCCCTTATCGTGCAGTTTGTATTTTAGGTCACAGGCTACAGGATAGTGGACAAACTAGCGTAACATGAACCTTCCCCACCCAATGTCACCTCGATGGGGAGGTTCTTTCTGTTTAGGGAGGTTCACCCAGGGGAGACGTCCCTGGTAACCTGGGGTTTGAAGAGGAAAAGAGTATAAGATCAAGAGTTAAGGTTTTCCCTCCTCTCATGTTACCACCAGTATCAGATAATCCGGCTAATCAACCAATAAAGAAGTGAAGTCCCTGTTGAGAACACCTGCCCGGAACAACATAATAACAACACAATATGTATATTTGCAGGTTATAATTAAAAGGGTTAGTACTTCTTAACTATCCGATTTCATTTAATAAGCAAAATAATAGATAAGATGAGGTCAACGTTCTGCTAAATAACCTATGTAAGATCACCAATTTATCAATATCTATAAAAATGACCAAGCCAACAGTATTTTCAATCAACAATAGCTCAATAAATGCTTGACATCATCATTAATTGCTCAGTTACTAGTTAGAAGGCTTGTTGCGTCAAGTATGACGTCAGCCTAGGTTAGTAGGGTTAGGTTTAGTTAGGGTTTCAAAAATTTAAAGTTTGAAAGATGATTTTACACAGCAAAAGCTCAACGTTGTAAGTCTAACCAGTGCCTTAGGGTAAAATGGAGTCAAAAGCAAGGGCAAAAGATCTCGGGAGGATTTAAAATCTAGAGACTAGAAGGTAGGGTTCTATGGTGCTGCAATGGCAGGTCCCTAGAATCAAAACCCTAAGGGAAGGAAGCTCATTCCGGTGTTTCTTAAGAAAGGCCTCATGCTCCTTCCTCTTTCTCTAAATACACTTGGAAAAACGGTTAGCTTCAAAGTACAGATCTAAGGGAGAAAGTGTTGTAGGGGCAAGGCTTTCAAACCCTAGAAGGTTAAAACCCTAGGTGTAGATTCAAATAGGCCTAGGACGTCTCCTCTTTTCAACCTATAACTTTAATGCTAACTCAGAAAAAGGGAAAATAGTGTAGCAACGGCTAGGCTATATCTTCCTTTATCAATGGCTAAAACTATTTCTCAAACATGGGGACATATAACAATGACCTACTAGTGTTCTTGCTACCTAGGGTTTCAAGATTCAACAATATAATAGGAAAATGTAAGAAATTAAGCCTACAACCATTCACTTAAGAAGTTTTGCATGAAAAAATCACTTACATATCATGAAGAATGCATAATCAAACCCTAGTTGTAAACCTTCCATGAGAGAAACACCATAAATGCCAAGAGTAACCTCCAAGAAGAGTTGCGCCTCACTTTAAAAGACCAAGAGCACCAAACTAGGGTGCAAGATTTTAGGATCTCCAAGAGAGTGAGTTGTGTTATGTCAAATGAGGGAAAAACATCCTCAATTTATACCAATCCATGACCTTTCAATTAAAATATAGGTCATTAAAACAACCGACAAGGCTGACTACAAAATTTACACTGTTTTTGCATTAACTGCTAGAAAAATGACATAATATGAGAAAAAAGTGGGATGTCAAGCCCTTCTGAGGGAGACGTTGGCCCTTTTTGGGCATATCCAGCATCTAGAAGCCAGATGTTGGCCCTTCTAGGGCTCCTCCAAGCTGCCACACGTGCTAAATAGACTCATCACACTGCCACACGCTCAGGATAACGTCCTACTCTGCTGGGTGGCGTCATGTCCATCAAGGGGAAAACGTTCCATCTGAAGTGGATAATCCCCCCTAGGCCGGGCTCTGCCAAAGTTTCCTGGGTGGAACGTCCTTCTTTCTTCTCGTACAAAGGCTCATCATAACGTTGTCCTATCTCTGTCATCCCATCAACCATCTGATGGGCTCTTCAGCCCCATGGAGATCCGAGCTAATCATATTCCCATGTGTATCCGTCCACTGATACCTGTCCATCGGGTATGGTCCTGCGCATCAAAAACTTCACCCTCCATGGGCTCATCAGTCCTTGGGATCATAGCAATGTCAATCATATTTCATCTTTAAATTTATCAAATACATGCATAAAACCCCTAGCATATCCTTTAATAGCTCAAAGACATTACATTGATCTACTATACAAAGTTGAAGAAATAGACAGAACAACCTATTGGGCTGGTATCCATAAGAAGAGGAAAGTTTCCACAGAAGATTATTCAAGCCATGTTCATGAAGTGATATGGTCTAAGGGTGTCCAGTCATAGTGAAGACCAGGGGTAGGTATTGTCCATGGGTGCCTTTGTAGGAGGTGAGTTGTACCCGTCATGGATGCACTTTTTCCAAGCCCCTTTATTGCCTTTATTCTTTATTTATTGTTTTTTCTTTCTTTTTTACTTCAAGGTGCGACCCGAGGAGGAACCTTGCCGGTGGTGACAGAGATGGGTGTTACCCTTTGGTATTTCGCCAGAAATGATAAAATTTCGTGATGGTCATTATGGAATAATGGTAATGTCATACCGCCAGATACCTATGAACACAATGGGCCAGCTAGTGATGAGACCCCTCATCCTCTTGGATTTGGAGTCTGTTTATTGTTCTTCTTGGGTCCCCTTTGTTTTCTTATCGAGAGGCCTTTTATTGCCTTCGAGGGATCCCTGGCCGAAGCATCTCTAGGTTTTATTTCCTATGGATTTATCTTTTACCAACTACACCCCACAGGGCACCCATACCTTCTTCCACGGAACAGTGCTTAACCCAACCCTTCAAGGTCATCCCTAGTAATGCAGGACCCGGGGAATGGGATGGTGTATGGGAGATAAGATGTAAGAAAGTGATAGTATGGTGGGAGGCGGACGATGTCTTCAAATCCCACGGTGGCCTACTTAAAACCATGGATACAAGCACTTTAGGTCACCCAGTTAGTCCCCCAAACGTCCAAGTGGGTTAGTGTGAGATCCATTCAAATCCCCCCTGGTGGCTAACCAAAACCCATGGATACAAGCTTGCTAGGTCACCCCGTTAGTCCCCCAAACAATGGTCAAGTGGGTTAGTGTAAGATCCAAGTAGTTGTCAAAAATGTAACGAACCTGATGCATATATAAGAAAGTTATAACGATCAAACATGACACATACCATGATACCTGGACCAATTAACTCATGGAGAAAGAGTCTTCTCTGATGCAAGTCCAAGTCGATGGTGATGGAAGCTGCTACTACTGATAGGACAAATATGGCGAAGAAGAAGAAGGATGGGCCCTCCAGGGCCATGCTCAGGTCAATCCTGCTCTCGGTACTCCATGTCTAGGACCCGTGGGCCTCGAGACATGATCTCCTAGTTATCCCTAGAAATCGGGGATAACATCTGGCTCCAACTTGGGGACATGTGCTCACTGTAGAGCGCATGAGAACCTCAGCATCTCTGGCATAAACTTGCAGACCTGCTCACACTCGAAAAGATACATCAGCAACAAAGGTGGGGTGGTATTGCCACCCCGCAAAATATAACATGTATACATATGAAATAAAACAATCAAATGCATATGAGGAAACAAATATGAAATGAAAATGGTATAATACATGAAAAATGCCTATCTATTCATACTTACCTGTACAGTCATGTCCCACCACCTTGGTGGGGTTCGAGGAGGCGTCCGCTGATGGGTAATGGGCGCCTTCTTCCTTCCAAGGTGGACAAGTAGTACAAGTTATCTATTGATTCCATTCCGACCTTGAAAGGTCCGAGCCACGATTGTGTACTCCCTTTTACGTTAGTTGGCTCTCCTTTCTGAGTATCCCACATCCATACCAACTCCCCCTCCTTGTATTTTCAGATCTTTTGTTTGGTTGTTCCTTGAACAACCCTGGTGTACTGTACTGAGGGAGGTGGGTGGGCTTCTGGTGTAAAGGATTCCTGTTGGGACGGATGGATTTGCACGTTTTCTTCATCCTTTTGTCTTTTTAGTATCTTCACCATCCCTACTTCTTTGTTCTGAAACTGATCTAGGAGTTGTTGATATTCCTCTTTCTTGGGCCACTCAATCTGGTGAAAGTCTTCTTCTGCAGCAAATGGCATATCTTATGGAGAATATTCTTGAAGAGTTTGTATCACATCTTTATGCGCTTCATTTACAGAAGGAACGACATCTTGTACATGATTTCCAGTTATCGACACATTGAGTAAGTGTCCAGTTGTTCCATATTTCAAAGGAAATCGCAAAAAAGTGAGATCCATCTCAAGGGACCCGCCTATCATCGCACCAAACTTCCTAGACAATAGCATTCCCCACACATCTGGAACATCGACGACTATAATATCTATGTGAACGGTCTTTTCAGGGAATTCCTTTAACTGCACTTCGACATTTTCAACTACACCATGTGTGGGTATTGCTTTGGATTCAAATCCACACACATTTATGTAGGGCCTCGTTACCTTCAGGGCCATTTGCTGCATGACTTTAAGAGACATCATGTTTGCACCAACACCTGTATCCAACATGCAATTGTTAAGGTATTTATTGTTCATCATAAGAGTCATGAAGAAAGGTGGATTTTCACCATATTGGATCCTGAAATGGTCAGCTTGTAGCATAATAGGGGGGTCCATAGGCTCATCCATTCCCGAAAAGAAGGTATTGAAGCGTTCTTTAATAGAAGGGATCTTAACTACTTCTTTTAAGGGAACATTCACATGCATCTTCGACAAAGCTCCTTCAAAATCAAAATCAAGGGTAATCTTATCAGCTTTGGATGTCTTGGGATGAAGAACCTCATGAGTTTTTGGCTGATCAGTGGCAGGTTGCTTCGGGTTCTTTCTCCGGTATAATTGGACTTCTTGTTTTTTAAGATTTTCTCGTGACTCTTGGTCCAAGTTGTTAATTATTGGTAATCTTGCTGCTCTGGTTGCTTCCTTCAAGGCTTGTTGATGTTCTATATCAGTTATATTTATTTGAGGAAAGCTCGAAAAGCAGTCAAGGTTATTAACTTGTTGTTGCCTGGTGTTGTAAGGACACTCATTCTCCCAATGTGCTTCACTGCATTCTAGACACCAAGGATTTTCATCGACTACATTTGTAGGGTCCAGAGTATTAGGGACTTCATTTTCATTCTTTGGTTTATAAGTTTGGTTCTCTTTCTAGAATGGCCCTTTGAATGGAGGTCTAGGTGCCTGGGTCTGGGACTTTTCAAGTCTAACGATCTTGTTCATCATTTCTTCTTGATTTTTCATGATGCTATCGACTGAAGCTTGTAGCTTACTGATACTGGTGCAGAGATCCGAAGTAGGCTCAGCATTGTGTACCACTTTCTACTTGGTGTCTATTTTCCCCCTAGGGTTGGCAAAGGGCTCAATCTTGGATGAAAGGAGATTTCCTTCAATCTTGGTTGCAAGCTCTTGGGATTCTTGAATGGACTGAGGGTCTTTGTCTCTGAGAAGATACCCTAATTGGCCACTAAAAGATCTAGTATAGATGTGAACAAGATAATCATCTTTCAGATGGTGGCTTGGGGGGATTCGTTGGAGTAATGCTTTGAACCTGGTATGAAATTCTCGAATGGATTCATTTTCACGCCTGGCAAGGCCATTTAGTCGGGTGAGCAGCATGTTGGGGTCTTCTTTGATACTCCACCTTCTGAGGAAGATTTGCTCAAGTCTATCCATGGTTATGATACTTCCATCATGCAGGCCAAGATACCAACATCTTGCAGCATCATAAAGGGTAGCAGAGAATAACTTCATGACCAAGTCCTCAGCATCATCACTAATGGGGTGAAGCTGAAAAAATGTCCAGAAGTTACTCATATGCTCTTCGACACTAGTAGCATCAGTGCCGGTAAACTTAGGCAACCACTTCTCATATTTGGGTGGCATTTGCCTAGGGTAGCCAGGTATGGATGACATGTCTAATGTCTTGAACAAAGTAGATGACCATTGTCTCTTATTGTTGACTCGGTTTGTAGTACCGGTCTGAGAAGTAAACATGTTTATAGGAAGTCTCTTTCTAAAAAGTGACTTGACAACAGGTGAATTAGCAGGAGGCTTCCTTCTGAAAGCTAGAGGAGGGTTATTGAACCTCCTTTTGGTTTGTGGAGTCGCCAGATAGTTCTCCTGAAACTATCAAAGAATAGGGGAATAAAGTCTTAGTGGAGTCACCAGGTAAGATTGTAAGACAAAGGTCTTTGAGGCAAGGCTTACCAAAGGATTTGTCATTGAGGAAGATTGACTCAGTGTTCCCCGGCAACAGCGCCAAAATGTTATCGCGCAGTGTGTATTTTAGGTCACAGGCTACAGGATAGTGGACAAACTGGCGTAACAGGAACCTTCCCCACCCAATGTCACCTCGATGGGGAGGTTCTTTCTATTTAGGGAGGTTAGCCCAGGGGAGATGTCCCCATTAACCTGGGGTTTGAAGAGGCAAAGAGTATAAGATCAAGAGTTAAGGTTTTCCCTCCTCTCAGGTTACCACTAGTATTAGATAATCCGGCTAATCAACCAATAAAGAAGTGAAGTCTCTGTTGAGAACACCTGCTCGGAAAAACATAATAACAACACAATATGTATATTTGTAGGTTATAATTCAAAGGGTTAGTACTTCTTAACTATCTAATTTCATTTAATAAGCAAAATAATAGATAAGATGAGGTCAACGTTCTGCTACATAACCTATGTAAGATCACCAATTCATCAATATCTATAAAAAGGACCGAGCCAACAATATTTTCAATCAACAATAGCTCAATAAATGCTTGACGTCATCATTAATTGCTCAGTTACTAGTTAGAAGGCTTGCTGCGTCAAGTATGACGTCAGCCTAGGTTAGTAGGGTTAGGGTTAGTTAGGGTTTCAAAAATGTTAAGTTTGAAAGATGATTTTACACAGCAAAAGATCAACGTTGTAAGTCTAACCAGTGCCTTAGGGTAAAATGGAGTCAAAAGCAAGGGCAAAAGATCTCTGGAGGATTTAAAATCTAGAGACTGGAAGGTAGGGTTCTATGGTGCTGCAATGGTAGGTCCCTAGAATCAAAACCCTAAGGGAAGGAGGCTCATTCTGGTGTTGCTTAAGCAAGGCTTCATGCTCCTTCCTCTTTATCTAAATACACTTGGCAAAACGGCTAGCTTCAAAGTACATATCTAAGGGAGAAAGTGTTGTAGGGGCAAGGCTTTCAAACCTTAGAAGGTTAAAACCCTAGGTGTAGATTCAACTAGGCCTAGGACGTCTCCTCTTTTCAACCTATAACTTTAATGCTAACTCAGAAAAAGGGAAAATAGTGTAGCAACGGCTAGGATATATCTTCCTTTATCAATGGCTAAAACTATTTCTCAAACATGGGGACATATAGCAATGACCTACTAGTGTGCTTGCTACCTAGGGTTTCAAGATTCAGTAATATAATAGCAATATAATAGCAAAATGTAAGAAATTAAGCCTACAACCATTCACTTAAGAAGTTTTGCATGAAAAATTCACTTACATATCATGAAGAATGCATAATCAAACCCTAGTTGTAAATCTTCCATGAGAGAAACACCATAAATGCCAAGAGTAACCCTCCAAGAAGAGTTGCGCCTCACTTTAAAAGACCAAGAGCACCAAACTAGGGTGCAAGTTTTTAGGATCTCCAAGAGAGTGAGTTGTGTTATGTCAAATGAGGGAAAAACGTCCTCAATTTATACCAATCCATGACCTTTCAATTAAAATATAGGTCATTAAAATAGCCGACTACAAAATTTACACTGTTTTTGCATTAACTGCTAGAAAAATGACATAATATGAGCAAAAAGTGGGACGTCAATCCCTTCTGAGGGAGACGTTGGCCCTTTTTGGGCATATCCAGCATCTAGAAGCCGGACGTTGGCCCTTCTAGGGCTCCTCCAAGCTGCCACACGTGCTAAATAGCCTCATCACACTGCCACATGCTCAGGATAACATCATGCTCTGTTGGGTGACGTCCTGTCCATCAAGGGGCAAACATTCCATCTGAAGTGGATGATCCTCCCTAGGCCGGGCTCTGCCAAAGTTTCCTGGGTGGAACGTCCTTCTTTCTTCTCGTACAAAGGCTCATTATAACGTTGTCCTGTCTCTGTCATCCCAACAACCATCTGATGGGATCTTCAGCCCCATGGAGGTCCGAGCTAATCATATCCCCATGTGTACCGGTCCACTGATACCTGTTCGTCGGGTATGGTCCTGCACATCAAAAACTTCTCCCTCCATGGGCTCATCAGTCCTTGGGATCATAGCAATGTCAATCATATTTCATCATTAAATTTATCAAATACATGCATAAAACCCATAGCATATCCTCTAATAGCTCAAAGACATTACACTGATCTACTATACAAAGTTGAAGAAATAGACAGAACAACCTATTGGGCTGGTATCCATAAGAAGAGGAAAGTTTCCACAAAATATTATTCAAGCCATGTTCATGAAGTGAT
>SNQJ01S0003903.1:171443-190990 GCA_010110895.2 Picea sitchensis | reverse complement strand
AGCTTGCTAGGTCACCCCGTTAGTCCCCCAAACAATGGTCAAGTGGGTTAGTGTAAGATCCAAGCAGTTGTCAAAAATGTAAGGAACCTGATGCATATATAAGAAAGTTATAACGATCAAACATGACACATACCATGATACCTAGACCAATTACCTCATGGAGCAAGAGTCTTCTCTGATGCAAGTCCAAGCCGATGGTGATGGAAGCTGCTACTGCTGACAGGACAAATCTGACGAAGAAGAAGAAGGATGGGCCCTCCAGGGCCATGCTCAGGTCAATCCTGCTCTCAGTACTCCATGTCTAGGACCTGTGGGCCTCGAGACACGATCTCCTAGTTATCCCTAGAAATCGGGGATAACAGTCCCTAAATAAGGTTTTTTGGCCATTTGGGAGCCTGGGATTGATATTTCATTCCTAGGCCTTTCCAATAATTGTACTTGTCGAATAGATATTTCTGACAATATACTAAATGCCATAAATAAAGATTGTATGCAAACTTTTCTCCCTTGGAAGGTTGACACATCAAATAACCACCTTAGGGCCTGCAAACCTTTTGGCCCTTCACCTCCTATGGTTATGGTTTTGGACCTTTAGGGTTGTTTCTTTATGTTAATATGTGATTTTTCCAGTCCATTGTATTATCTTTTTGCAAATGGGTATATCCGACATCTCTTTCTCTTCAAAGACAATCTGTCACCATTCTAGTTGGTTTTCTTTCTACAATATTCTTTTATTATATTCATTAATAGAAGTTGGATTTCACTGTATTGTTGTACTCTTTGTTGTATTTCTCTATGTGTTTCATTTCATTCTCAATATGATCTGGATTATGAGTAAGGGTAAATACATGGAATACAAGAGAGGATAAATCAAAACCATAAACCAAACTACCAAAATATGAAACAATGTAACATGAAACGAAAATAAATTACACCTATTACCAATCATAAAAAAACTATATAAAACATATCATCACATTCGTCTTTTCAAAAAGAAAATTTCAAGTAACAACAAAATCAATGAAAGAGATCAAGTAACCACCTTTAATAGGAAAAAACACAGTAAGGATGAGATGCCAACAATCTATTTTTGTGCTCATATGGTGGAACATTAAGTTGGAATCATAAAATTCAAACCTAATAAAGGAAGGTGAGCCTCTTCTTCAACTCATAAAATTTGAGAAAAATATACCTTTGAAACATCAAATGACATGCTAACTCTAGAGCTATGGGGAACAATAACTTATTGGAAGTTTAGTTCTTTTAACTACATCAACCACTAGTTAGATACCCTTCCAAAATAGTCACATGTTTTAATTTTCATCCATTAAACCATAGAAATTAAAAACCAACACAACAAGCAACAAAGAGATAGATGAGATAGATGGAAGTTTCACTAATTTTGTACATGAGCCAAAAACCTACCAAATTCACCCTTTAGGCTCCCAAAACAAATGAGGAGTAGTTGATCAAAGATTGAGATATGTCTCTACATCATTCACCCATTCCTACATTAAATGTATGTAGATTACATTTTAATAAAGATGGAGGTACAAGGTATGTAGGGTTTTTACATGGCACACTCCTAGCCTATATTATTTCAACCAAATCTAGAGAAAATAAAAGGAATCAATAAACCAATAAACCATTGAATGATCAAGATTGTGATGACAATGGTTTCATAAAATAAAGTTCTAAAACCTCTAAAACATTAACACATCAAACATGGTGAAGAATTTGGGTTGCATCACCTAATGCATGACCCAACACAATGGACCTCACCACTCCAACTCTCTTTAATCAACACAATGGACTTCACCACTACAAATCTTTTACATAGTTCATATAATTTTTTTCATAAATGAAAAGATGGTAAGTATCAAGTCAATAAATTCAACCACGTGAATGTAACCATACTATGTTATTGAAGGTAAGACAACATGAATAAGGAGTCAAAAACTTTATCACTTCAAATGATTTACTAGACTAGATATTGAAAACAAGACAAGCATTGTTGAAACTAGGGTTTCAACATGCATTCAATAAATGACTACAAATTAGAAAATACACACATAAATAATCGAACATATATTTAGGAAGGTTAAAAAACCACTTTTCATTCATTCTTCATAATTATTTATATATTCAAGGGAATGGTTGAAGTGTTTGTACCCGTCACCAACTAATCCTTCATTATGCTCACTTTATACTTTTCTTTACTTCTGCATTTACATTTACATTTGTATTCATGTACTCACTTAGTCTATTGTCTTATTACAATGTATGGTGACATTTACAAGGGACTAGAGGCCTCCCAACATTTCCCCCGACCTCAAATTTGTGCTTTGTCCTAAAGTAATTATGTAGCAACATCCCAAGTCTTTGCTCCTATCAAAGTATCCTTACTGTCCATCAACCATGCATACTTCTCTACATATTTAAATCAATCATAGTAACTACTAATTGTATAGGAACATACATGTATAGAAGGTTCTACCATGACTTGTTACTTTTTAGCCTCCATCTTCAATTTGGTAGGTTCCTATGTAGTAAGTGAGTCTCCAACATGATTCATCTCGCAGCTACACAACACTTGTAGTAGGGTTGGTTCCTCTGTCAATGTGAGAACCTTACTTTGTGTTATTCTTCCTTGTCATTTCTTTGTTTTCTAGACTCCAAGATCACAACCCAAGGAATTGCTCTACAACTCATAATACTAAGGCTCAATCATTTCATTCATTATTGTGTTATCATCTTTTCCATTAAGCTTATTTGTTGTGTGTGTGATATTTGATGTCACTTTCTTGAATGATTTATTTTCTCGTTGTTGTAGTGAGAATCTAGGAATTAGTAATATCTACAAGTATGAATGCTCATTGAATCTCTATGCTCTATCAAAATGTCTTATCTACTACTCGGTCAAAATCTCTCTCTGGCCTATCAAACTCTTTCTTTTGCTTGGTTGACTTCAATCTTTTGTTGCTCTAGCTAAATCTTTTTTTCCTAGCTAACCATGGATGTTCTCAATGAATTCCCTATCATGAATATTCAACTTTGATGCAATGCTTTGATGTCTTCAAATTTAGGAGTCTTCATCAATTTTCTAGATTTCCAAATCTACATACACGAAGTACTAAACTAGACTATGACTCAACTATGACTTTGTTGCATAATAACAACTACACTCAACTAAAACTTAATGACTAGAATTTACTTGTATGACTCTCTGAAAGTTCTAAGACACTCTACACTCTTTCTTCCTGGACTTTAATACCTCTTGCACAACGTTAATGACTCAAGTCAAAATATTTTCAATTAAATGTCACTTATTTCCACAAAGAACCAAAAACGGACTTACAATGCAAATTCAACTTTTGTTTTTTGAACTCAATTAACTTATTTGATGACATGACCTTTTTCTTTTAAAGATTTGACTAATTAATAAACTAACCCGACTATCCTTCATTAATTCATTTTTAATTAATGAAGGATAGTCGGGTTAGAAGCAAAACATAACTCTCTTAATTAAAAACTCCTTTATGTAACTCTTTTAATTAAAAACTCCTTTATGAGTTAAAACCTTTGAATACTTTTACATTAAAAAAACTCAAAGTATCATTTACTCCATGCCGAGAATATAATGCTCATAGGATTCTCTTGAAAAAAAAGTTGTGCAGCATGACATAATTTTATCTTGGCATCTCTACTACTTACTTTACCTTGGCATCTCTACTACTTGCTTTACATGTTAAATTTGGCAGAATTAAACATGTACAAGATTCCTCTATGAGTGGATCTGAGCATGTCGGCCCTGTGTACAATGATTGAGTAGTTCAATGGTTAGAAATATGTTGAAAATTCTGAATAAACATGGGCACCACATCAATTTCCTTTCCTTCAATCAAAATTCTTTTCACATTGTCTTTGGACAACAAGAAGTATGTGTCTCATCGCTGAAATTCCATCCCCAACACATCAAAGGTCTAAGAAGGTCGAGAAGGTTCATCATTTATACTCATCACATGACATGAATCTGGTAGATAACAAACACCTAATCACAATCCCAATGTAACAATGACAAGGCCCACATTTCACTTACTCCTACGTTTTTCAAATCCTTTCTATATTCTCATGGTGGTGGTGTCCCTCATCTAAGGAAATGGCTCATGCACTTGAGTGATGATAAAATCAAGGCATACCACGTAAAGTGGATAAGCTTATGGAGCCTTATTAGGAGTAAGCATAGTTGTTTGCTCATGTTATAGTTTTTATAGAGATAGTATTTAATTGGGGTGATTTCATCTCAAATGTGGTTGTTTGTCAATTATTGAAACAAGGGAATTAGTTGCAAAGCAGCTAATCCACGTCTATGTCTAATTCAAAAAGCATCTGTTAAATTCGAGAAGTATAAACAACTTCTAAAACATCATTTGAATTCTGTTTTGGATCAAGTTAATGTTTTTCATTGTTTTACTAGAGGCAACAACAAAGAGAATAAAAAGTTATACACATATTTAACTATTTCTTTCTTTTGGACACCCACAACCCCGTCCCACCTCCCCGTAACTCTCCCCCACAGTCTGTGTCCCCACAGTTTACACCCCCGTAGACATCCCCCACTCCTTTGCGACTCTTCTGCACCCTCCACTCTTCCACAACTCTGTACACATCCTTCCATGCACTCCCCGTACCCTCCCCCACACCGCCGACTCAACACTCCCATACTCTAAATTTGCACCCCCATAAATCATATCCTAAAAAGTCGTACCCCCCATTACACTCATTAATTATATACTAGCACAACCACTCAAAACCGTGGCTGATGAATGCCGAAAGGCGATGCCAAAGCTTGCTCCTGCAGGTTAATGGTCGGAACCCTAAACGCTTGATGATCTGCCCTGAGCCCGCAACAATGGCCTTCCCCCACCATACTGTTATAGCCTTCCACCTTCGGCGATCCAATATGAAATGCGTGGACAACCGGAAAATGAAACGTGCCTACAGCCAGAAAATGAAATGCACAGACAGTGAAAGAAAGATAGAAAATCAAACGCGCGGACAGTGGAAGAAAGCCAACAAATCTAAACGTGGCAATCTTAAAGATTAATCATTTAAACGTGGCAATCATATACTGCTATAGTAATTTCTTAATATGATTAGGTAAATGTTAAAAAGTAAACAGGTTAACGATGCATTCAAAAATACAAGAAAGTTATGAAGAGTAAATCGCATTCATTCATTTGGAAGGACGACTAAGAATATGCCAGCATCTTCAATTTTTAGCGATCAGAGTATAATTTTAAATTAAAAGGTAATTAATTGTGCCCATTGTCAATAGGTGTATGCCTTTCGGCATATATATATATATATATATATATATATAATTAATATTCCTTAAATTACATATAATTATTTAATTATAATTAAATAATTAAAAGGAGTTATTTCAAGCAAAGTCAAAATTGCAGAAAAATACTCACCCCCAAACACCAAAAGGATGTTGAAATTAAAAACTCAAGTGGAAAAAATAGACCAAGAATGTAAAAGCATTAGAAAATCACTCAAAAAGTCAATAAAAAAAACTCACTATGAGTTATGAGAAGAAATAAGACTCAACAACGAGGCACTCAAAAAATATGTAATGCTTAACCTTAAAGAAAAAATTACCTTGATGTATTGTTGCTCAGTTATAACACAAAAATTTATGCAATGTTGTTGAGAGTGAAGCTTATATTGGATCACTTGTCTTGCATGAATACAATGTTAGAGGACAAACAATATCCATGATTTTCTTGGAAGAATTTAAAATTGTTTTCCAACCTTTTGTGGCTTCGCCTTTAATGACAAACAACCCTATGGTGACTACATTCATTCCATATTATATACATTCCATATTATATAGATACATGATTTATTACTCTCTATTATTTTCATAGTCATAGAAACAAAAATGACAACCATGAATAAGGTGACTACATTCCATACTATATAAATGCATGATTTATTACTCTCGATTCTTTTGTATATCTTCTACTTTGTTCTTTTTATTTATTTATTATTATTTAATAATAATATATTCCCTTTGCAAATTTCTGTTGTAGATAACAGTGGAAGTCTTCACAAACCCCCGGAGAATCGAACAACAACCATTTTTCTTGTTGTTCTTTGTTAATTCACCAACTAGTCAACAATATAAATTTTTAAATGTGATTCATTCAATCTGTCTATATCAATATTTTCTTCTTATCAATATGGTGCAATACTTTTGATTGAAAACACACATGGAAGTATATATTTTAGATTTGAAAAGAATGCAATTTATAAAAAAACTAAGAATATAATAATTGCATTACCTCACATACAAGTACATTTTAGGTTTATATTGTGCATCGTATACACTAAAAGTACAGTATGTCACTTTCAATTTCAATTAAATTTAGTGGATAATCTTGCTTATTTTTTATATGCATCTAAAATATATTGAAATATTTTATTACAAATATTTTTTTTTTCTTGTTATGTATGTTTTTTTAAGGTGTTAGATATACATTTAATGTATAATTACGTCGAAAAGGCGTACACCTATTGATAATGAGCACAATTAATCACCTTTTAATCTAAAATTTTAATCTGATGGCTAACAATTAAAGATGTTGGCATATTCTTAGTCGTCCTCCCAAATCAATGAATGTGATTTCCTCTTCATAACTTCCTTGTATTTTTGAATGCATCCGTTAACCTGTTTACCTTTTAACATTTACCTAATCATATTAAGAAATTACTGTAACACTATATAATTGCCACATTTAAATGATTAAACTTTGGATTTAGCACGCTGGCTGTAGATGCTCATTTTTTGGTTGTGTGTTTCATTTTCTAACTGTGCGTTTCATTTTCTGTCCGCGCCTTTCAACGTTCATCAACCACAGTTTTAAATAGCTGTGCTAGTTTATAATCAATTTTGTTACTATTTAGGTGTAATGGTAAGGCTCTTAACCTTACCCAAGTGTTACATATCAACATGGAAAGTTATTAATGGAGTCATAATTGGTTGTCATGACCTCGTGAAAACAATATTTTGGATTCCGGTAAAATTGGTACCTATTTATAAGATAAGTGGCAAGGTTAGATGAACATAGAGTTTATTATCAACTGTTAAAGTGAAGTTTTTACACTGTTTGTTAAATCCACAAATATAATTAGAACACGATGTATTATTAAACATTTTAGTGAAGTTTTTCACAATTTTTTTTTTTGTTAATTCACCAATATAGTTTAAACATATCTATAATTTAAACATTTTTAATTTACATTTCATTCCATATTTTTACCTCACTAATTAATGTTCGGGCTCATAAAGTAACAATAATACTATTTTTTTTGCTATGCAAATGTTTTTTTAAATATTTAACTATTAAATATGTAATTTTTTTTTAATAATGTCAAAATCATGCGACTATGTATTGTATAAAATATTCCCTCGTTGCATGCATGGCACATGGAACGTCATCAATTCTTTATCACTACCAATAAATCTATCATTTGGATTTGCAATCGTAATGAGTGTGCAATGTCTAAAGTGATACACAATCTGTTCGATATTGAACTGGTTTTATGGATGTGTTGTTCGATATGAATCACATGATTACTATGCATATAATGTTCATAGTTTAGAAGGTATGATGTAATAAAAGAATAACATGCTAGAAATAGCCGGATAAACTTGTTTCAACTATCATTAATTCCTGGTTTTACTCTATTTCAGTTCTTTTTGGGCTACACTCATGAGAACCTAATAGTAGAAGTTTATTAATGCCACATGAGATGGAATTTATTTGTTTTCCTGCCAAGGTTAAGTGTGTAAGTTCTAGTTATAGTCATGAATTGAATGCCACACATTTTTGTAGAGAAGCAGCCATAGATTTATAAGAAATCAGTTATTGGAAATATTATAAGAAATCAATTTAAATAAGCATATAAGAGATATTATACAATAAATAATGGAAGGAGTTATGAGCAGTTGATATTTTAAAGTAACGTAGTTGCACTCATAATATGTTATAATGGTTGTTTTGTGGGAACCTGTCATTATAATGGTTGTTTTGTGGGAACCTGTCATTAGTTGAAGCTATAGCCTAAACTTAATCCCTATTCCATAATTAGACCTCTAAATCCTCCCTTTAATTCAAAAACTAACAAGCATTTTTACGATAGGAAGGAAAGAGCCATCAAATTTATAAATGCATATCATTAGAACTCACCTTAAGGTTTATGATATTTTGCAGAAATGTAGAGTTCTGATGTTCCTCTGGGTGAAGGGTATCCATCAGCTTGGGGGGCATTTTAAAGAAAAGAAACAAAGATGTTATATGAGAAGGTGTTGGGTTGCTCAAGTGGAGGAACCTGGTAAGGTAATGAAAACTCTTGCATTTGCAGTGACAAAGGACATGAACTCTTGTTTAACATTGTGCATGGCAGTGAGGCAGTGAGCAGGTCATCTAGGCAGGATAAGTTCAGGTCCTTAGTTGCCACAACTTCGACTGTAGCGCATTTTCAGAGAAACTTTGAATGCAATGTTTTCAAAGCAAGGCAGAGATTAACCAATAAAAAATTGGTATTTTTTTAAGTCATTTATTGGATCTGACAATTGAGAAAAATAAAATGCATACACCAGGGAAATATAGTCACGTCAAATTGCTATGAACCAATGAAAAATTAGAATTGGGAAATTTTATAAATGCGAAAATGAATTTCTTTTGAGGAATAATATGGAATTTGATGTTCCCCGGATGGGGTGACACCTGCCAATCTGGTGCTACTTGACACTCATGAGACAAATGCAATTAAGGCCCCTCGCTGCCAACGTCCCCCTCAGTCCTCTCACCATGCTTAGCATTCAACCAGTAAGGGACATAGTGCAACGGGACAACTAAGGACGATTAATGACCCACATTCTACACTAGTTATGGCTCCCTAGAGTAGGTACGAGGCAGCTGGGCAACATCAGATCAGTCTTCATGGTGCCTCTCCCTATCATCTCAATGGTTTTTTTGAAGGTAAGCACTCATCGTGGCTATTTGATCGTGAAATTGCACTTGGATTTTCATCCCCCACCTAATCTCTCTTTCCATTGGAGTTGAGCACTTGCCTCTATTGATTTCACCTCCCCTTTGGTGCCTACTCATAGCCTATTTCTCATTGTCTCTCTCTTTTTTGTTTACGCCATGCCACGAGAAAGGGGAAAGCCCAAACACGGGTTGGACTACTATAGCTTTGTAGCCCAACACCGGTGTTCAGGCCCGCCCTCAGACCCCTATTTTTCTCCTAACAATTCACCAGTCCTATCGGCCCTCCCCACTCTAACCAAAATTGGCACGATGATGCTCAACTTTCCCTCGACAATTTGGAGTCAATGCTTCAAATTTTTTACCCTGTGATAACTTCTAGTGGTTGTCTAGTAGAGGAGGAAATTCCTCCAAATTGGATGGAGGATACCACTGGGCCAACTGAACCAATTGGCAATGTCATCCCCCCTGTCCATATTGATACAACTATGGGTGGTTGTGTGATAGAGGAATAAATCCTTCCACAATGGTTAGACAACTCAATTAAAGGGATAGCCCCAATCAATGTGTCACTCAATGATGCCATTGGGACATAATTGGATTATTTCCTGGTTGAGGAGGAAACTCATCTAGATTTGTTTGAGGAAGCACTAGATCATCTGAGCTCCGAGCAAGATATGCCCAGTCCACACAGATTCTCGGAGGATCAATTGCAGTTGATTTTCGAGATGCGCTAGGAAATGGTGGATCAGCTTCAAAGACAACATGCCCTCAGTCATCATCTGGATATGTTGTTCAAATCCTTATCAAATGATCTTGCGAAGAGTCATTTCCCCACTTGTTGCCAGTCGTTTGCCTTCACTTTTCGCCATGATGGTCGCCCAGGTTCGCCAAATGTTTATCTTTCTTATTGTCATTTTTTTAGGTTTATATAGGATACATCTAGAGTTGAATTATGCACTAGAAAGACTCTGGTTTTGGTATACTAGATTGTCCATAAGTTTTCCAGTCCACATGTTCTAGTTTCCATGCATGTGGCAGAACAGGTGGCAAGTTTTGAACTCTGTAATGACATGTATCTCTATGACAACTTTTTGAGGTAATACAATCTTTTTTGTTTAAAAAAAAAGAATTTTATGTTAAATTGGGAAAGAAGACATAAAATCAAGTCCTGACTCCAAAAGGAACCAACTATTGCAAAAAAATTTACCATGTAATAGGCGGTTAAATATCGTTGACTACCAAGCGAAAGCTATAGTACCTGGCCAGAGACATGGACTAATAATATGAAACCAAGAGGTTTTTTATGACTTCCTATCTTATATTTGCATCACTATTTTGTAATTCTTTTGAAGGCCTTCTACTAAAAATGGATGTTGATTTGGTGACAAAACCAATCCATAATTAGTATCCTTCGATTTGGAAGCACAAAAACCCATCCCATTTCTATAGAGTTCAAGATGCTTTTGTGGGAAGGTTCATGAAAATGGTTGTTGGTCGATAACTTGATAGCTTGATGTTAGCAACCTAAACCCTACTTATGGGTAATGGGAAGTTCTTCTATGAAGAATAGTTCACTTGTATTCGTCTGTTCGGTTTTGAAGGGAAGCCTTACTTTTTTCCAAGGGTTGTTTGAAATATATTTTTCCTTGCATAGATTCTCCAACAATACCAAATTGGTGGATTTTATTTGATGAAAAAAAAGAAGGAATCAATTCATTTCTATTACCTTCAAATGTGTAGGGATCACCATAAGAAGCATAATTCATCTAGCTAAAATCACATGAATTCTCCAAGCACTCAAGTTGTAGGAAGTTGAGACTATATGTGGTTATGATCTTGAAGGGATTTTCCATACTCACATGGTTGAAACTAACTGTAGAAAGTACTTTCCCTATCCCTACCATCTAGATGAAGGAGGAGGCAATTATGAAGACACATGCATCAAGGTCAAAGGAACTAATACTCAACATGACCTATATATTTTGTTTAGTTCAAAAACTAAGATAAATAAGAACCCTCGGGAAACGAGAGTATTGATTCTATTTGTAGAGGTTTCACAACCTATGAAGTAGATATGAGGTCTAAGAACATGAGATAAGGGTGGGTTCATGGCAGAAATGGTTACGTATAACACTATTTCCTATAGAAGAGACAATTTGGTAACTTCCCTTGGTCTAGGGCATAAGAACATCGCTAGTGATGGTGGTAATGATGACGATATAGATCCTTTGAGCCTCAAGGTAATGAACACACATTTTCTTCCCTATATCCCAAAAAGTAAGGGATCCCCAAAGATAGACCAGGATGATATTCCCAAGAAAGGTGCATACGACATGGAAATAGAAGAGCAAGTAGATGTTTTTCCCATTTGGGCCATAATATAGATTGAAAATGATATGTTAATTGAGAAACATGATCGTTATTTTGGTGCTCCTACTTTTGAAGATAATTCAGTTGCTTTACATCATGTTGAGTTCGACCCCCAATCAAAAAAACTTCAGATTGGGAAGGTTAGGGTTAGAGGAAAGAATATACTTGAGAATAGTAACATTGTTTTGGATGTCGAGATATTGGGGATTCAAGGAGAATTGAAGACGCATCAAGCTATGGGAGACATCATGTCATATTCTACAAAAGAGAAGATACTTGACAAGGAGGGTTGAAAAATTGGAAGTGGCCTTGAATCCAGTCTCTTTGTTTATTCAATCCTTGACTATTTCGGCACCTAATGAGCCTTTGGAGGAAATGCCTGGGAAATACGTTAAGAAAATAAAGGATTAATAATTGATGCAAGGGTTCAGGAGAACTATCATGGGTAACATTGAAGATCA
This sequence comes from Picea sitchensis, assembly GCA_010110895.2. NCBI lineage: Eukaryota > Viridiplantae > Streptophyta > Pinopsida > Pinales > Pinaceae > Picea > Picea sitchensis. Next base: position 179,091 of record SNQJ01S0003903.1, on the reverse strand, counting down.
TATGAATGTATTATCTCAATTAGGAGAGTTTGAAAATAGGCCCTCTTGTCTTGCTACAAGAATCATGTCCTTAAATGAATCTTTCTAGTGAGTATGCAAAATGACTAAGATTTTTGTAAAATCTATGTTGAGACCTTCATCAAGAAGTTAAATTTCATGAATGTGCGTAAACAATAGAAGAAAAACCTTCCTTCCAATAAAAAATTGAAATATATATGAGCTAGTTGGGATAGTAGCATTGACATCATCCAACCATTAATATATATTTGTAATGTCATTGGGGACAAAAAGAGTAGGGATTTATTTAAATTTGTTGATGCTATTAAGGAATTATATGGACTTTCCATTCTACATGAAGATAAGGTCCTTATTAGACATGAATTCAAATAAATACTACTAAGTCTTTATTAGCTACTCAATTTGATGAATTAGCAAACTACTATGAGAAGGAAATATGAAGATGGGTGAATGACCTCGCTATTGAAATTTTGACAAATGATTCTTTGATTCAGGGGAAACAAGTGGAACTGAGTGATATTGATGATGATATATTCATCTTAAAGGTCAAATAAGAGATCACTATGGGTTCCCCTTAAGGACTACATCAAGACTTGGGTTGACCAAGAAGTTGAAATAGTTCCTAAGAATTCTTGAAAGCAACTGGAGTTGCTGGAGTTGTTAAGCATGTTAGTGAATATTATTTTAAGAGAATCAATAAAATTAAAAAAAGGTAGAGTCATACCACACAATTTTGTGAGCTACAAGTGCTTAAATCTTCCCTTTCTATTGTTCTTCTTCTTGTTGGAATCATAGTTTCATTAAATCTTTCTCTTATGTTACCATCGAGATTGACCCATGGCTTATCAATCTCTTCCTTCTTTCAAGATCTCTATTTCCAAGGTCTATGGGAGCCCCATTCCTACCCTAAAGGATGAACACATTTACTGCTTATTTGTTTAGGTAATTGGAAATTTGAAATGTCTTTCATGATAGACATTTTTCTAGAATGCTAAAAAAAAATACTTATTGAACAAAATTATTTTAAAAGTTTCAAGTAAAACTATTCAATAGTTATATTATCTTTTATCATGTAAGTCTATTCAATAGTTATATTGTCTTTTATCATTTCATGCACCCTTGACAAAAGATTGAAATGCGGAGTACATAGCCATTTTCATTTTAATCAATTTAATGTTAAAGCTTTCCAACAATTAAATGTTTCCTTTTTCTAATTTCCTTCACATGCATTATCTTTGAGTGATCTCTGTCTTATAATATTATGGCTTTTCATTAGTTTGATCAAATATATTATTACTATATTTTTCCTTTTTATTTTGGGCTCATGTTTTAATTGTTTGGTCGATTCTTAAGTAGGTGAATATTGACGGAGAAGTATTTTCTTATTAATAGAACCATATTCACTCAATGTTTATGGAGTTTATCTTTTTAGTATTCCCATCATTCAACTAGTATTTATTGAATAATATTAATCTTTGATAAATTACTTCTTTAAAAATGAAGGAAGGCACTTTCTTAATTTCTTAGGGATTCTCTTCCCTAACATGAAAATGCATCAACACCACTTTACATCCATTGTTCATAAATATTTATACAATTTAGGTAATGATTGGAGTGGTTGTACCCATTACTAGTTATCATCCATTAAGCTCAATTTATAATTTGTTTTATTTATACATTTACATGCATATTCATGTACTTTTTTAGGTTATTGTCTTATTACAATGTATGATGGCATTTACAAGGGCCTAAGAGGCCTCCCAACAAGAATATACAAGACATGAAAAACCTATGTACCAAATAAATACATCATGAAGTATGGTTTCAACTATATCATTATTAGTAGAACCAAAACAACAAACATGTACTTCATATTATATCATTTGAATGAAGGCCAAGACATGGTTTCCAATTCAAATTTTAAAAGAAGAAAAACTTAGAGTAATCTACAATATATAACAGTAATAATGAGTGTGTTTGAGGGCATATCAAACATATACCTATAATAAATAGTACGCCTATAAAAAAAAAACACATTTTTCTAAATTAATTTTATGAAAGAATAATTATTGTCTAGAATATCAATGTTTGTAAAAAAAAAAAACACTTTCCCTTTTTTTTCATGTCATTCCAATTTCACTACAATCAAAGAATTGTGATAAATCAAGAAACCACCATATGAGTACCATATCCAAGGTCAAAAGAAGGATCATGAATTGTGAATGCAAAATATAAATAAGTGATATATACTTTTTCTCTATTAATGCCTCCCCCTCCCACCCTCTATAGAGACATCATCATCACTTTATTTAAATAACTAAAATCAATTATCATAATATATTTAAATAACTAAAATCAATTATCATAATACAATATTGAGACAAAATTTATCACCATTAACTACACCAACAAAAAAATCTACAACACAAATTACATTATTCTTAAACTTCTCCCACCATTAAATGCTATTTCTTTATAAATCAATTTTATGATAGATTGTAAAATTTTATGAAAAAAATCTACAACACAAATTACATTATTCTTAAACTTCTCCCCACCATTAAATATTATTTCTTTAGAAATTAATTTTATGATAGATTGTATAATTTTATGATCTAAGTATTTGTTGAACACATTATCAATCAACATAACAAATGGAAAAATGAGGAGAGTGAGGTTCATTTACATCTTAACAAAATAAAAAAGATTTGTGTAGAAATATAAGATAGGTTATAGAAACCTATTCACATTTTTGATGAAAAACCTAAACAAAAAAAATGAGGAAAGTGAGATTCACTTAGATCCTAACAAAATATAAAAGGTTGGGGATGTCCATTTTTTTCCCATTGTATTCTATTACTATAATTTTAGAGTTTACTTTTTGTTTTCTTCTTCCACTATATCATTGTTGACTTTGACTTACCTTAATACATTATTTATAATTGTAGAGTTTACTTCTTTGTTTTCTTCTTCCACTATATCATTGTTGACTTCGACTTTCCTTAATACATTATTTAAGAGCAGTTTCTCAAAATCATTATCTTTTACCAGTATTGTATTATGTTGTTGATGGTTGTCTTAACCATAATTATCTATCCCTAATGATATTTAGTCCTTTTAATGTTTAGACATATTTTCTAGTATTGAGAAAGGGGAAATAATGACAATAGTCAAACTATTATGTTGTTGATGGTTGTCTTAACCATAATTATCTATCACTAATGATATTTAGTCCTTTTAGTGTTTAGACATATTTTCTAGTATTGAGAAAGGGGAAATAATGGCAATAGTCAATCTTTGCTCCTTTAATTGTTGATGGCTATGCCTTAACCATAATTATCTATCCCTAATGATATTTAGTCCCTTTTAGTGTTTAGACATATTTTCTGGTATTGAGAAAGAGGAAATAATAACAGTAGTCAAACTTTGTTCCTCTCGTTATTGATGAACTTGGTGTTCCACATTTTTTCCATTTATTATGAAAAACAAGTGCTTTATATGACTAATCTACAACCTATATTTACCAAGAGTAAAGGATAACTGTATTCAAAGAATTATGATATAAAAAGTTTGATTTTGATTTGAGTCGAGTATAAACCAAATTATGTTTTATCATGAAAGCGGTAGGATGCTTACAATGTATACATAAGATCATTTCATTATATAAATTAAAAAGGGCACAAAGTCCACTTCATACCCAAATATTCAAAAGATTACTAATAAATCTTACGAGAGGGATTTAAAAAAAAGAGAGGCTAAACTAATTAGTATTTCCTTGGAACCTAACCAGGCTAAGGGAATTTAATCTATAATTAATTCAAAAGATATGGATATCAAGTAGTTGAAGGTAAAGATCGATACAAAAAGTAGTTGATCCTATGGCTACTCTTATAGTTCAAACTATTATTGGTAGCAATAATACTTTGCCTCAAGAAAAATATTTTTTAATGAATGAACATGCTAGGGTGAAATTGCAAATTGATACGTTACTAAAATAGATCGAAGCCATAAAATTAAAAAGGTAGAGATTGATTTTTTGAAAAGAAAAGTGTGTTATGATAGGGATAAAGTGGAGTGACCATATATTGTTAAAGTTCAATGAACTTACTCTAATGCACAAATGTTATATCTTGATACGTAAAGATTAAGAACACAAAATCAAACTGTATTGGCTAACTAATGCACAAATGTTATATCTTGACATGGAAAGCTTGAGAACACAAAATCAAATTGTATTGGCTAACTAACTATAGAGAGTTTATAAAAAGGATAAGAAATTAATTGATGGGTTTATGTAATCATTTCAAGTATATGTGGATAAAAGCGAAGAAATTAATGAACTTATTGCTTACCTGGAAGATAAGAATATTGATGTTAGTAATCTAAATTTTAATTTAGAATGTGTAATTGAAGAGTGAAATACTTCGAGAGGAAAAAAATACTAAATTAAATAAAAAATTCAATCTACATCTCAATTATTTATAGTTAAATAAAATATGATTATTTATAGATATATCATTTGGGATAAGATTAGTAGCATAAATGTAATCATTAATACAATATATTCAAGGTGAATATTATGTTTAGTGGATGGAAATACGAGATTATGTCATCAAATTACAAGATGTAGTTAATCATAAAGCTAAATAGATGATTTTTCTTGGAAAGATTTGTACTAGACACATACAAATTAATCAATTATATACATTTGGGGATTAGTGATAGGATCGCCATCTTTATGGATTTCAAATCGGCCATTAAAAAGTGGAGGTTGTTGTTGATTGTCCTCAATAAATGTTAACATGTTGATTGATGTTCACCCAAAAATCTATTTTGGACTTAACATGATCTATTACATTGCCTACCTTTCCATGATAGTAGGAGGGCTAGTCAAATTAGCTTTTCAAAGATTGGCTTAGAATAGGAAGACAACACCAATCATCATTGTCATCATTTTTTTATCCCATCAAAGAGGATCAAATGTTGGAGAATCAAGGAATTCAATATATCAAGGATCTATACATTAAAAAAGGAAGTTGTGTCTAAATAAATCATTAAAACACTTAAGAATAAGTGAGAATATCTCAACATACAATAGGAAACATAAGGAACCAAAAATATTCCATGATAGGCAAATCCATAAGACCATCTAAACATAGTACCAAATTGTATGTAACTCCCCTAAAGTAAGGAATACATGGTCCACTTTGATTTTCTATGATGCATAATGACCTCCTTAAATTATGCCTTGAATTATGAACCAGTTGATTGCCTTGTTCGACTTAACTGACTAGTTGACTACTTAGATGACCACTCATTCAACTCTCCTAATCGACTTCGCATTGTCCACTCACTATCTCTAGAAGATCCAAATATGTGATGAACCCACTTATTTAATTGTTCTAACAACCCCCCAATCAACAAAATGCTTTAGAAATTCAAAAGGTGAAATTATGTTCACGATACACCCCCTCCGAATAATTGTAGCTTCTTGAAGCCCAGGCAGAGCTAGAGGTTGCATAAACTTAGCTTATATTAAAGACGTTGTAAATATATCACCAACCTAATCATATTTCCTACAATAGATACAACACAAAGTAACATCTTGTACCAACTATCTCAAATGATCAACATGAAGCTCCATGTGGTTCATCTACCTATGATAAATTGGATTCTTAGCTATTAGTATTACACTTTGCTTATCAAAATTTACTATATTTGGCTCCTCAATTGAAAGCTATCTCACACAAAATATTATGAATCCACATTTCTTTAATGCCAACATTAATTACACCATGATATTTTTCTTTTGTGGTAAAAAGAAAGACCACTTTCTACTTTTTACAAGACTAGACTATGGGTCTAGAGAAAAGATGAAACACATAGCCCGATGTAGACTTCTTTTCATATCCATACCCATCCCAATCCAGGTTGGTGTAGCTAACTAACTTATTCTTAGTACTGTAACACTTTATACCAAGGAAATAAGTCGCCTTGATACAAGGAATAATCCTCTTAACATCCTATGAGTGACTCTCTTACATATCCTACATGAACCAAGTGACCATACTAACACAAAATAAAATATTAGGTCAAATACAAGATAGATAAATAAGGATACCAATACGTTTCTTGTAGAGATTAGTTTCAAAATTTGAAGAATCACACTCTTTAGTTAGCTTTACTCCTGACTAGTAAGGGGTAGCGTATAGTTTATAGACTTCCATTTTGAATCTATTAAGGCCTCACCACCCCCCTATTTTTTTTTTTGAATTTGGAGATCCTCCTTTTCACTTTTTTGTATGATTGATATTTTGATTTATAAATTAATTGCTTATACCTTTGGTAGAGTAACTTCAAATTATCTTCTCTTTGCCAATTTTCATGGTTTGAATTTTTTGTGCCAACTTTGATTTTGTTTGTCTAATCAAATATGTTCTTTTAATCTTTCTCAATACGTCATTAAAGTATTTTCATTTTTCAATATTTTGATTTCTTCCGACACTTGTAGAAAGTTTTTGAAAATCAACCTTTAATTTTTCCATACCGTTGCATGATCAACCAACCACCTTTTAAAGTTAATCTTTTAGATTGTCCACTAGCTTTATGGAGCTCTTTGAATAATTGATTTTTTCTATTCTACATGATACCATTAGAGGGATTTTCATTTTTGAGTATTTTATTTCCCATAATCACATAATAAAAAAATTGTTTCAAAATTTGATTTTTTTTTTTTAAATTGTAACGAGTGGGCGACTTATCAAAATTTATTTTCTTCCCTTTTCTACTCCTATGAAGATGTTTCAAATATCAATGTTTCAAAATTGACTTGTGCATTGGGAGTATACCATTCTCCTTTTGACATTTTTGTCGAGATTTATAAGAGGCACATTTTCATTTCATCTTGATATCCATGGAAAGCTTTTAATTATTGCTTTTTTATTTGATCCTCATCCTATGGGGTGAATCAAAAACATATATTCCATTTTCACTCTGATGCATATGGGAAGCCTTTCCGATAACCTTGATGTGATTTTTCACCGCTGCATTAAGTTTCCTATGTTATGAAATTAATGACCATTTTAATTGTATCAATGGGTTGGTATGATTCAATTTAACAAATGCAATCATTACCAATTGTGGCACGAGCCAACTGATTCATAGTATGATTCAATTTATTTAACCGAAACCATCAATTTAATTTGCCATGTAGGGAAACACTTAATGAATTTTTGCATAAGATATTGATATAGAGATACCCTAGTGACATTGTGAGCTACTTCGATTTAGGATTTCAATTAGTAGCTAAAATTGTTTCTCCATCTTCTTCACTATTTAGCGAGTAAGTTTGATTCCAATCTTGTCTATGTCATGTATTTCATTTGCAAGGAATTTATTTGCATGTATTTGGGTTTCGTGGCTAATATAAGCTTGAAAATGATTATTAATCATTACCTTTTTTATAATGAGTCCATGAAATGTTTCAGAATTGCTATATTTTTTTGTTAAGGTCCTAACCCGCACATAGGTAGATTAATGTATTCGGATGTAATAAAGGTCAATATTAATAAGACCTTTCAATAAAATAGAATAAGGCGGATGTAAGAAGACCTAATAGAAGCTTCCGCTT
>SNQJ01S0003903.1:129447-156245 GCA_010110895.2 Picea sitchensis | reverse complement strand
ATCACCTCCTTCTTCTCCTTCTTCTTCAAGTTCAAGTTCTAAATCCAATGCAAAGAAACATGTTCATAAACATAAGAATGAAATGCCATTATTAAAACTTGATGTTAAATTTGAATTACCCATATATGATGGTGAAGTTAATGTAGAGATACTTGGAAATTGGGTCAAACAGATGGAGGTTTAATGCAGTGTGCAACAAATCAAGGATAAGGCCACACAAATCAAGTTGGCATCATTGAGACTTCTAGGCACAACACTCATCTGGTGGCAAAGAAAGTTGCAAAACGAAACACAACAAGTGGGTAATGTATTTCCATCATGGAAAAGTTTCATTTATGCACTTAGAAAAAAAATTTGTCCTTTGGGTTATAAAGAAAAATAATTAATTGAATGACAACTTTAAAACTACGAAAAGGACAAACAGTGAAAGAATACACAAATGGATTTCATAAAATGGCATTGATGTTAGATATTCCCTTACATACCCAAGAAACCCTTATGAAGTATATAGGAGGTTTACCTGCACACATTAGAAACATTGTATTCATGTTTGGACCCACTAACCTTGATGAGGTTTTTGTTCAAGCGACATACATTGAAGCAGGGAAAACAAGTGTTGGTGTATCTAGGGAATCGTCTTCAAAGAAAGAGGACAAGAGGAAGTGGCATGGCAAGAAGTCAAATGCAGTGATGAGAAAGGAAGAGAGACCCTCTCTCAAGAATTGCAAGAAAGAGGGGCGTGATGAGGACCGTTGTTGGCAGTTGCATCCTGAGAAGAGGCCAAAGTGGTTCAAGGAAAAGAAGGGGAGGCAAACAATTACAATGACGACACAACCCACAAACTTGGGATCAGATTAAGGGGATGAATCAAAGGTCTCATTGGTTGGTATGACATGTAAAATTGGTGAAGGAATTGATTGTATAAGTAAATTTTTTTATATCAGTGTCATCATGCGACACACTAAGGTTGATACATTAATCGATAGTGGATCTCAATCTAACCTAATCTTAGAGGAATTGGTTAAGAAATTGGGGTTAAAAACATAAGTACATCATAAGCCTTACACACTTAAATGGATAATCAATCATAATCAAATGCACATAACCAAACATTGCACATTAAAATTTTCTATTTCATCTAAGTATGTGGACGAGGTAACATGTGATGTAGTGCCATTAAGTGAATGTGGAATGGTCTTAGGTAGTCCATACTTGTTTGATCATAAAGCAATCTTCTACAGGACAAAGAATCAATATCAATTAACCAAAGAAGGTCAAGATTATGTGGTTCATGCTCATCATGTAAAGGAAAATAATACTCTTCAAACAATGGAACAATTAAAGAAGGCAGTTCAAGAAAGCAATAAACCTATAATTGTTTCAAATCAAGTGATCAATCTTAAGAAAGAACATGAAATGATTGTCAAATGGAAAATCAATCACAATTTGCTTCAAGATAAGCTCATGCCGTGCAAATATTACAAGTATATCAACTCATTTGCAGTGATGTTTTTGATGCTATCATTAGTAATGTTGTCTACATGGATGATAGTGGCTTCAGTAAGATGTGAGAAGGTTCAAATGGCTAACAATATGCTATCAGTTGTCATGATTGTGGTACAATTGATCTTGATGAGATAGGTGCACAGGACAGAGTTCAGAGACAGAGGACAAGCCGGGTTGCCTATCCCAAGATTTTTGACTGGTCAGTAACCTTTTGGGGACCAAAAGGTTCTTTAGTGGGCAGGTGCGATCCATAATCAGATCCAAGACCTTAATGGGGCTTAGAAAGGCCTAAAAATTGATGATCTTAGAATGGCTTCAAAACAGAAGTGTGCGTAGGCCTCGTCTATATGAACCCAATGCAACTTGAACGAGATTAAACGAATGTCATGTGCTCCTGATATTGCGTTCTGTTTGTTTTCCCAAATAGGTAAAAAGTTAATGCTGACAACAACATGATGTCATGCTGAAGTCATCATGTTGACGTAGCATTGAGACATGTGGAAGAACAACAATAGGCTGGCTGGGCAGATGAAAGTGATCCAATCATATGTTGACAAGTGGCACATTCTCGACAAATTAAATGGTGCCACATGGCCCAGGCATGGGCTTCCACGTGGCACCCTATCATTTGATGGTTGGTCAAAATTTTTGGAGCTCATGGGATTCGACCCCATGACCTATTGGTATAGAAATTCCTTGGGAAAGGTCTGATAGCCAATGCGCCTTAGGTGGGGCTTATCATTACAAACCCATTTAAAAATATATAAAGTGCATTATATGGTTAAGCGGAGGCGGAAGGGGGTTGGGGCTAAGCCCCAACCCACAAACTTTTCATTGCATATAACCTTAGGCTACTGTATGGAGTGCTCCACTAGCAGTTCCAGATTGGGAGTGGATTGTTGGCACCTTCCTGCCATATGACTTGGGGGCAGTGACCATAGTCCAGGTGCTTATGGTGTGCACGGTCCTATGATAACACGCCAGGTGACCAATATTTTCGGGGTAAGGGCCAGTGCGCAGCCCTTAGGGGCTGGCGCTTGGCCAAATTATATTCCATGTGACCCTATTTTGGAGTGCGCACCTAGCCATAAGTGGTTATTTTTGGATAAAGTGGGTTTTCTAACTTTGGGTTATAGATTTTTATTGATTTTATAGGCAGATTTGATGGATTTTGGCCAATATTGGGGGATATTGGGCGCCTTTTGAGGCCAGATCTTAGGGGGAAGTTGGGAGATGGTTACCAACTTCAGATATATGTAAACCAAGCCTTCTTGAGGCCATATAAGGAGGATTCAGAGTAGGTTTATGTTGAATATTTGCCAAGCCAAAGCCATTTTTATGCAGGGAAGTTGTTGAGGAGGGCACCTTTGCGGGCCATTTCTGGGAGCTTTGGTCATCCGATTTGAGTGTCATTTTTTCTATTGGGTTATTGAGATCTAGTAGAACAAGACCATGTCAGTTTTGTAACCTTTTGGCACTTCCGTGATTTACTTATTGAGCTTTGAACAAAACAAGAAAGCCTCACCCATTGAGTCAAAGGCCCAAAGACGTAGGTGAGATTGCAGAACTCTGTTATCACATTGGTGTTATGGTTTGTTGTTGTTTTATGATTCATTTCAATTATGTACATGTTTATAGGGATGTGATATCTTCTCATATCTTCTTCCTCTTTCTTAAATCTTCCTAATTGGTTAATCAAAACATGCTTAATAACTCAACCATAGTCATGTAAAAGATCTTTTTGGATCAATGTATTTCCATCATGGAAAAGTTTCATTTCTGCACTTAGAAAACAATTCTATCCTTTGGGTAGAAAATTATACAAGATCCTATAGGTAGTGTTGCCTACTTCTATTTCTTTAATCTTTGCTAAGAAATGTAGTAAGGTCATTTCACATACCGAGAAGTTCGTTTTCTTTGTGATCCGTGCTCACAACAAGCAGAAGGTCACCACCACATTCATGGCCTCTACACAGTGCCTCTATTTGCAGAAAAAACAAGTGGATGGGATCATGGAAGAATACAAAGACATCTTCTTCTCACCTACAGGGGTACCGACACATTGCCAAGTCAAGCATCCAATTGATCTCACCCCCGACGCATCTCTACCTAATGGACCAGTCTATCGACGCTCGTTGATGGAGAATGATGAAATCAGGCATAAGATTTGAGAGATTCTTCAAAAGGGTCACATCAGACCCAACTTCTCCCCATGTGGAAGCCCGATTGTATTGGTAGACAATTATTGCAGATCCTTAAAAAAATCCACAGTCAAGAACCGCTACCCCATTCACAATATTGATGACCTTCTTGACCAACTCAAGGGGGCCAATTTCTTCAGCAAGATTGACCTAAAGTCTGGCTACCTCTAGGTTCCCATCAAACCAAATAATGTATGGAAGACAACCTTCAAGTCTAAAGAAGGTCTCTACGAATGACTAGTCATGCCCTTTGGCTTAACAAATGCATCAACTACTTTCATGAGATTGATGGATGATGTATTGAGACCCTTCACCAACTCCTTTGTGGTTGCATATTTGGATGACATCCTCATATTCAGAAGAACATGGGAGGAGCACATGCATCATATTCAACAGGTTTTGAGCAGTCTGCGGCAGCACAAGCTTTATGCCAACTTGGAAAAATGATCTTTTGGCATGAACAGGGTCCAAAACTTGGGCTACATTGTTGATGAGCATTGGGTACATATTGATCCAGCTAACATCCAAGTCATCCATGATTGGCCATCCCTGACCACACTGACCGAGCTTCAGATATTTTTGGGACTAGCCAACTTCTACCGACAGTTCATGTTGGGATTTTCCCATATTGCATGGGTCCTCAACCAGGTGACCAAGGGAGGTGGTAGGGACAATTTCATGTGGGGGAAGGAGAAACAATGAGCATTCAATGATTTGAAGCATCATTTTTTATCATCTCTAGTACTCTCCTTGCCCGATTTGCAACAACCATTCAAGATTGAGACTGATGCATTTGACTGTGCTATGGGTGTAGTTCTCACTCAGCACGAGCATTGATTGGTATACCATAGTGAGACACTCTTTGATACTGTCCAGAAATACCCCACCTATGACAATGAAATGTATTCCATTGTACAAGCCCGTTGTCAATGGAAACATTACATTCTGGGGAAAGAGATGATCATACACACTAATCACAAGCCTTTGTAGTTCATATAGACACAGGGGAAATTGTATAACGACTACCATCAGAAGTGGTCCACCTACCTACAATAGTTCCATATCAACATCAAGTATAATACAGGTGGCCTCCTGTGGCTGCACTCACCACTGTGCTCCATTCCTGTGGACATGAAGCATCTGAGTGGCCCCAACCTTATCAACAAGATTCAAACTTCACCACCACCTACGAACTCTTGGGTACAGGCACAATTGTCACTGATTTTAAAATTCAGAACATACTTTTATGCCACCTGGGCCATCTATTTGTTCCTACAAGTGAGCGTGCAAATTTGATTTGGGAAGCCCACTACAGTCGGGTGGCAGGACATTTTGGCATAGAGAAAATTGTGGATGTTCTTCAGAAAGATTTTTATTGGCCAAAAATTTGATAGAACATCAACAAGTATATCAGATCTTGCATTGCCTGTTCCATTTCCAAACTATCCATAAAGAATCAAGGCTTATACACCCCTCTTCCTCTTCCCGAGAAGCCTTGAGAATCCATCTCAATGATTACATGTCTGTCTTGCCGTCCATCAAGCAAGGAAATTACTATGTGTTCATGGTCGTTGATTGGTTTTCGAAGATGGCCATCCTCACAGCCTGTAAGAAGAATGTTATAGTGGCAGATACAACCAATCTCTTCTTTGAACAAGTGTGGGTCCACTTTGGGATACCACATACCATCATCTTCGATCGAGACAACAGGTTCCTCAACACCTTTTGGTCAAGTCTTTGGTCTCTGTTGGACACCAAGATCACCAAATCAATTGCTTTCCACCCCAAAACTGATGGCCAAACATAAGGTCGTCAATCAGATGATTGTGCACATCCTGCACATGTACAATTATAAGCATCCACATACATGGGATGAGATTCTCCCATATGTCCAACATAGTTACAACAGGGCTCTCCATAATTCCACCATCCATAGCCCATTTTAGGTGGGTCTTGGATTCCAACCCTTGGGATCAATTGATGTTGCACTTCTTCTTGCCATCACACAGAAAAAGTTTTCCATTGATCATTCTGCAATCAACAAAGCCACCAGATTCATTGAGCAGATTCAACACATCCACCAATAGGTATAGGAGATTTTGCAGAAATCTAATGCTAAGTACAAGCAATGTAATGATCAACATAGGGTACCACACCAATTTTAGGTTGGTGACAAAGTCTGGTTACATATGCAAAAGGATCATCTCACCAGGCCCCATCGGAAGCTTCTCCCACTTTGTGATGGGTCTTACACTTTCACTAAGGCGGTGGGTAGGAATTATTTTGAGCTCAACACTCCACCCTTCCTTGGTCTGCATCCAATATTCAATGTGGACCTCCTTTGGCCATATTTTCCACAATTATTGGACACCTATGAGATCGAAGAACAATTGAAACCCACAGAGCTCAACCCTAACAGCATGGAACAAACATCCACTGATCAGATAGTGGACACACAGGAAGGGACCTCGCCAACAACAGATCCAACTTTATTGGGTTGTCAAGGAAGGGAAACTCCTACACCAAGGAAAGTGGCTCACCCATGGACAAATCAAGTAGAAGTTTCCTCACCTAATGGGGGAACTCAACGCAATAGAGATGATTTCTTCCTAAGGGGGGAGGATTGTTCCAGATGGATATTGGTGTCCACCCACCTATTCCAATTGGTTCCTCGTGTCCATTTTTTGTTCAACACGTTCTTCTGTATTGCTTTGTAATTGTGGTTTCTACAATTTTAGGGTTTTCTGAAGCCCCACACATCCTCTGGGTGGATACGAGTGGCCTCTCACCTAATCCAACTGGCTTATTTTGTATTTTTTCATGTTAGCACATCTTGTTGTACTCCTGGGGCTGTTTTGGGGGCCCTAAACATTGTTTATTTGGCTCGCCACAATCAAACTATAGATAGAGTCAGAGTTTGAAGTATAAATGTGTAGCTCTATGAAATACCTTTCCAATGGGCTATCACGCGCCTAAAACAGAGGTCGTATGAAAAAGTTACAACCCTAGGAAGTTGAGGTACCAAATTACACCAACTTACCCATAGGGCCCACATGACTTTTGGCGTTTCAACTTCTAGGGTTAGGTTTTTGGATTTCTAGGGTTTTGGCATTCATGAGTAATATAAAAAAGGCCTTTGGAGCCTCATTGTAATCGATTCTTCTCAGACGGATGCACATAGCATCCACATATCTTCTCATAGATAGATACCACCATTCGAGCAAGTTTCAGTTCTGCAGTTTTACAGTTTCAACATATTTCATTATTTAATAGAAGATTTTGTTCAATGGATATTTTTGTTATTCTTCATATCTCTATGTTTATTGTATTCAGTCTATTCAGTTCGTTCCACTCCTAAATCTGGATAAAAAACCCACTCTTGAGAACTTTTGTGATGATTTGATTAGAGAGCAAGATAAGCTTGTACAACTTGGAGTGATCAACACTACATGAACCTCCAACATAGCCTTAGTCATATATCAGAAAGACAAACCCAATAATCCCAAGAAGCAACATCTTAGCCACAACAACAAACAATATAAGGGTCCCGAACCCACTCAAACAACTTCAGCTCCTAATGGTGACAAAGGAGCAAAATATAAAAATAAGAAGACTGACAAACATTGCAAATTTTGTGATAAAGATGGTCATGATGAGTCCAAATGTTTCAAGAAGATATCATATTTAGAAGCAACGATGAAGAAGAACAACATCAATATTGATTCTACTACTACTTCTTCTTCTTGTGGACATGCACTTTCTACTTCTGGTTTCTCCTTCAATACAACTCTACTTCTATTTCTGATGAGTGGCTGATTGATTTTGGAGCATCTTATCATATGGCTAAGAATAGAGACATATTTTCTTCTCTAAATGAATGTAACACCAAGAAAATATTTGTTGGTGATGATAGATCTCTTAGTGTTGAAGAATCTGGAACAATTCAAGTAGAAAATGGTCATTTCAATGATGTATTATGTGTTCCAAGTCTTTCTTGTAACATTCTATCAGTATATCAAATCACTCATTCAGGTGAAGGTAAAACCGTAGAGTTTTCACCTCACCATGTTGTAATCAAGGATATAAAAGATCCTAAGCATGTTCTTGCAACTGGAATCGCTGATGATATTACCAGGTTGTACAAGTTTGACAACTTTGGTTTATCATATTTTTCATCAGTTTTTGTTGCTAATAGCGATGACTTGAGCAAACTTTGGCATGAGCGGTTTGGTCATATAAACTATCACTCATTTAAGAAACTATGTAATCAACATATGGTGAATGGTCTTCCTCTTGTTTCATGCAGAGATGGTGTTTGTGCCAGTTGTGTTCTCGACAAACATCATCGGGAAAATTTTGACAAACGTGCCTCTTGGCACACCTCGAGCCCTTTGCATCTTGTTCACAGTGATTTGTGTGGTCCACTTTATTCTCCTTCCTTTTCTGGGTGCAAGTATTTCTTAACTTTCATTGATGACTTTTCTAGATGTACTTGGGTTTACTTCTTAAAACTTAAGAGCAAATTTTTTAACAAGTTTTAGGCCTACAAGGCCCTTGTAGAAAAACAATTTAGACATCAAATTAAAAGGTTAAAAACAGATAATGGAGGTGAATATGTGAACAATCATTTTACAAGTTACTACACTACATAGGGCAGCCAAATGCAACACATTGTTCCATATACACCAAAACAAAATGGTGTTGCCAAAAGAAATAACCACACATTAAAAGAAATGGCTAATTGTATGATGCAATCTAAGGGATTAAGTCTAAAGTATTGGGCAGAAGCCATCAACTGTGCAAATCACATAGTAAATCACACACCCACAAAGGATCTTACAAATATAACACCAAAAGAATCTTGGACTAAAATTAAACTAGATGTAAGTCACTTCTGTGTATTTGGCAGTAGAGCATGGGCTCACATTCTTGATGAGAAAAGGAAAGCATTGCATCCTAAAAGTGAGAAGTGTATATTTGTTGGTTTGTTCTGAAGTAGTCAAAGGTTATAGACTTCTTCAACCACATTGTAATGAAATTATTATTAGAAGAGATGTTAATTTTAATGAAAATCTCTTGTCCTGTGAGCCTAATTCGTCGTTGTGCCTTTTTTGGCTTGCGAGCCCAATTCAACGTTTGTGCCTTCTTCGGCTTGCAAGAAATCTTCGGTGTTTGTGACTTCTCCTCGTATGGTTTCTTCTTCAGATGATGATAGTGATGATGAAAATCCACCTCCACCTGCTCACCTTCCTCCAGATGAGTCCTTTGAACCAACACCAGGTCCAACTCCACCACTTCTTAGATGGATCCATTCAACATGAGAAGAAGTTGATGATCTTGTTGATGATCCACCAGATCAACGTCAGACACGTTCACAGTTCCAGCGAGCCTCTTCTCTTTTGGCTCAAGTTTCAGAGACTCATGATCTAAATACATTTGTTGAATCTTCAGGTCATCCAAATTGGGATACAACAATGAATGAAGAGTATTGTTCTTTAATAGCAAACAATACTTTAGATCTTGTACCTCTTCCAAAAGGAAGAAAACTTGTCATATGTAAATGGCTCTACAAAACTAAGTATGCATCATATAGAAGTGTTAAAAGACACAAGGCTCAGTTAGTTTCCAAAATATTTTCCCAAGTTCAAGGAATTGACTATAATGAAACCTTTTCCTCTATAGCCAAAATTAATTCCATCCAACTTGTTCTTTCCCTTACTACCTCACATAAATGGGAGGTCCATCAGATGGATGTTAAATCTGCTTTCTTGCATGGATATTTGCGAGAAGAAATATACATAGAACAACCTCCTGGATATGTACATAATGACTCTAGCCTTGTTTGTTTCCTTAAGAAATCTCTTTATGGTCTCAAGCAAGCTCCCCGAGCTTGGGATGACAAAATGGACAACTTTCTTATTACTATAGGATTCTTAGATGCCATTCTGATCCTAATGTATATACCAAGAAAGTACACAACCATCTCATAATCCTTTTCCTTTATGTTGATGAACTTATCCTTATTGATAGTGACTCAAAACTTTTAAACCATGCGAAAAACAACCTTAATAAGAAATTTGAAATGATAGACTTAGGCTTTTTGCACTAGTTCCTTGACCTCCAAGTTTTGCAAAACAATGAAGGAATTTTTCTTTCCCAGTCTAAGTATGCTTGTGACCTTCTTCATCGCTTTCACATGGACGATTGTAAACCATCCCCTTCTCCCTTCTAGTCCGGAGTCAAGCTTGCTACTACCCGTACTTCTCCTGAAGTTGATGCAACCTTGCACCGTCAGTTAGTTGGTAGCCTCTTATACTTGAATCATACCTGTCCTGATCTTTCCTTTTCTGTTGGTCTTGTTTCCTGGTATATGCAAAATCCCCATGAAATCCATTGGAAAGAAGCTAAAAGGATACTTTTCTATGTCAATGGTACATTTGAGTTCAAGATACATTACAGTTCAGGGGTGACTCCTTTATTGGTTGGTTTCACTAATTCAGATTGGGCTGACGACCCCGATGATCAAAAGTCTACTACAGGTTATGTTTTCAGCCTTGGTTCAGGATCTATCACTTGGGATTGTAAGAAATAACATGATATTGCACGTTCTTCAGCAAAGGCAGAGTACCGAGCAGCGGTAAATGAAAGTCATGAAGCCTTGTGTCTTCGACAGATCCTTTAGAATTTGGATTCTAGTAGTCGCATCTGACCAACCTTTGGTGTGATAATCAGAGTGCCATCAAGCTCACCAAAGACCCAATTCAACATCAACAAAAAAAAAACATTGAGCTACACATGCACTTCAACAGAAATCTCATTCATGATCAAGTTATTGAATTTCTCTTTTTCCCTACAAAAGAAAAGTTTTCCAAAATTTTATCTATGTTAGGAGTTCAAGAAGTTGTCATTAAGGGGGGATAGGCTCTAATGCCTCCTTACTTCTCCTATTGTGTCACTATTGTAAATCCTTCAATCCTATCCCAATTTTTTCTTAAGGGGGGATGTTAGGATATTTAGACACTTAGGAGTTAGTTAAGATATACTTGGTCTAATGTGTCGTTAGGTAAAAGTGTGTTTCTGAGTGTGTTTCTTTAGTATGCATTAGTATGCATTTGTAGTTAGGAAATCCGACGATCATGATGTGTTCCCGACATAGAGTGATCTGACAGTTCATATTCTCCTCGATATTAATGACCATTGATATGTGGATTAACACCTGATTGGTACATGATCTCTATTTAAAGAGCATGGTGGGTTATTTGTCGATGATCAATTGTGAGAAACTCTCTTGTAAAATCTCTTTGTAATCATTTTATTTTGCATTAATAAACTGCTCCAAGTGGCCGCGTTGGATGGGGCCGTGGATGTTTCCATGTAGGGGTTTTACCATGTCAAAACATCGATGTGTTGATATTTGATCTGGTTGTGTGAGTGGTTACTGAAGGTGTTCATCCTCTATTGGAATACCTGTGTTGTCGAACAATTTTTACCCAATTATTTGGAAATTCCATCTACACAATGTGGCCATAAATACAACAATTTTACCTTGTTCTTAGATGATTTGATGTATCATTGAGTGTGTAAGGTTAGAGGAGAAAACAATTGTGAATTACAGAGGCCAATGTATTTCTTCATTTCATCCAATTAACCCCTAGAGATACTACAAGCTCACTAAATTATGGGTACATTTGAATCCAATCTAGGTTGCATATTTCAATAAAGATTGCAACAAAGTACTCAAGAAATGGTGAATAAAAGGAAATCAATTCAAATCAAGAGGCACATGTGTTTATCCATCTATCAAGTTAAGGGAACCCTATATTTATGCAACAATGCTTAGCATTTGGTTGAATGGAGAATGAAATATTAGCACTTAAAAGTTTCTTGGGTACCCATGATGCATGATATTATCAAGACATGTTCGATTTCCAATTAGGATGACATTATATCCCATAATTTCATGAAGGCTCTATTAAAGGTCGAGTTCCGTGAACTTGATTCTCCACCCGAATTTTATTTGCCTTCATATTTATTGGATATTAATTTTTATAGCAATGAGTTTAGATAAATTGGTTGGAAATAGACTCCATCTAAACCCATGCTATAGGTTTATTTTCAACTCTTGTGGAAGCATAAGTATATGCAAAATTTTACCCAAATTTGCAATAATGTCTTTTCACATATATATGAGCTTATTTTTTTATAAGGAAGCACCAAATTGTTTGAATAAGCTATGAATATGTTAAACAAGATAGGGAGTTGGTATATTGATGAACACTTCACCTATATTAGGAATTTTGGAGAAACCAGGTCTCTACAATTGTTGCCAAAATTTATTTCACACAGGTTAGTTGTAAGGAAGATTGCATATCAAACCATCCTTAATAATTTCAATGCAACCTTAAGTAAGGTTAATAAGATATGCTACCCATATTACCCCATTTACATCATAATGTATGGACTCAACACATTTTCTAAAATGGAAGCCCACACTATTCAATAATATAATTTTAGATAATGATGATATAGAAAGGCATGATCCCAAAGTTGTGATAGAAGCACATTGTAAAGGAGTCAAATTCACTTGTCCATACAAGAATGAAGATTGGAAATATGATAAATAACTAGAGAGAAACATGAATTACAAGTAGGTGCAATAGAGGAGAGTTCAGATAATAAGTTATAAGATTGAAGATGAATCTGATAAAGGAGCTAAAACTACTACTCAAGAAGTTAAGTTGTAGAGAGATATCAAGGAGGCTCAAAGAATGGTTGTTGATAAATTATCCAGGATACAAAGGGAAGAAGACGAGAAAGTTAAACAAGATAGATCAGCAGTTGAATTAATTTCTCAAAAAAATATACTGCTCAAAGGAGATTGAATAAGAATAGGAAGAAATACTAGAAAAATGAGTAGAGTAAGAAGGATAAGGTATATGTGAAGGATGAGAGAATAAAAAATAATCAATCACGAAAACTACAAAATATCCTAGCAACATCAAAGGCCATGTTGAATGGACAAGTATACTTACATTAGATATTTACAATTGTAGGATAATATAAGATGATAACTAAAGGTGATGTAATTGTTTCCACACCTATAGATGTGGTTGATTTAGATAGTTTTACATTTTATCAAAAGAACAATAAAATTGTGGGGCAATCCAATAAGAAAAAGAAAATTACAGATAGCAAGGATGTACCAATAAAATTGTGAGGCAATCCAATAAGAAAAAGAAAATTACAGATAGAAAGGATGTTGTTCTAACATCTCAAATAGCAGTCTTTAATGTTAACAATATTGGATTAGAATCCTTGGCTTCTATAGGGATTTCATTTGGAGAAGCAACAATAGATTTTATTGAATCTACTGTCAAGTGACTAAACCTACCTCAAGAGAAAATTACAAAGTTGGATAATAAAGTGAATTGTTTTCACTGTAGTTAGTTTGTTCCTTCTAGCTTCGTAAATTATTATTTTATGATTTAGGATAAAATGAATTTTCCCTGAAGTATTTTTTATAAAATAATGTAGGTATTCTAGGGCCATAATGATTCAATGATGGATCTTCAAAATAATATCCTAGGATGGAATATTCAATAAAAGAAAGTGCAACTATAGTTTGATTACATTACAAAATGACAAGACTTGGTAAAGGAACTTGATTCAAATGTTATCTTCTTTAAAAAATAAGAAACCATTACTATTTATTGCGATCTAGATTGCTAGAAAAAATTATCCTAGGAAGCTTGTGAGAACATGGATTCCAAATTAGATAGAGTAGCCAAGATATGGAGCCTAGTAGAAAGAATGGCCCCCAAATGCATTCTCGCTGTATTAGTTTTGATTGATGACTTCCTTGAGATAGAATACGTATTGAAGGTTATAGAGAACATGATTTTTCATGTCAAGTGATCTCTTCTTTCTACTTCAAATATCACTATCAAACAACTCATGGACTATGTCAAAAGTCCTATAAAGAAAAATTCTCTAATAAAGTCCACTTTACCAAAAGTTGGAAAATATATTATGAAGTTGAAGAGGAACATCACATTGTTAAAAGTCCCCCTTAACACCATTGGATCACACAAACTAATCACATTATTGAAATTTTTAAGCCTATAAGTCTTACAATGATTGATATAAGGACAAAACAGAATCAACAATGATTTCAATTTCTAGTAGTCACTTTATTTTATTTGTATAAATATGAATGAAGATGATATTGTAAGGGATTTTTGAGACTTAATGATATGGAATTAATTTTCTATTTTTAATATTGGAATCCTATTGACCACTTTTTTGAGAAATCAATTTGACAGATGTATGAATGTTTAGTCTTTTCTTTCTTTCATGCATTTGAGAATTTCTATGAGATTTGATTAATATGTTGTAGAATAATTTTTTTATATTCATCTTCTCTTTCTTGTTCTTTAAATTCATGTCGACGAATGGATGTGAAATTTGTAGTTTGTTGTTTCAATGTAGGCTAACCTACATTCACTTTAAGTTACTTACAATTTATGTATGTTAATTCTATTGAACTATTCCATGGTTATTACTACATATATTTTGTTCAATTCTATATCCATTGAGCATTCCTTCAACCTAGCCAAGAATAATAGAGTAGGACTACATTTACATTGTTTATTAATTGGGTTGGTTTTCATTGATGTCAACCCTTGAAGCAGATCCAATAGAAAATTTTGGTAGCCCTAGTAGCATGGTTAAGGGACCCAAGTTTATTTGAGGTATAAATGCATGAAGAATAATGAATATGCAGGTAATACTATTCTAGATGGATAATACATGTCGTTGTTGGATCATGTTGTCATTGATGCCAATAGTTTGATTGATTGATGTCAAAGGATTGATGTCAACTGATTAAATGATTGATTGATGTCAATGGATTGATTKATAGGCTTGAATGATTGATGATTGATGAACAATGTATATGTATTGTCCTTGATGAGAATGATAGATGTCAAGTGGAAACCAATCGATGAAGATGGATCAATAAGCTATCATTGATATGATGCATAGATGAAGATGGATCAATGAGTTGTCATTGATACACGATGAAGATGGATTCTTTGATATATGATACATAGTTTGACTCATTATTTTCTTGTCATGGTACAAATGGATGAACTCCAAAGTGGTCCCCTTATGGTGAAATCCCTCACAAGAAGGCGCTTTGCGATTGAGTTATGGTTGAGAGAACCCATGCTTGTATGTGGAATAAAAAGAAGAAGATCAGTGATTTTGTTCATGAACCTATCCTAGATGAATAGTGTTTGTCATGCCATTTCTGGTGGTATGTGGAATGTCACATAACTCCTCATGGTTTGAGAGTTATGGCCCTACGAAGTTGAAGGACCCCCATATGATGGCTTGAAGCCCCATAAGTTCAAAGAAGTCAAAGTGCCTTAAAAGAAGAAATCATTATTTAAATGATAAAGTAAAGTGACAAAGTCAAGGTGGATTATTTAAATAATAAAGAGAAGTGACAAAATCAAGAAGGAATATTTAAATGATAAAGTATTGGAGAAATTTCTATTTATGGAAAGTGGTTAACCCTAAAATAAGGAAAATAAGTTAAGTGACCTAGAGGACGAAAATATAAATAAGATAGCAATGGTCTCTTGTAAAACATCCTTTTTGTGGATCAATGGAGAGATTCTTGTGAGATTATAATTTGGAGTATTGATGGAGAGCTTCTTGTGAGAGCATCTTTGGTGTGGATCTTTTGAACATGATTGAAGATCTATTCTGAGAAAGAGAGCGTGAGGAGGATCTCATGGATGCATCAAAGTTTCGGCAATAACGAAGATCTTGACGGAAAAAGTCTTGGACCTTCAGAAACCCTATTTTCTAAGGTGTACACGGGCTATAATGGGCCAGGGCGCGTACATATGCGGGATGTATGAGGACATGGCATGTAGAGTGGATAAAATCATGGAGATTTGTGTTTGAGATGATGACTGGTTGTTGAAGACTAAAGCAGGTTCTAGATCTGCATTCTATGGGCTCAGATATGCCACTGAGACACTGGTATGGTTAAATTATTGTCTTGATGGATAATATTGCTTGTTGTGTTATGAATGCTTAGGGAATTCTTGGTATGGTTGCTGTGATGTGATTTATGTTGGTTGATGGAGTGAGAAGTACTCCTGTGATTCAATTGTGATATGATTTCTATGATATACTAGTTGATTATACATGATTGAGTTAGAATTCATATTGATTGGTTGTGGAGCATGAGTAACCTATTGGGGAGCTTGGATGTGTTGTGAATGGATGGTGGTTAGTTTGGACAGTGGAAGACAGAAGAAATTCTGCTTGTAGGTTGCAGAGGATCTGATTGTGTGATGAAAAGGATAAACCCTAATAACTCAGAAGGCATACATAGGTTGTTGTATATAATGGCCACGTACATACGTGGGTTGTAGTGAGACAGGGCATGTACACACGTGGGTTTCACTATTGACAGGTCGTGTACCTGTTATATATTGATATTTGTTGAGGATTGTTGCCTCATCTCAGTTGGTGCTGAGGGTGTAAGCTAAGTCTTGCATTATAGATATGGTGCTCTTGTAGAGTTGTACTCTATTTAGTTGTTGCTGAAAAACCCCAAGGATTGTAGTCCGTAATAAAAATAAAATTGTACAAACATCTTGTGTTCTTTGTGTTCCTTATGGTGATGAATTATTGATGATCTATGTTACTGATATATGTTGTTGATATATGTTCAAATCTAAATGGTTATAAAAGATAGCAATGAGTAATGAGTAAAAGTTGAATGTTAACTAATGGGTTTTGTGTAAGAGGGAAGTTTTGGTAAAAATATCCCCACACTCATTCACTCCCCCTCTAAGTGTGGTAGGTGTGTCCAATAATTGGTGTCAGAGCGAGCCTTCACTACAAGACTTAACAAGCTTGAAGGAGATCCATAGATACACAAATGGATGATGAAGTTCCAATCCTTGATGAGGAAAACTATTCTACTTGGAGAATAGAGATGAGATTAGATTTGAAGACAGTGGGAGAAACGATTTGGAAGGAAACCATTGGTGGATCAGTTCCTTTGAAGAACAAGTCAAAGTTTGCAGCTTGAAGGGAAGGAAAGAAGAATGATGCATTGGCCCTCAAGACCATTCTTAGTGGACTCTCAAGCCCTATCAAAGAGAGCATAGGACAATGCACTTCTGCCAAGGATCTGTGGCTAAAGCTAGAGGAGACATGTCAAAAAAAGAAAGAAGTGCATTAATACAATATCTTCAAGGTGAATATTATGTTTAGTGGATGGAAATGTGAGATTATGTCATCAAATTATAAGATGTAGTTAATCATAAAGCTAAAGTAGATGATTTTTCTTGGAAAGATTTGTACTAGACACATACAAATTAATCAATTATATACATTTGGGGATTAGTGATAGGATCATCATCTTTATGGATTTCAAATCGACCATTAAAAAGTGGAGGTTGTTGTTGATTGTCCTTGATAAATGTTAACATGTTGATTGATGTTCACCCAAAAATCTATTTTGGACTTAACATGATCTATTACATTGCCTACCTTTCCATGATAGTAGGAGGGCTAGTCAAATTAGCTTTTCAAAGATTGGCTTAGAATAGGAAGACAACACCAATCATCATTGTCATCATTTTTTTATCCCATCAAAGAGGATCAAATGTTGGAGAATCAAGGAATTCAATATATCAAGGATCTATACATTAAAAAAGGAAGTTGTGTCTAAATAAATCATTAAAACACTTAAGAATAAGTGAGAATAGCTCAACATACAATAGGAAACATAAGGAACCAAAAATATTCCATGATAGGCAAATCCATAAGACCATCTAAACATAGTACCAAATTGTATGTAACTCCCCTAAAGCAAGGAATACATGGTCCACTTTGATTTTCTATGATGCATAACGACCTCCTTAAATTATGCCTTGAATTATGAACCAGTTGATTGCCTTGTTCGACTTAATTAACTAGTTGACTACTTAGATGACCACTCATTCAACTCTCCTAATCGACTTCCCATTGTCCACTCACTATCTCTAGAAGATCCAAATATGTGATGAACCCACTTATTTAATTGTTCTAACACCCCCCCAACCAACAAAATGCTTTAGAAATTCAAAAGGTGAAATTATGTTCATGATACACCCCCTCCCAATAATTGTAGCTTCTTGAAGCCCAGGCATAGCTATAGGTTGCATAAACTTAGCTTATATTAAAGACGTTGTAAATATATCACCAACCTAATCATATTTCCTACAATAGATACAACACAAAGTAACATCTTGTACCAACTATCTCAAATGATCAACATGAAGCTCCATGTGGTTCATCTACCTATGATAAATTGGATTCTTAGCTATTAGTATTACACTTTGCTTATCAAAATTTACTATATTGAGCTCCTCAATTGAAAGCTATCTCACACAAAATATTATGAATCCACATTTCTTTAATGCCAACATTAATTACACCATGATATTTTTTTTTTGTGGTAAAAAGAAAGACCACTTTGTACTTTTTACAAGACTAGATTATGGGTCTAGAGACAAGATGAAACACATAGCCCGATGTAGACTTCTTTTCATATCCATACCCATCCCAATCTAGGTTGGTGTAGCTAACTAACTTATTCTTAGTACTGCAACACTTTATACCAAGGAAATAAGTGGCCTTGATACAAGGAATAATCCTCTTAACATCCTATGAGTGACTCTCTTACATATCCTACATGAACCAAGTGACCATACTAACAAAAAATAAAATATTAGGTCAAATACAAGATAGATAAATAAGGATACCAATACGTTTCTTGTAGAAATTAGTTTCAAAATTTGAAGAATCACACTCTTTAGTTAGCTTTACTCCTGACTAATAAGGGGTAGCGTATAGTTTATAGTCTTCCATTTTGAATCTATGGAGGCCTCAACACCCCTTTTGTTTTTTTTTTGAATTGGGCGACCCTCCTTTTTACTCTTTTGTATGACTGATATTTTGATTTATGAATTGATTGCTTATACCTTTGATAGAGTACTTTCAAATTATCTTCTCTTTGCCAATTTTCATGGTTTGAATTTTTTGTGCCAACTTTGATTTTGTTTATCTAAGAAAATATGTTCTTTTAATCTTTCTCAATACGTCATTGAAGTATTTTCATTTTTCAATATTTTGATTTCTTCCGACACTTGTAGAAAGTTTTTGAAAATCAACCTTTAATTTTTCCACACCGTTGCATGATCAACCAACCACCTTTTAAAGTTAATCTTTTAGATTGTCTACTGGCTTTATGGAGCTCTTTGAATAATTGATTTTTTCTATTCTACATGATAACATTAGAGGGATTTTCATTTTTGAGTATTTTATTTCCCATAGTCACAATAAAAAAACAAAATTGTTTGAAAAAATGTTTTTTTTTTTGTTTTAAATTGTAACGAGTGGGCGACTTATCAAAATTTATTTTCTCCCCTTTTCTACTCCTATGAATATGTTTCAAATATCAATGTTTCAAAATTGACTTTTGCATTGGGAGTATACCATTGTCCTTTTGACATTTTTGTAGAGATTTATAAGAGTTACATTTTCATTTCACCTCAATATCCATGGAAAGCTTTTGATTATTGATTTTTTATTTGATCCTCATCCTATGGGGTGAATCAAAAACATATATTCCATTTTCGCTCTGATGCATATGGGAATCCTTTCCGATAACCTTGATGTGGTTTTTCACCGCTGCATTAAGTTTCCTATGTTATGAAATTAATGACCATTTTAATGGTATCAATGGGTTGGTATGATTCAATTTAACGAATCCAATCATTACCAATTGTGGCACGAGCCAACTGATTGATGGTATGATTCAATTTATTTAACTGAAACCATCAATTTAATTTTCCATGTAGGGAAACACTTAATGAATTTTTGCATAAGATATTGATATAGAGATACCCTAGTGACATTGTGAGCTACTTGGATTTAGGATTTCAAATAGTAGCTAAAATTGTTTCTCCATCTTCTTCACTATTGAGCGAGTAAGTTTGATTCCAATCTTGTCTATGTCATGTATTTCATTTGCGAGGAATTTATTTGCATGTATTTGGGTTTCGTGGCTAATATACGCTTGAAAATGATTATTAATCGTTACCTTTTTTTTTACTGAGTCCATGAAATGTTTCAGAATTGCTATATTTTTTACCTAAATGTTTGCAATATAGTCTATAAAAATCCATTTTTCTCCTTATCGTTGAGATAAATTGAGCACTTAATCAATTTTGAGTTATAATTATAGTAGGGATTTATAGCGATTCTAATTTATACCTTCCTCCTTTTGATTGTTTTTGGTTTATAAATCTCTTAATCGGTACACTTGAAATTACGGTTAGTGAGATTCATGGTTTTACAGTTACTTACACAACTTTCTTTGTATTTTTACTCAATAGATTGTGAAAAAATGTGATGGGAAAAGATTGAATATTTATTCTTTGGTTTTTCATTCCCAGTTTGTAGTTTTAAGTTGTGTTTCATTTGAAATTTTGTTAGGATATCAACATGCTAACTAAGAAAAGAAATCCCAATTCACATAAGAATGACAAGAAAATAATGGAGTAGGAGTAGGTTTCTGCACAAGAATGGCCATAGAAACAAGAAAACTGATATTATTCAATACTCCCAATCACCGAATATTGGTGAAGTTTTATGATTGGTAATAACTCTTCTAAATTTTTAAAGATGAGAATTTTTGTTCTTTGCCTAATTTTTTAAACTGAGTGGAAGATGATGAAAAGGATGAATATGTTTGTTAGGATATTTAGACACTTAGGAGTTAGTTAAGATCTACTTGTTCTAATTTGTCGTTAGGTAAAAATGTGTTTCTTAATGTGTTTCTTTAATATGCATTAATATGCATTTGTAGTTAGGAAATCTGACGGTCACGATATCTTCTCGACATAGAATGATCTGCCGGTTCATATTCTTCTCGATCTTAACGACCATTGATCTGTGTATTAACACTCGATTGGTCCATGATCTCTATTTAAAGAGCATGGAGGGTCATTTTCCGATGATCAATTGCGAGAAACTCTCTTGTAAAATCTCTCTGTAATATTTTTCTTTTGCATTAATAAACTGCTCCAAGTGGCCGTGTTGGCTAGGGCCGTTGATGTTTCCTCGTAGGGGTTTTACCAAAACATTGGTGTGATGATATTTGATATGGTTGTGTGAGTGGTTACTGAAGGTTTTCATCCTCTTTTGGAATACCTGTGTTGTCGAACATGGTATCAGAGCCTGTTTGAAGACCCGCTCATGTTGTAGATCGAGATCATAAAATCGAGTTTCCTCATCTCCATTTTATGTTATTTTCGTACATTTATGGGATGAGAGGACTGTTCCATTGCGCCAGGAGCGCTCGTTTTAGTTAGGAACACTTCTTTTTTCACTAGAAAATGTTTCTGTTTGCTCAAGATACGACCATTTCAGTCGGATCCAAAGGTATAAAGCCTTAATATGCATTTTTAAAATTTTTGCAGAGTATTATTTTGGTTTTATATTATTTGTTTCCGAGTTTCTACTCTTTTAGATCTGTGTATTCTCTTTGTCTGCGCCCTATGCGATTTCATCAAATCAGAAACAGATAGGAAAATGTGCATCTTCCAGGTAAGCTAACCGAGATCTAACCCTTGTTGTCATCGAGAAGCGAAATCACAATAAGAACAACAACACCCCCAATCCTCTTGCGAAACAATACAATATGTTTTTCTAGCCCATTTGGTTAAAAGTTTCCTTATTAAGTAAGAGGTCTTGAGTTCAAGTCTCTCTTTTTGTTACTTTTTTTGAAAAACAAGCTCATGCTCAAATTGTAAAGTGGATTTCACTTCAAGTATAAAAGTGAATCACTATAAGTAGCTTTAATATTTTATTTTAGAGTTATTTATTTTGCATGCAACGTTTCTTTTATAAAGTAACTTCATTGTAAAAGTGATCCCCACTTCTCTTTATAAAATTGGATCACTTCATAAAGCAACTTACACCATCATGTGGTCCTTTGGTTATCGTTTATGCCATTTTTTAAAAGAGCATAACTTTCACATCCGAAGTCCGTTTTTTAAAAACCACATATTTTTTCGAAATATTTCCATCCAGATCATCGGTTTCATTTTTTAAATCCATATTAGCTACACATTTAATATGGATTCTTCAAGTAATCTTTTGCTTACCAAAACCAATTACTTCCAATGGAAATCCCATATGGAGGATTTATTAGGAAGTAAAGGCTTGTACCGGATTACATTGGGAAAGTAAACAACACCCAATGATGCTGATAAGAAAGTCAAATGGGATAGTAGGAATGAAAAGGCACATGGATTAATCATAATGTCCATCTCCCCTGATTTAAGGTTCCAACTTCAATCAATTGATAAACCCAAAGAAGCTTGGGAAAATATTGAATCTGTGTTTGGTAAACACAATATTATTCGAGCACAACAGTTAGAAAATCAAGTACTAACTTTAATTCCAAGTGATTTTTCTTGCATTGAAGACTATCTATCTAAGTTTAAAACACTCTGAAATTTATGTGAAGAATGTAAGATAAAGATAAACGAAGATTGTTGCATCTATATTATTATTTCTAAGATAGGAAGTGCATATTCTGTGTTTGTATCTACCTTTTATGACATGTAAGAGGCTCTAGGGACAACTTATGTAAAACTGATCCAGATGGATATTGGTGGTCACCCACCTATTCCAACTGGCTCCTCGTGTCCATTTTTTGTTCAACACATTCTTCTATACTACTTTGTAATTGTGGGTTCTACACTTCTGGGGCTCTGTGAAGCCCCGCACATCCTCCAGGTGGATACAGGTGGTCTCTTTCCTAATACAAATGGATTATTTTGTATATTTTCATGTCAACACATCTTGTTGTACTTCTAGGGCCATTTTAGGGTTCTAAACGTTGTTTTTTTGGTTCGCCACATTGAAACTATAGTAGAGCCAGAGTTTGATGATGAAATGTGTAGTTCTATGAAAGACCTTTCCAACGGTCTATCACACACCTAAAATAGAGGTCGTATGCAAAAGTTACAACCCTAGGAAGTTGAGGTACCAAATTACACGAACTTACCCATAGGGCCCACATGACTTTTGGTGTTTCACTTCTAGGGTTAGGTTTTTGGATGTCTAGGGTTTTGACATTCATGAGTAACATCAAAAAGGCCTCTGGAGCCTCATTGTAATCGATTCTCCTCATATGGATGAATGTAGAAGCCACATCTCTTCTCAGAGATAACTACCACCATTCGAGCAAGTTTCAGTTCTACAGTTTTATAGTTTCAACCTATTTCATTATTTAATAGAAGATATTGTTCACTAGATATTTGTGTTATTCTTCATACCTCTGTGTTTATTTTATTCATTTTGTTAATCAGTTCGTTCCACTCCTAAATACATATTAGTGGTATCATAGTGATTTGCTCTTCATTTATTTTTCTTCGTTCATGTCCCCGACAAGGTATGGGTACAAGAAGTTGGGACTCAAACCAATCGAGCCATTACAAGATCGGTCGCGTCGAGCCCGACAACAACCCATGGGAGATGAAAATAAATATGATGGAGCAGGAGATCCTATTAAAATGTTTCTCGAGGAATCCCTCGCATGACAAATGAATGAAATGATGGACAACTTCACACAGATCCTTCGACGGTTGCCCACGGGAGAAGCATCTTCATCAAGTGGCCATGCAACCCCCTTCAAGGTATAAGTAATTTTTGATATTCCATTATTTGAAGGACTGATAGATGAAGATGTTGTAGATAAATGGTTGAATATACTCGAAGGATATTTTTTGGTCCACAATTTTTTCGATAGGCAAAATATCACTTTTTCACTCCTCAAGGTCGTTCCCCATGTTAAAGACTGGTGGGATACTTACTCTGAGCAAAGGTCCGTGGAGGAATCTGCAATGTTTGTGGTGAACCCTACATCGGATTCCTTCTGGGACGCCATTAAAGATAAATACTACCTTGTTGGAAGCTACGAGGACTAGTACACCAGATGGACCACCCTACGTCAAGAATGGTACCAGATAGTACCAAAATTCACCAATATTTTCCATACCCTACGCACTAAATTGGGTATCAAAGACTTCAAGAATCATCTGGTGCTGAAATATCATGGCAGTTTGCATATATACACTCAAACAAAAATGGAGTTCTTGGACATATCCTCATTGGTCACGACTTATAGATACATTGTCAATATCGAGCAGAAATTTAAGAAGAAACAACGAGAGTTTGGATCTACAAACCCCTCACAGCCGAAGCAAGGAAAAGGCAGCCCCAACCCACACAACAAGGGACCAAGTTGAGATGGATGCCCTCAGAACAACTAATCCAAGCCACAACACAAGAAGGGAAATGAGAAGACGAAGAAGGACACGGGAAAATGGTGTGAGTACGATAAAATTCCTTGGCACAACACTGAATAATGTCGCTCTGAGTAGTCCCTCGTGGCCGAGCTGAAGGCTTTCGAGTCAGAGGTCGATTCTAATTCTTAGTCAAAACCTAAAGGAGGGAAGCAAATTATTGATGCTAAATGCAGTGTCACTGTCACTACCACCAAAGTCCAGTCAAGCGAACCAGAAGAACCAAAGGAAGGGGAATGCCTCTTTCACTCACATACATGGGTCAAGAGGGATACGATTCATTTCATTGTCGACAACGATAGTCATAAGATCTTGATTTCAGTAGAGTTCATCAAGAGGTTGGACCTGCCAACGACGCCGCACCCAAAACCCTACACCATCTGCTGGCTTCACCAAGTAAGATATCTCTGTGTCAGCAAACAATGTTGCCTGCCCTACGACATCAAGCCTTTCAAAGATGAGGTACTGTGTGATATTGCTCCGCTTGAAGTTTTTGATGTTCTTTTAGGGAACCCATATTTGTGGAAGCATCATGCTTTGTATGAGTCTAGACCCCACAGTGTTATTATTACTTTTGGTAGACAATTATATAGGATCCCAGAGGTAGTGCCACCTACTGATATTTCTTTAATATCTGCTAAGAAATGCAGTAAGGTCATTTCACAGACCGAGAAGTTCGTATTATTTGTGATCTGCTCTCACAACAAGTAGAATGTCACCGCCACATCCATGGCCTCTACAGAGTGTCTCTATTTGCAACAACAACAAGTGGATGGGATCATGGAAGAATACAAAGACATCTTCTCCTCAGCTACAGGGGTACTGATACACTGCCAAGTCAAGCATCCAATTGATCTGACCCCCGGTGCACCTCTACCTAATGGACTAGTCTATCAGTGCTAGCTGATGGAGAATGAAAAAATCAGGCATCAAATTTGAGAGCTTCTTCAAAAGGGGCACATCAGACTGATCCAAAATCGGATGCAGGAGGTTGATGGGGCTCATAAAAGCCTAAAAATAAATGTTTTCTGAATGGCTTCAAAACAAAAATGTGTGTAGGCCGCGTTGATACGAACCCAACACAACTTTAACAGACTCAAACATATGTCGTATGCTCTTGATATCGCATTCTGTTCATTTTCCCAAACAAGTAAAAAGTCAACAAGAAAAAACTCAATGTTGATGTCAACATGATGTCATCATGATGATGTAGCATTGAGAAATGTGGCAGCACAACAACAGGCTGACTGGGTAGATTACATTGATCCAATCATATGTTGACAAGTGGCACATTATCGACAAATTAAATGGTGCCATGTGGCCCAGACATGGGCTGCCACGTGGTACCCTATCATTTGATGCTTGGTCAAACATTTTGGAGCTCATGGGATTCGACCCCATGACCTCTTGGTATAGAAATTCCTTGGGAAAGGTCCGATAGACAACGTGCCTTAGGTGGGGCTTATTATTACAAACCCATTTCAAAATATATAAAGTGAATTATATGGTTAAGCGGAGGCGGAAGGGGGATGGGGCTAAGCCCTAGTCCGCAGACTTTTCATTGCATATAACCTTATCCTACTGTATGGAGCGCTCCACTACCCATTTCGGATTGGGCGCAAATTTTTGGCACCTACTAGCCATATGACTTAGGGGGCGGTGACCATAGTCCAGGCGCTTATGGTGGGCGCATTCCTATGATAACACACCAAGTGATCAGTATTTTCAGGGTAAGGGATGTTAGGACCCTATAATGTACCTTTTTGCTCATACTTTTTTCTATCATTACATCCATTTCCCACTCATATTTAATCCTACATTATCACCTTAATCTATTTTTCCAAAGGTTTATAACGTTTCTTCTCTTTGTTATATGTTTAATTTGTTTTACATATAATTTTACATTACTTTCATACTTAGCCATTAATCAGAAATATATAGTTGCTAAAACAGTTTGAAGACTGCAGTTAATATATTGTTGCTGCTTGAAGACCACGTTGTTGAAACAGTCAAATAGTACGCAAATCCCGTTGCTGAAACAGTCTGCGATTTGCGATGCTGAAACAGTATTTCACATACAACAGTAACAAGAAAAGATAATTAAAGGAGCTATTACACTGGCCGAAACAGCTGTACCTCAAGCCAACACCATTACAACCACTGTAACAACATTTTGCTATGGAAGATCAGAATATCCTATTCCAGCATAAAATATTAGATTAGACTAAGAATAGGATTTGTATGTACACATGTAATTTTATGCTTAATTGTATTAAGAGGATTCTCCTCTTTAAATAGAGGAGAAATCAACATTAGAAGGGGATTACAGAAGGCTTAGCTAGAAGGGAATTACAGAGAAGGAGCGTGTTCACTTTTGATATTGTAACTTGTTACATTGGACAGATGAATAAAAAATCATTTTGAGCATTTCTTCTTAGTTCCCTTTCATTTCTGGGGAATCTTGTGAGAAGGAGAGGGCCCACCTTCTTCACAAGTGTAACAACCCTAGTTGAATATATGCTTAGGGATTATTAAGTAAAAATTAATTAGGTAATTAATTGTCCTAACATGGTTTTAATTAAACAAAGATTGGCATAATAATATTAATTAAATATTTATTAATTAATTAATTGTTATA
>SNQJ01S0003903.1:62762-121448 GCA_010110895.2 Picea sitchensis | reverse complement strand
TATCGAAACTTTATGCCATTATTTCACACGAACTGACTACCGTCACTTATTCTTACCCATTATCTCGTCTTTTCACCATCATTTACATGCCCTCATCCACAAAACTTACTTTGTTCGGGTGTGGTTACTCGGCTCTATGAATGTGCATTTTACTGAGCTGAATAGCTATGGGAGGTCATGTTATACGATACGAACCTGCCACGACAACCCTGCTATAATTGTATCCAGAAGTCTACCAAATCTTTCAGCAGGCAGGCTAGCTAGGTTATTTTCAGAGGCTCCAGGGATTTGATCAACAATAGGTTCTTCAATTTGCTCGGAATCTTCAAGAAGACCATTCTATTGTTCAAGGGGTTCAGATTCCAGTCAAAGAGG
Organism: Picea sitchensis; assembly: GCA_010110895.2. Lineage (NCBI taxonomy): Eukaryota > Viridiplantae > Streptophyta > Pinopsida > Pinales > Pinaceae > Picea > Picea sitchensis. Next base: position 121,073 of record SNQJ01S0003903.1, on the reverse strand, counting down.
ATGATATAGCACAGGTTTCGGGTCTTCCCGTCACTAGCATTCGTTGGTTCAACCACAAATACATTATTCTTAATGCCCAACAATATTTTCTCTTGCCAGGAGAACAAGTTGAGCCTAAAGCCCAGGGTGTTCGACTTAGCTCGTTGCCGCCTCCTTGGACAAAAGTTGCAGAGTTTGTCAAGCACTACCTTACCTATGAAGGCCGATACTAGGTAGTTTACCAGTACGACTTTGTCTTGTTATCTCATTTATGACATGCTAGACTAGTGAATATTCCTTACTATCGGCTCGGATGTATTAGAAATATGTCGCATTATTGTAGACAGGTTAAAAATCCCATCCTTTCCCTCACCCATCACTGTCTCATTCAATTACTCATCCAAAAGGGTTTTTCCCAACAAAATCCTCTCTTAAACAATACACCCATAAACCCTCAGGAAGTTGTTAAACATCCTGAAAATCCTCATGAAGAGTAACCACAAAACCTTCCTGACCCTCTGAAAATACCTATTAATCCGCCTACAGATCCAATTGATCCAATTAACCCTCCTACCATACCAAGTCCACCCCATAATTTACCAGAATCATCTACTCCTACTGTTCATATCCTTAGCGATGATTCTCAAGTAGATAAACCTGATAACCCTCCCTGCTCCATCACTGAGGAAAAACCCACTTGCAAAAGAAAAAAACAAACTACTACTTTTCCTGCCTTTTTACCTAAAAGACGAATGAGGGATTCAACCAAAACATCAACTACTTCCACTACCCTAAACCCCCAACCCATTTTGCTAAAAGCCTATAAACCTCCACCCTCCCAAATCCCGGAAGTTTTATCTGTTCCACCCACGGGCACTGAAACACAAGAACCAAATGCCCAAGGTGTTGCAACATCATTTTATTTACATCAAGTAGTTGTCACACAAGAACCAACTACTCATTTAGTAGCTGAAACACAAGAACCAACTGCTGAATTTATTCCTGAAATACAAGAATCAGATGCCCAAGGTGTTGCAACATCATTTTCTTTACATCAAGTAGATGTCACACAAGAACCAATTACTCATTCAGTAGTTGTCACACAAGAACCAACTACTCATTCAGTAGTTGTTACAAAAGAACCAACTATAGCTGTTACACAAGAACCAACTACAACTGAAACACAAGAACCAACTGCTGACTTTATTCCTGAAATACAAGAATCAAATGCCCAGGGTGTTGCAACATCATTTTCTTTACATCAAGTAGTTGTCACACAAGAACCAGCTACTCATTCAATAGATGTCACACAAGAACCAACTACTAATTCAGTAGTTGTTACACAAGAACCAGTTATAGTTGTTACACAAGAACCAACTACAGTTGAAACACAAGAACTAGCTGCTAAATTTATTCCTAAAATACAAGAATCAAATGCCCAGAGTGATGCAACACTATTTTCTTTACATTGAGTAGCTGAAACACAAGAATCAATTGTTGATTTTGTAGCTTCTCCACAAGAACCATCTACTGAGGTGTGACTGTTACACAAAAACCAATCACCCCTCTTGATACACCTATGACAGATCAACAATCAGAACCAACAATGGCTTCTCTTTTATAAGAGAATGAGTTTCTAAGATCAGAACTGGAAGCTTACAAGCAAGAGCTAGTAATAGCAAATGAAGCCTATGATAGGGAACTTAATTTGTATACCTTAGCTCGCATAGTAGCCATGGCAGAGAAAAACACAAAAGATGATTAGTATAGAGAGTATATGTGCAACCAATGTGGGGATATTTATGATCAAGCATGCTACAAAGTGGTTCAAATCCCAATGCCTGGAGCTTCCCCTGCACCTAAGAATTTTTCAGTTAAAAAAGAGGAACGCCCTACTGTTACACAAGAACCAGTAGGACCTTCAAAAATTCCAAAAAACAAAGCTAATAGGAACCCTGGCCTACAACAACTGTTAAATCTGAAGCTCCTGTTTTTATTAGTGAAGCTTCTCAAACTCTGCCTATTGATGAATCTGCCCCTCCTGGCAAGATCGATACCCCTACTTTTGTGGAACAAACCACTCAGATTCTACCTCAGCCTACCACTTGCGATGCTGGAACACAAACCCAACCATGGAATGAGCAGGTAATAATGAAAAAATGGAAAAATGAGTCTGCTATTACACAGGACAAAAGCTTACAGGAGCACAAACTACTTTGGTTGAACCACATATATTCAAACTGGGAAGCTTTGGAGAAAACATGCAAAGAATCTCGTGCCCATAAGAAGCAGAATGAGGAGTTAAAAAACAAATTGCTCATGATGTTCGATTTGGTACAAAAATTGTTGGCTGCTAGGAAACCATCCCCAAATTACTCTCTTTTCCTTACAGAATGACTTGTATTCTTTCAGATGAAATCAATCAAAGATGGAAGACCCTATGTAGTGTTCAAACCAGAAGATTTTGTTCAAACTTTTGTAGAAGCCTCTACTATTGATCGACATCTACTATGTGAGTTATATTTTTATAATGAAGCCATTCCTGAGAACAGACAGCTTAATCTTAATCCTCTTGTTGGTGATATCCAGATTCAGGCACTCGCCTCCTTCCTTGCCAACCAGATTACATGGTAGAATTATTTTCTAGATGCTAAGAATATTTAAGATAACCATCTCCTCTGGATACGGCCAGAACCACAGAATGTTGCCACCTTTGTTGCAGAATATTATCAATTTTTGAAGAAACCAGGGATGATTCAACATATGCAACAACTACAGGCAACAATACTTCAGGATTGTCAACAGTTTATTAAATCCACAGAGACTGCTTCCCTAAAAGAAAATAACATGTTTTGGAAACAATCTTCTGAGAAAAGGCAGGAGCACAATCCCCTTAGTCCTACCAATCTTGAGACAACAATCTTCCGGGTACCCAGTTACATCAAATGTGTCCAGCAATGCGCTGCAAATTGGATAGGTTATCAGTTCCATTTTCCCATTCTGTGGATGACAGTAGAGAAGTATCAAGTTCATCATAGGTTGCCCAATAAGGTTGAAGCAACAACCTGTCAAAGGCTCCAATATGTTCAAGGATTCAGAACCCCAACAGACAGTACTTTCTACAACTACTGCTTAAGTAATTTGCATACCCAGAGTCAGTATCCAGATTCTGATTCAAATTGAAGTTGCCTGAGGACATGCAACATTTTTAGTTGGGGGGGATGTTAGGACCCTATAATGTACCTTTTTTCTCATACTTTTTTCTATCATTACATCCTTTTCCCACTCATATTTAAGCCTACATTATCACCTTAATCTATTTTTCCAAAGGATTATAACGTTTCTTCTCTTTGCTATATGTTTAATTTGTTTTACATGTAATTTTACATTACTTTCATACTTAACCATTAATCAGAAATATATAGTTGCTAAAACAATTTGAAGACTGCAGTTAATATATTGTTGCTGCTTGAAGACCACGTTGTTGAAACAATCAAACAGTACGCAAATCCCGTTGCTGAAACAGTCCGTGATTTGCGATGCTGAAACAATATTTCACATACAACAGTAACAAGAAAAGATAATTAAAGGAGATATTACACTGGACGCAACAACTGTACCTCAATCCAGCAACATTACAACCAATGTAACAACATTTTTCTATGGAAGATCAGAATATCCTATTCCAGCATAGAAGATTAGATTAGACTAAGAATAGGATTTGTATGTACACATGTAATTTTATGCTTAATTGTATTAAGATGATTCTCCTCTTTAAATAGAGGAGAAATCATCATTAGAAGGGGATTACGGAAGGCTTAGCTAGAAGGGAATTACAGAGAAGGAGCATGTTCACTTTTGATATTGTAACTTGTTACATTGGACAGATGAATAAAAGATCATTTTGAGCATTTCTTCTTAGTTCCCTTTCATTTCTGGGGAATCTTGTGAGAAGGAGAGGGCCCACCTTCTTCACAAGATTCACCCATTAGTTTCTGTAGTGTGTTAAGTATTTTTTTTATTCATGCCTTGTTAAAACTCTGTTTTGCTGAAACTCTGTTTCAACTGATTGTTGCATCGTTTTCATACAATTCATTCCTAGGTAATTGTTGATCATTTTGATTGGTAATTCTGTTTGCAAAATGAGTTTATGAAAGTGTGATAGTCAGGGACAGGTGTTGAAGATTCCTACTTTGGGGAATAGGGTCCTGTTCTCTGTTACAGAATAGTTAGTCTTCTTTGCAGTATACTGAAAGGTTCCTTTTCCCTAGGTTGTTGTTTCTTAATGTAATCCTTCTGATAATTATTTTCCTTTGAATCTTGAATTCTGCAATAGATAGATTACTTTTACTGTAATTCAAAGTAGAACTTCAGTCTGTTCAAAGAAAGGTGTGATTAGTGTAACTTTTACTACAACTTTGGATTTCTTTTGAGATTGAGCATATATGGTGTGTGATTGCCTTTGAAATAAACAGACTTCCCTGGGTTGAAAATTTATGTAACACTTGATTGTTTTAATTAATAAACAATTATAGTGACCAACAAGGGCCAGCGCACAACCCTTAGGGGTTGGCGCTTGGCCACATTATATGCCATGTGACCCTATTTTGGAGTGCACACCCAACCATAAGGGGATATTTTTGGATAAAGTGGGTTTTCTAACTTTAGGTTATGGATTTTTATTGATTTTATAGGCAGTTTTGATGGATTTTGGCCAATATTAGGGGATATTGGGCCCTTTTTTAGGCCAGATATTGGGGGGAATTTGGGAGATGGTTACCAAATTCAGATCTATATAAACTAGGCCTTATTGAGGCCATAGAAGGAGGATTTAGACTAGGTTTATGCTGAAGATTTGCCAAGACAAAGCCATTTTTATGTAGGGAAGTTGTTGAGGAGCGCACCTTTGCGGACCATTTATGGGAGCTCCGTTCATCCTATTTGAGTGTCGTTTCTTCTGTTTGGTTCTCGAGATCTAGTAAATAAAGAACATATTAGTTTTGTAACCTTTTTGCACTACCTTGATGTACTTATTGAGATTTGAACAGAAATAAGAAAGCCTCACCCAATGAGTCAAAGGCCCGGAGACGTAGGCGAGACTGTCGAACTCCGTTATCACATTGGTGTTATGGTTTGCTGTTGTTTTATGCTTCATTTCAATTATGTACATGTTTATATGGCTGTGATATCTTCTCATATCTTCTTCCTCTTTCTTAAATATTCCTAATTGGTTAATCAAAACATGCTTAATAACTCAACCATAGTCGTGTAAAAGATCTTCTTAGGATCAAATGGTATCAGAGCTAGTTGACGTTTGGATTTTATTTTTGCATGTTAATTAGGAAAAAACTACTTTTTGGTGAAGGTGAGATTGCTGAAGAGAATCCATTGATTGTATTAATAAAGAGGACTTCTCACAACGAGAAGATGGCATCATAAAAGGGAATTTCTCTGGATGAGAAAGTGTTTCGAAAAAAATTATTTGCTATGTCAGAGATGATGAAAGTTTTGTATGAGGATTACTTGGAACAGAAAAGACCAAATCTGGGTGATATTCAAAGGAAAAAAGTGAATATGGAGAGGATCCTCCTCAAATTCCTCCTTCACCTCCATCATCTTCTCCTTCTTCTTCAAGTTCAAGTTCTAATTAAATCCAATGCAAAGAAACATGTTCATAAACATAAGAATGAAATGCCATTATTAAAACTTGATCTTAAATTCGAATTACCTATATATGATGGTGAAGTTAATGTAGAGAGACTTGACAACTGGGTTAGACATATGGAGGTTTACTGAAGTGTGCAACAGATCAAGGATGAGGCCACGCAAATAAAGTTGGCAAGATTGAGACTTGCAGGCACAACACTCATATGATGACAAAGCAAGTTGCAAAACGAAATGCAACAAGTGGGTAATGTATTTCCATCATGGAAAAATTTCATTTCTGCACTTAGAAAAAAATTCTATCCTTTGGGTTATAAAGAAAAAACGTTAATTGAATGGAAAGCTTTAAAACTACGAAAAGGACAAACAGTGCAAGAATACACATATGAATTTCGTAAAATGGCATTGATGTTAGATATTCCCTTACATGCCCAATAAACTCTTATGAAGTATATAGGAGGTTTACCTGCACACATTAGAAACATTGTATTCATGTTTGGACCCACTAACCTTGATGAGGTTTATGTTCAAGCGACATACATTGAAGCAGGGAAAACAGGTGTTGGTGTATCCAGGGAATCATCTTCAAGGAAAGAGGACAAGAGGAAGTGGCATGGAAAGAAGTCAAATGAAGTGATGAGAAAGGAAGAGAGGCCCTCTTGCAAGAATTGCAAGAAAGAGGGGCATGATGAGGACCATTGTTGGCAATTGCATCTCGAAAAGAGGCCAAAGTGGTTCAAGGAAAATAAGGGGAGGCAAACAGTTGCAGCGACGACATGACCCACAGATTTGGGATCAGATTCAGGTGATGAATCAAAGGTCTCATTGGTTGGTATGACAGGTAAAATTGGTGAAGGAATTGATTGTAGAAGTAACTTGTTTTATATCAGGTTCATCATGTGACACACTAAGGTTGATACATTAATCGATAGTGGATCTCAATATAACCTAATCTCAGAGAAATTGGTTAAGCAATTGGAGTTAAAAACACAAGTACATCATAAGTATTACACACTTAAATGGATAAGAAATCATAATCAAATGCACATAACCAAACAATGCACAATAAAATTTTCTATTTCATCTAAGTATGTGGACGAGGTAATATGTGATGTAGTGCCATTAAGTGAATGTGGAATGGTCTTAGGTAGTCCATACTTGTTTGATCGTAAAGTAATCTTCTACAGGACAAAGAATCAATATCAATTAACCAAAGAAGGTCAAGATTATGTGGTTCATGCTTATCATGTAAAGGAAAATCAAACTCTTCAAACAATGGAACAATTAAAGAAGGCAGTTCAAGCAAGAAACAAACCTATAATTGTTTCAAATCAAGTGATCGATCTTAAGAAAGAACAAGAAATTATTGTTGAATGGAAAATCAATCATAGTTTGCTTCAAGATAAGCTCATGTCATGAAAATATTACAAGTATATCAGTTCATTTGCAGTCATGTTTTTGATGCTATCATTAGTAATATTGTCTACATGGATAATAATGGCTTCAGTAATATGTGACAAGGTTCAAATGGCTAACAATATGCTGTCAGTTGTCATGATTGTGTTACAATTGATCTTGATGAGACAGGTGCACAAGACAGATTTCAGAGATAGGGGACAATCCCGGTGGCCTATCCCGAGCTTGTTGACTGGTCAATAACCTTTTGGGGACCAAAAGGTCCTTTAGTGGGGAAGTGTGATCCAAAATCAAATCCAGGAGCTTGATGGGGCTCAGAAAGGCCTAAATATAAATATTCTCATAATGTCTTCAGTGTGAAGGCCCCATCGATATGAACCCAACACAACTTGAACAGGATCAAAAGAATGTCATATGCTCTTGATATCATTTTCTATTCATTTTCCCAAACATGTAAAAAGTCAACAGACAAAAAGTCAATGATGACATCAGCATGATGTCATGCTAACATAGCATTGAGACTCATGGAAGTAGAACAACAGGATGTATGGGCAGATGACAGTGATCCAATCATATGTTGAAAAGTACCACATTATCGACAAATTAAACGGTTCCACGTGGCCCAGGCATCAGGTGCCATGTGGCCCATGCATGGACTGCCACATGACACCCTATCATTTGATGGTTGGTAAAAAAAATTGGAGCTCTTGGGTTCGACCCCAAGACCTATTGGTCTAGAAATTCCTTGGGGAAGGTCTGATAGCCAATGCACCTTAGGTGGAGATTATCATTACAAACCCATTTCAAAATATATAAAGTGCATTATATGGTTAAGCGGAGGCGGAAGGGGGATGGGGCTATGCTCCAGCCCGCAAAATTTTCATTGCATATAACCTCAGCCTACTATATGGAGCGCTCCACTACCGGTTCTGGATTGGGCGTGGATTGTTGGCACCTTCCCGCCATATGACTCGAGGGAGGTGACCACAGTCCAGGTGCTTATGGTGGGCATGGTCCTATGATAACACGACAAGTGACCAGTATTTTCGGGGTAAGGGCCAGCGCCCAGTCCTTAGGGGATGGCGCTTGGCCACATTATATTCCATGTGACCCTATTTTAGAGTGCTCTCCCATCCATAAGGGGATATTTTTGGATAAAGTGGGTTTTCTAACTTTGGGATATAGATTTTTATTGATTTTATAGGTAGATTTGATGGATTTTGGCCAATATTGGGGGATATTGGGCCCTTTTTGAGGCCAGATCTTGGGGGGAAGTTGGGAGATGGTTACCAACTTCAGATATATATAAACCTGGCCTTCTTGAGGCCATATAAGGAGGATTCAGAGTAGGTTTATGATAAATATTTTCCAAGCCAAAGCCATTTTTATGCAGGGAAGTTGTTGAGGAGCGCACCTTTGCGAGCCATTTCTGGGAGCTCTGGTCATCCAATTTGAGTGTCATTTCTTCTGTTGGGTTCTTGAGACCTGGTAGAAAAATACCATATCAGTTTTGTAACCTTTTGGAGTTGATGTGATGTACTTATTTATCTTTGAACATAAATAAGAAAGCCTCACCCACTGAGTCAAAGGCCCAGAGACGTAGGCGAAATTGCCGAACTTTGTTATCATATTGGTGTTATAATTTTCTGTTGTTTTATGATTCATTTCAGTTCTATACATGTTTATATGGCTATGATTTCTTCTCATATATCCTTCCTCTTTCTTAAAGCTTCTTAATTGGTTAATCAAAACATGCTTAATAACTCAACCATAGTCGTGTAAAAGATATTTTTGGATCAATGTATTTCCATCATGGAAAAGTTTCATTTCAACACTTAGAAAACAATTATATCCTTTGGGTATAAAATTGTACATGATCTCATAGGTAGTGTTGCCTACTTCTATTTCTTTAATCTCTGTTAAGCAATGCGGTAAGGTCATTTCACAGACCAGGAAGTTCATCTTCTTTGTGATTCGTGCTCACAGCAAGAAGAAGGTCGTCGCCACATCCATGGCCTCTATACAATGTCTCTATTTGTATAAGAAACAAGTGTATGGGATCGTGGAATAATACAATGACATCTTCTCCTCACCTACAGGGGTACCGACACACTACCAATTCAAGCATCCAATTGATCTGACCCCCGATGCACCTCTACCTAATGGACCAGTCTATCAATGCTCGCTGATGGAGAATGATGAAATCAAGCATTAGATTTGAGAGATTCTTCAAAAGGGGAACATCAGACCCAAATCCTCCCCTTGATGAAGCCTGATTGTACTGGTGCAGAAGAAGGACGCGACTTGGTGACTTTGCATTGATTACAGAGCCTTAAAAAAATCCACAGTCAGGAACCTCTACCCCATTCACAGGATTGATGACCTTCTTGACCAACTCAAGGGGGGAAATTTCTTCAGAAAGATTGACCTAAAGTCTGGCTACCACCAGGTTCCCATCAAACCAAATGATGTATGGAAGACAACCTTCAAGTCTAAAGAAGGTCTCTACGCATGACTAGTCATGCCCTTTGGCTTAACAAATGCATCAACCACTTTCATGAGATTGATAGATGATGTATTGATACCCTTCACCAAATTCTTTGTGGTAGTATATTTGGATGACATCCTCATCTCTAGAAGAACGTGGGAGGAGCACATGCAGCATATTCAATAGGTTTTGAGCACTCTGCGACAACACAAGATTTATGCCAACTTGGAAAAATGATCTTTTGGCATGAACATGGTCCAAAAATTGGGCTACATTGTTGATGAGCATTGGGTACATATTGATCCAACTAAGATCCAATTCATCCATGACTGGCCAACCCTGACCACATTGATCGAGTTTCAGAGATTTTTGGGACTAGCCAACTTCTATCGACGGTTTGTGTTGGGATTCTCCCATATTGCATGGGCCCTCAGCCAGGTGACCAAGGGAGGTGGTAGGTCCAAGTTCGTGTGGGGGAAGGAGTAGAAACATGCATTCAATGATCTGAAGCATCGCTTGTGCTCAACTCCAATACTCTACTTTCCCGATCTACAACAACCATTCGAGATTGAGACTAATGCATCTGACTATGTTGTGGGCGCATTTCTCACTCAGCACGGGAATCCAGTGGTATACCATAGTGAGACACTCTTTGATACTGTTAGGAAATACCCCACCTATGAAAAGGAAATGTATTCCATTGTACAATCCTGTCGTCAATGGAAACATTACATTCTGGGGAAAGAGACGATCATACACACTGATCACAAGCCTTTGCAGTTCATACAGACACAGGGGAAATTGTAGAATGACCGCCATCGTAAGTGGTCCACCAACCTGTAGCAGTTCCATATCAACATCAAGTATAATATAGGTGCCCTCCTATGCGTACACTTACCACTATGCTCCATTCCTATGGACATGAAGCATCTGAGTGGCCCCAACTTTATCAGCAAGATTCAGACTTTGCCACCACCTACCAGCTCCTGGGTACATGCGCAACTGTAACTGATTTTCACATTCAAGACAAACTCTTATGCCACCTGGGCCATCTCTATGTTCCTACAAGAGAGCATGCAAAGTTTATTTGGGAATCCCACTACAGTCGGGTGGCAGGACATTTTGATGTAGAGAAAACTTTGGATGTTCTTCAGAAATATTTTTATTGGCCAAAACTTCGACAGGACATCAACAAGTATATCAGATGTTGCACTACCTATGCCATTTCCAAACCATCCATAGAGAAGAAATGCTTATACAACCCTCTTCATATTCCCGAGAAGCCTTTGGAATCCATCTTAATGATTACATATCTGGCATTCCATCCATCAAGCAAGGAAATGACTGTGTGTTCATGGTCATTGATTGGTTTTCAAAGATGGCCATCCTCACAACCTGTAAGAAGAATGTCACAGTGGAAAATACTGCCAAGATATTCTTTGAACGAGTGTGGGTCCACTTTGGGATACCACAGACCATCATCTCCGACCCAGACAACATGTTACTCAACACCTTTTGGTCAAGTCTTTAGTCTCTGTTGGACACCAAGCTCACCAAATCCACTGCTTTCCACCCCCAAACCGATGGCCAAACAAAAGGATGTCAATCGGATGATTGTGCACATCCTTCACATGTACAATTCTAAGCATCCACGTACATGGGATGAGATTTTTCCATATGTCCAACATAGTTACAATAGGGCTCTCCATGGTTCCACCAGCCATAGCCCATTTCAGGTGAGATTCAAACCCTTGGGACCCATTGATGTTGCACTTCCTCTTTCCACCACATAGACAGAATCTTCCCCTAATCATTCTGCGATCGACAAAGCCACCAGATTCATTGAGTAGATTCAGCACATCTGCTAATAGGTCCATGAGATTTTGCAGAAATCCAATGCTAAGTACAAGCAACGCTAGGATCAACATAGGGTACCACACTAGTTTCATGTTGGTGACAAAGTCTGGTTACATATGCAGAAGGAGCGTCCCACCGGGCCCCATCGGAAGATTCTCCCACTTCGTTATGGGCCTTACACTATCACCAAGGTAGTGGGTAGCAATTCTTTTGAGCCCAACACTCCACCCTTCCTTGGTATGAATCCAATATTCAATGTGGACCTCCTTTGGCCATATTTTCCACAATTATTGGATACCTCTAAGATCACAGAACATTTGACACCCAAAGATCTCAACGCTGAATGCATGGAACAAACATCCACTGATCAGATAGTGGACACATAGGTCAAGGGCACTCGCCAACAACAAATCCAACTTTATTGGGTTGTCAAGGTAGGGCAACTAGTACACCAAGGAAAGTGGACCACCCAAGGCCAAATCCAATAGAATTTTCCTCACCTGATGGGGGAACTCAATGCAATGGATACCATTTCTTCCTAAGGGGAGAGGATTGATCCAGATGGATATTGGTGTCCACCCACCTATTCCAACTAGCTTCTCGTGTCCATTTTTTGTTCAGTACGTTCTTCTGTACTGCTTTCTAATTGTGGATTCTACACTTATGGGGATTTATGAAGCCCCACACATCTTCCAGGTGGATACAAGTGGTCTCTCGCCTAATCCAACTGGCTTATTTTTTCATGTTAGAAAATCTTGTTGTTCTTCTGGGGCTGTTTTGGAGCCCTAAACATTGTTTATTTGGATCATCATAGTCAAACTGTAGATGGAGTTAGAGTTTGAAGGAGAAATGTGTATCTCTCTGAAATACCTTTCCAACGGGCTATCGCGCACCTAAAACAAAGGTCGTATGCAAAAGTTACAACCCTAGGATGTTGAGGTACCAAATTACACCAACTTACCCATGGGGCCCACATGACTTTTGGCGTTTCAAATTCTAGGGTTAGGTTTTTGGATGTCTAGGGTTTTGGCATTCACGAGTAATATCAAAAAGGCCTCTAGAGTCTCATTTTAATTGATTCTTCTAGACGGATGCACGTAGTAGCCACATCTCTTCTCAGAGATAGATACCACCATTCGAGCAAGTTTCAGTTCTGTAGTTTTACAGTTTCAGCCTATTTCATTATTTATAGAAGATTTTGTTCATTGGATACTTGTGTTATTTTTAATACCTATATGTTTATTGTATTCATTCTATTAATCAGTTCGTTCCGCTCCTAAATCCAGATCAAAAACCCACTCTTGATAACTTTTGTGATGATTTGATTAGAGAGCAATAAAAGCTTGTACAACTTGGAGTGATCAACACTATAGGAACCTCCAACAAAGCCTTAGTCATCTATCAGAAAGATAAACCCAATAATCCCAAGAAGAAACATCCTAGCCACAACAAAAAGCAATATAAGGGTCCCAAACCCACTCATATAACTTCAAATCCTAATGGTGACAAAGGAGAAAAATATAAAAATAAGAAGATTGACAAAAATTGCAACATTTGTGATAAAGATGGTCATGATGAGTCCAAATGTTTCAAGAATATAGCATCTTTAGAAGCAACGATGAAGAAGAACAACATCAATATTGATTCTACTACTTCTTCTTCTCATGGACATGCACTATCTACTTCTGGTTTCTCCTTCAATACTACTCTACTTCTGTTTTTGATGAGTGGCTTATTGATTCTGGAACATCTTATCATATGGATAAGAATAGAGACACATTTTCTGCTCTAAATGAATGTAACACCAATAAAATATTTGTTGGTGATGATAGATCTATTAGTGTTGAAGAATCTGGAACAATTCAAGTAGAAAATGGTCATTTCAATGATGTATTATGTGTTGCAAGTATTTCTTGTAACATTCTATTAGTATATCAAATCACCCATTCAGGTGAAGGTAAAAACGTATATTTTTCACCTCACCGTGTTGTAATCAAGGATATAAAATATCCTAAACATGTTCTTGCAACTGGAATCATTGATGATATTACCAGGTTGTACAAGTTTGACAACTTTGGTTCATCATCTTTTTCATCAGTTTTTGTTGCTCATAGCGATGACTCGAGCAAACTTTGGCATGAGCGGTTTGGTCATCTAAACTATCGCTCATTGAAGAAACTATGTAATCAACATATGGTTACTGTTATTCCTCTTGTTTCATGCAGAGATGGTGTTTGTGCCGGTTGTGTTCTCGACAAACATCATCGGGACAATTTTGACAAACGTGCATCTTGGCACGCCTCGGGCCCTTTGCAACTTGTTCACAGTGATTTGTGTGGTCCACTTTCTTCTCCTTCCTTTTCCAGGTGCAATTATTTATTAACTTTTATTGATGACTTTTCTAGACGTAATTGATTTTACTTCTTAAAACTTAAGAGCAAAGTGTTTGACAAGTTTTAGGACTACAAGGCCCTTGTAGAAAAGAAAACTGAACATCAAATTCAAATGTTAAGAACAGATAATGAGGGGGAATATGTGAACAATCATTTTACAAGTTACTGCACTACACAGGCATCCAAATGCAACACATTGTTCCATAGACACCACAACAAAATGGTGTTGCCGAAAGAACGAACCGCACATTAAAAGAAATGGCTAATTGTATGATCCAATCTAAGGGATTAAGTCTAAAGTATTGGGCAGAAGCCATCAACTATGAAAATTACATAGTAAATCCTACTCCCACAAAGGCTCTTACAAATATAACACCAGAAGAAGCTTGGACTAAAATTAAACCAGATGTAAGTCACTTTCGTGTATTTGGTAGTATAGCATGGGCTGACATTCCTGATGAGAAAAGGAAAGCATTGCAGCCTAAAAGTGAGAAGTGTATATTTGTTGGTTATTTTGAAGATGTCAAAGGTTATAGACTTCTTCAACCACATTGTAATGAAATTATTATTAGAAGAGATGTTAAATTTGTTGAAAATCTCTTGGCTTGCGAGCCTCATTCGGCGTTGTGCCTTCTTTGGCCTGTGAGACTAATTCAACATTTGTGCCTTCTTCGGCCTGCGAGCCATCTTCTGTGTTTGTGCATTCTTCTGTTCTGGTTTCTTCTTTAGATGATTACAGTGAGGATGAAAATCCACCTCCACCTGCTCACCTTCCTCTAGATGAGTCCTTTGAACCAACACCAACTCCAACTCCACCGCTTCTTAGATGGGTCCATTCAACACGAGAAGCAACTGATGATCTTGTCGGTGATCCTTTAGATCAATGTCAGACACGTTCAAATTTCCAACGATCTTCTTCTATTTTGGCTCAAGTTTCAGAGAATCATGATCCAAAGACATTTGCAAAAGCTTCAGGTCATCCAGATTGGGATACAACAATGAATGAAGAGTATCGTTCTTTAATAGCAAATGATACTTGGGATCTTGTACCTCTTCCAAAAGGAAGAAAACTTGTCATATGTAAATGAGTCTATAGAAGTAAGTATGCATCATATGGAAGTGTTAAAAGACACAAGGCTTGGTTAGTTTCCAAAATATTTTCCTAAGTTGAAGGAATTAACTATAATGAAACCTTTTCCCCTATAGCCAAAATGAATTCCATCCGGCTTGTTCTTGCCCTTGCTGCCTCACATAAATGGGAGGTACATCAAATGGAAGTTAAATTCGCCTTCTTGCATGGATATTTGTGAGAAGAAATCTACATGGAACAACCTCCTAACTATGTCCATAATGACTCCAACCTTGTTTGTCGCCTTAAGAAATCTCTTTATGGTTTCAAGCAAGCTCCCTGAGCTTGGTATGCCAAAATGGAAAACTTTCTTATTACCACTGGATTCTTAGATTCCATTATGATCCTAATGTATATACCAAGAAAGTAGGCAACCATCTCATAATCCTTTTCCTTTATGTTGATGACCTTATCCTTATTGATAGTGACTCAAAAATTTTAAACCATGTGAAAACCAGCCTTAAGAAGAAATTTGAAACGACAAACTTAGGCTTTTTGCACTATTTCCTTGGCCTCCAAGTTTTGCAAAACAATGAAGGAATTTTTCTTTCCCACTCTAAGTATGCTTGTGACCTTCTTCGTCACTTTCACATGGACAATTGTAAACCATCCCCTTCTCCCTTCCAGTCTGGAGTCATTCTTGTTGCCACCTGTACTTCTCCCAAAGTTGATGAAACCTTGCACCGCCAGTTAGTTGGTAGCCTCTTATACTTGACTAATACCCATCCTGCTATTTCCTTTGATGTTGGTATTGTTGCCTGGTATATGAAAAACCCCCATGAAAGCCATTGGAAAGAAGCTAAAATGATACTTCGCTATATCCATGTTACAATTGAGTTCAGGATACATTACAGTTCAGGGGGGACTCCTTTATTGGTTGGTTTCACTAATTCAGATTGGGCCAGCGACCTTGATGATCGAAAGTCTACTGTAGGTTATGTTTTCAACCTTGGGTTAGGACTTATCACTTGGGCTTATAAGAAAAAACAGGCTATTTCACTTTCTTCAGTAGAGGAAGAGTACCGAGCAACGGTAAATGCAATTCATGAAGCTTTGTGTCTTCGACAGATCCTTTCAGAGTTTCGATTCTAGCAGTAGAATCTGAACAACCTTTGGTGCGACAATAGGAGTGCCATCAAGCTCACCAAAGACCCAGTTCAACATCAGTGCAACAAAAACATCGAGCTACACATGAACTTCATCGGAAAGAACATTCATGATCAAGTTATTAAATTTCTCTTTTTGCCTACAAAAGCAAAGTTTTCCAAACTTTGATCTATGTTAGGAGTTCAGGAAGTTTTCATTAAGGGGGGATAGGCTATAATGCCTCCTTCCTTCTCCTATTTTGTCACTATTGTAAATCCTTCAATCCTATCCCAAGTTTTTCTTAAGGGGGGATGTTAGGATATTTAGACACTTAGCAGTTAGTTAAGATAAACTTGGTCTGATGTGTCATTAGGTAAAAGTGTGTTTCTTTAGTATGCATTTGTAGTTAGGAAATCCGATGATCACAATGTGTTCCCGACATAGAGTTATCCGATAGTTCATATTATCCTCGATATTAATGTCCATTGATTTGTGGCTTAACACCCGATTGGTCCATGATCTCTATTTAAATAGCATGGAGGGTCATTTGTCGATGATTGATTGTGAGAAGCTCTCTTGTAAAATCTCTTTGTAATCATTTTCTTTTGCATTAATAAACTACTCCAAGTGGCCACATTGGCTGGGTCCGTGGATGTTTCCCCATAGGGGTTTTACCACGTCAAAACATCAGTGTGTTGATCTTTGATCTATTTGTGTGAGTGGTTACTGAAGGTGTTCATCCTCTGTTGGAATACCTGTGTTTTCGAACAATTTTTACCCAATTATTTGGAAATCCCATCTACACAACGTGGCCACAAATACAACAATTTTACCTTGTGCATAGATGATTTGATGTATCATTGAGTTTGTAAGGTTATAGGAGAAAACAATTGTGAATGGCAGAGGCCAATGCATTTCTTCATTTCATCCAATTAACCCCTAGAGATACTACAAGCTCACTAAATTATGGGTACATTTGAATCCAATCTAGGTTGCATATTTCAGTAAAGATTGCAACAAAGTACTCAAGAAATGGTGAATAAAAGGAAATCAATTCAAATCAAGACATACATATGTTTAGCCATATATCAATTTAAGGGAACCCTATATTTATGCAGTAGTTCTTAGAATTGGTTTCATGGAGAATGAAATATTAACACTTAAAAGTTTCTTGGGTACCCATGATGCATGTTATCATCAAGACAGGTTCGATTTCCAATTAGGTTGACATTCTATCCCATAATTTCATGAAGGCTCTATTAAAGGTCGAGTTCTGTGAACTTGATTCTCCATCCAAATTTTATTTGTCTTCATATTTATTGGATATAAATTTTTATAGCAATGAGCTTACAGAAATTGGTTGGAACTAGAATCCATCTAAACCCATGGTATATGTTTATTTTCAAGTCTTGTGGAAGCATAAGTATATGCAAAATTTTACCCAAATTTGCAATAATGTCTTCTCACATATATATGAGCTTATTTTTTGTAAGGAATCACCAAATTATTTGAATAATCTATGACTATGTTAAACGAGATAGGGAGTTGGTATATTGACAAACACTTCACCTATATTAAAACTTTTGGAGAAACCGAGTCTCTACAATTGTTACCAAAATTCATTTCACACAGGTTAGTTGTAAGGAAGATTGCATATCAAACCATCCTTAATAATTTCAATGAAAACTTAAGTAAGGTTAATAAGAGATGCTACCCATCTTACCCCATTTACATCATAATGTATGGAATCAACACATTTTCTAAAATGGAAGCCCACACTATTCAATAATATAATTTTAGGGACGGATGATATAGAAAGGCATGATCACAAAGTTGTAAACGAAGCACATTGTAAAGTAGTCAAATTCACTTGTCCATACAAGCATGAAGATTGGAAAGATGATAAAGAACTAGAGAGAACCATGAATTACAAGTAGGTGCAGTAGAGGAGAGCTCAGATAAAGAGTTATAAGATTGAAGATGAATCTGATAAAGGAGCTAAAGCTACTACTCAAGAATCTAAGTTGTAGATAGATATCAAGGGGGCTCAAAGAATGGTTGTTGATAAATTAGCCAGGATACAAAGGGAAGAAGACGAGAAAGTTAAACAAGATAGATCAATAGTTGAATTAATTTCTCAAAAAAAGATACTGCTGAAAGGAGATTGAATAAGAGTAGGAAGAAATCCTAGAAAAATGAGTAGAGTAAGAAGGATAAGGTATATGTGAAGGATGAGAGAACAAAAAATAATCAATCACGGAAATTACAAAATATCCTAGCAACATCAAAGGCCAAGTTGAATGGAGAAGTATTCTTACATTAGATATTTACAATTGTAGGATAATATAAGATGATAACTAAAGGTGATGTAATTGTTCCCACACCTATATATGTGGTTGACTTAGATAGTTTTACATTTTATCAAAGGACCAATAAAATTGTGAGGCAATCCAATAAGAGAAAGAAAATTACAGATAACAAGGAGGTTGTACTAACATCCCTAATAATGGTCTTTAATGTTAACAATATTGGATTAGAATCCCTGGCTTCTATAGGGATTTCAATTGGAGAAGCAAGAATAGATTTTATTGAATCTACTGTCAAGTGACTAAACCTACCTCAAGAGAAAATTACAGAGTTGGTTAATAAAGTGAATTGTTTTCACTGTAGTTAGTTTGTTTCTTCTATCTTCGTAAATTATTATTTTATGATTTAGGATAAAATGAATTTTCACTGAAGGAATAAAATAATGTAGGTATTCTAGGGCCATAATGATTCCATGATGGATCTTCAAAATAATATCCTAGGATGGAAGATTCAATAAAATAAAGCGCGACTATAGTTTGATTACATTACAAAATGACAAGACTTGGCAAAGGAACTTGATTCAAATGTTATCTTCTTTAAAAAATAAGAAACCATTACTATTGACTGCAATCTAGATTGCTAGAAAAAATTATCCTAGGAAGCTTGTGAGAACATGGATTCCAAATTAGATGGAGTAGCCAAGATATGGAGCTAGTAGAAAGAATGCCCCCCAAATGCATTCTCCTTGTATTATTTTTCATTGATCATTTCATTGAGATATAATAAGTATTGAAGGTGATAGAGAACATGATTTTTCATGTCAAGTGATCTCTTCTTGCCACTTCAAATATCACTATCAAACAACTCATGGACTATGTCAAAATTCCTATAAAGAAAAATTCTCTAATAAAGTCCACTTTACCAAAAGTGGGAAAATATATTATGAAGTTGAAGAGGAACATCACACTGTTAAAAGTCCCCCTTGAACACCATTGGATTGCACAAACTAATCACATTATTGACATTTTTGAAGTCTATAAGTCTTACAATGATTGATATAAGGACAAAAGAGAATCAATAGTTAGCAAAATCAGTTGAATTACTTAGGGAAACCATGATTTCAATTTTTGATAGTCACCTTATTTTATTTGTATAACTATGAATGAATATGATATTGTAAGGGATTTTTGAGACTTAATGATATGGAATTACTTTTCTATTTTTAATATTGGAATCCTATTGACCACTTTTTCGAGAAATCAATTTGATAGATGTATGAATGTTTGGGATTTTCTTTCTTTCATGCATTTGCTAATTTCTATGAGATTTGATTAATATGTTGTAGAATAGTCTTTTTCTATCCATCTTCTCTTTCTTGTTCTTTAAATTCATGTCGACAAATGGATGTGAAATTTGTAGCGTGTTGTTTCAATGTAGGCTAACCTACATTCACTTTAAGTTACTTACAATTTATGTATGTTAATTATATTGAACTATTCCATGGTTATTACTGCATATATTTCGTTCAATTCTATATTCATTGATCATTCCTTAAACCTAGCCAAGAATCATAGACTAGGACTAAATTTACATTGTTGATTAATTGGGTTTGTTTTCATTGAAGTCAACCCTTGAAGAAGGTCCAATAGAAAATTTTGGTAGCCCTAGTAGTATGGTTAAGGGACCCAAGTTTATTTGAGGTATAAATGCATGAAGAATAGTGAATATGTAGGTAAGACTATTCTAGATGGATAGTACATGTCGTGATGTTTTCGATGACATGTGGTACGTCACATAATTTCTCATGGTTTCAGAGTTATGGATTTGTGAAGTTGTAGAACCCTCACGAGTTATCTAGAAGCCCCTAGAAGGTCAAATAAGTCAATTTATTCTAGAATATCCTAGAAGAATTTTACTAGTCAAAGTGGTTGTAACTATGAGTTAATCATGAGTTAAGTTGTTGCAAAAAGAAAACAATTAAAAATAAATAAGTTACAACTAGAAGTGGTGAGTTTACTATTTGTGGATAAAGTGGTTGGAAGTGGAGAAAGTTGTTAGAAGTGGTTTAGCCCTAAATGAAGTAAGTTGGGTAAAACAGTTAGAAGATAACCCCTAGATGAAGCTACTTGGAGAGTATACATAAGAGAGCACAGATCTCCTATTAACACCTAATTGAGCACATTGAATATCTATTATTTTGTGAAAAGTTTATTGTAGGTATTCATTGATACAGATGAAGTTGCGCAAGTTAGAGGTAGCCAAGGAGGGTTGATCACGAAAGTTTCGGAGTTGCTAAATTTGAGAAAACCCTAGTTTTTGAGGTGTGTGCAGGCTGCAATGGAGGAAGTCACATACATACATGGGATGAAGTGGAGGAAAGTGCATACATACACAGGTTGTAGAAGAGGAAGTCGTGTACATATGTGAAAGTCATGAAAACTTGAGTATATAAGTTTTCCAGTTCCCTATATTCTGAAAGCAAGCTCCCAGGAAGTTCTATAGTGATCAGGTACAACAGATCTATCTACAGGTTCAAAAGGTATGTCATATTCTTATGTGTAGTATTATATTGTTGTCTACATGAGATATGATTATGGGAGATTGAGTATTTTCCCTAGAGAGACTATTGGTTGTATGCCACCTACTGTATTGAGCTAGATATACAAAAATACAGTCCTAGTATGTCTAATATTTATCATGGATACATCTTGTTGGTTTGAGTGTTGAGGCATGTATTGTATTTCTTGGTACATGGTCAAGGGATTTTGGTTGTGATGTGTTGCTAAAGTTGTTGGTTTAGTTTGAGGCTACGTATTAGTGAGGGTTTGATGCCTAGTCCATGTGAGGGTTTATTACACATGATTATGATTGCATGCACATGTATGACACATGACTAGAGAGACATATATGCACATTGTTTGAGTGATATTCTTGTGATATTGAGTATGAAATCTATGTTATCATATCTGATCTATTGAGGATATTATTGGTATAGGTTGTTGGTATATGTTGGTATAGGTTATTGGTACATATTGATTACAGGTTATTGGTACATGTTGATTACATGTTATTGGTACAGGATGACTACGAGTTATTGGTATAGGTTGGTTACAAGTTTCTGACACAGATTGGTACATATTTACAATGGTATATTTCATAGTGACACTGTGGCAGTGGTTTCATCAATTATTTGACACTTATATTTTAGGGCGGTTGGATGGGGCAAGGATAGGTGGTTGTAGCCACCTTCGGGTTGTAGCCAGAGAGCGTAAGGGGTCATAGCCTCCTTCTGGTTGGAGCCATAGAATTGGGGAGTTGGAACTTTCCTCAGGTTGTAGCCTGAAAATATAGGGAGTTGGAGCCTCCTTCCAGTTGCAGATGGAAAACAAAGGAATTTGGTACTTCCAGTGACTATAATTATTAAAGACATATAAGAAAAAACATTATGTGGTTTTCTCCCGCATTGGGTTTCCACGCAAAAATAATGGTGTATTATGTATGTATATGATTTCTCATTGTTCATGGTTTATTTATTCTACACTTTTTGAATGATATTGGTAGGTTGATTATAAATATAAACAACAATTAAATACTGTGGTTAAAAATGATTAAAAGGATCTATTATTGATTCACCCCCCTTCTTTGTAATCCATTAATTGGTATCAGAGCCATGTTCTTCAAGAGACAATTTAACCACTAGAAGGAGATCATGGATTACTCTAAGATTGGGATACCACAGTTTGATGGAGAAGATTATGCATTCTAGATAAGAAGAATGAAGACACACATACGAGCACTAGGATTTGATGTTTAACGATCAGTGGTAGATGGATACAAAGCACCAATTGTTCCTCCAATAGATAAACATGGAAAGAAACTTGAAGATAATAATTCAAGAGCTACAAGTGCACTTCTGAATGGTTTGTCTAAATCAATATACACCAAATTTATGCATTGTGATTCTGCAAATAACATATGGGTCAAGTTGACGAATTTATACGAAGGAGATGAGAAATTCAAAGAAGCTAAACTTCAAATTTTTAGAGAAAAATTCAAACAACTGAAGATGAAAGAAGATGAGAACATAGTTGCCTACTTTCTATGAGTTGATAAAGTAGTAAACAATATCAAAATCATGGGAGACGAGGTAAATGAACAGGTCGTTGTAAAAAATGGATTGAGATCTCTACCAATAAGATTTGATTTAAAGATCTTAGCATTAGAAGAGAGAGAGGATCTAGCTATACTGACCATGGATGAGCTACATGGGACACTCACAGCTTATGAGATGAGAATAGAGAAAGATAATCCGATTAAAAAAGAAACAACATTTAAAGAATCCAATAAGTCAAAGAAAAAGGGAAAGAAAAAGGAAAATTCATATAACAACAATAGTGACATCTCAAAAGCCTATGAAGAAGTATACAACTTTGTCTGAAGACTGAAAAAGGGAATCGAAAAATATAGAGGTAAGCTTCCATTGATTTGTTTTAATTGTGATGGCATTGGTCATTTTGCTAACAAATGTCCCCATAAGAAAAAGAAAAGGAATGAATAATATGATTGTTAGGTAGCTAGAGAGGTAGTGGGGGGGCTTAGATGGCCCATAATGATAATAGTGGAGGCCATTCAATGTAAGATGGACTAGGTCCACTATATTATTAAATAAGGCCCACTATGGTAGTTAGATATAATAAATGTAAGTGGACTTCTTAGAAGGTTCTACTTCTAGAAGATTCATCCTCTAGAATGTTCTTAGGTGATGGTAACACTATATAAAGGGGTTCAACCAATGTAATTGGATATGAAGAGAAGTATTGTATTTGAAGCATTGTCTTAATAGGAGGAAGCCCCCTCGAAGAGGCAAGTGAACAAGAGAGGATCCCTTTCATAATAGGATCCATTGTATGGTGTTTCCCTACCTCAAGGGTTTGATATAATAAAGTGGTGGTTTTATATATTGTTTCATATATCTTGTGTGGTGATTGTATTCATATATATTTGGTGCTATTGTGGTATTTTGTATTCAGGTATTTGGTACATAACAATGATTCAAATAGAAAACAAACATACAAAGGAAAAAAGAAACAAAAATATTTTTTTCAAGAAAATCTTTTGCACCAAAGAAGACAACACCTCATAAGACGAAGATGAATCCAGTGAAAGTGATACAGAAAGGGTTCTATTCATGGAAGTGGAAAATTATGATGAAGAAGGCTCAGAACAATAATATTAAGAGGCATAAGTTGACTACATAGAAGAATTTTTAAGTTCCATAGAAGTTATAAAATGAGAGAAGAAAAAAAACAAGTTACTTCAGGCAGAACTAAAGGAAAGAGGAGTTCAAAATTCAGACTCTGAAGAACAAGAGAAGATGATTACTAAATTAAAAATCCAAGTAGAGGAATACAAGAGAATTTAATAAACACTCAGAGAAAATGTAGAAGAAAGAGATAGGATCATTGGAAATTTGGAAGAAGATATTGTCACATTGAAAAAAAATCTTAAAAATAGAAACATGCAGAAAAAATCCGAAGTTTTGAACGAGATTATTAGCAGTCAAAGGCAAAATCATGACAAGTATGGACTAGGATACAGCCAAATATAAAATGTATCAAGCACCAAAACAACATATCAAGAAACAAAACCAACAATCTACGCAGAGACAGTCAGAGGAGACAAGAAGTCTCACAAGGAAGATCACAAAGACACTCCTCCACCCAAAAGATTCATATTTCAGAATCATCGATAGTGAAAAATAAGAAGGCCTCAAGAATAAGAAGGGTTTATAAGAGTAACTCATTTTAGAAGATCCACAACTCCCACGTATCAAACTATCTTTCTTGGTTTATGTTATTCATGTAAAACTTTTGGACACAAAGCTGTAAATTGAAGAGAAAATAACAGGAATAGAGACAACTGTGAAATTTGTGCATGAAATGATTATTCAAGAAGGCCTAGTGAAACACAAAAAAGAAGATACAAAATGTTTGAATCCTTGAGTACTGAGATGAAATTCTACAAGTGAAACAACTTTGGACACATGGCCAAACATTGTAGAATGACAGTCCCTCCAAGAGAATCACAACAGAACAATAACAGTGACAGACAAGAAACAAAAAGAATATGGGTAAGAAAGAAAAATCAATACAACAATGAAGAATGCACACTCACCCTACAAGATGAACACAAGAAACATGGTTGGTATGTTGACACTGGTTATTCAAATCACATGGCAAGTGATAAGGATAGGTTTCTAACTTTGAAAAAGGAAAGAGATGGGTTCGTCTCTTTTGGAAATGACAACTCAACCATAATCATTGGAAGAGACACAATCAAAATTAGAAGTAAGGATGCCAAGGCAGAAAATGTTCTACTAGTGGAAGATATGAAACACAATCTTTTGAGTGTAAGTAAAATGTGTGTCCAAGGTCACAAAATGGTGTTTGATTTACAAAAATGCATGATAATAAAAGAAGATTCGGGTAGAGTGGTGGCGACAACTATGAGAACTTCAATAAACATATACGTACTAAGTGAAATTGGAAAAGAAAAGTGTTGTTTAGGAAAGGAAGATGAATTATGGAACAAAAGAATGAGTCACATAAACTTTGATAATCTTGTCAAGGTCAGTAGAAAGGAGGCAGTCATAGAAATTCATGTTACAGGAAGATTTGCCTCACCCTATGCAATCTTGCACAGAGGGCCTTATTCCATTTGCCTATGCAAACTTATCTTCCCTATTTATAAAATCCAGAGACAAAAATAAATATGTTTCCACATGTACGGATCTTGCACACTATACATCATGCGTATATGCAGGCTACTCCACTACATCACGTGTACATCAAGATTTGTGCCAGAAAATGAAAATTAAATGTTAGGTTTCCATGTCACGACAGGAGATCTCTAATCCTTGGACTTACATATACTGGAAACGTTCCGACTTGGCCCTTTAGTTCCATTTTGAAGTCTATAAATGGGCCAATTTAGAGCTATGGAAAAGGAGAAACAATTCAAATTTTAGAGAAAAGTTACTCTGGAGAAATTATTTACTTCATATCGAGTCTACATTCCTTTGTCCTTTAAGTCTGAACACAATGTTTAGCCCCCAAGATCTTCCCTTACTGATTGAGAACCTCATTGTTTCTCTCTTATGAGATTGCCTTTGGTGGAGGATTGAAGTGGTGGAGGCCCAATTGGAAGGAACTCAGTTTATTAGTTCCAAACCATGCCAACACGGAAGTCTGTAACATTTTAACTTTTGTTGATCATTTATTAATAGAAATACTCTTGTCCTGTCCAATTGATATCTTGCAAATATATTGAATTATTATTCCATGGGAGTATTTGTCATGTTTATTAATGGATTATGCTATCTAATGTGCTAACCTTTTATATTATCACCATATGCTTGCTTTGTTTGTTTGTTGAGAACTTGTCGCAGGTATATAGCTTTGGGTCGAAGTGCTAGACGATGGACTTCATCGAACATCTGGACAAGGTAGGAATCTTTCTTATCTCTCTTACATATTAGTTTATATAGCATGTTGTTGGGATAGAGATTATTTCTATAGTCATTTCCATCTGTTGTGGTTTACCCTAGCCATAGAGAGATTTTCCTCCTAACATAATTGGTGACCATATTGGGGATTGAATCTTCTTTCTTAGGGTTTGGAGTACTTTTCTCCTTAGATTGCTCTCATTTCCTTTGTGTTTCTTGTCGCATCATTGCTTGAAATATTTTTTTCACTCTGGTTCTGAGTTTTCAACCTTTCTCCCTTGCTTGGCCCTGTTTTGAAACATATACATTCTTTTTTCCTTGACAGTCCCGTACACACGCATGTTGTCTCACTGCAAGATGCGTATATACGCTATGTTTTCCTAAACAATCACATACATCAATTTTCCTTGCTTGTTTTCTGGGTCTGGTGGTTGTTGGGTGGGATTTGTTGTTTGTTGAGCCTTCTTAGGTCTCTGTAGTGCCCATTAAGTGCTTGTGGGATGACAGGAAACCTATCTTTGGTTGAATTTCTGGGCAGAGTCTTTTTCATCATCTTTTCATTTTTTATTGTCCTTGTGCATTGGTCTGGGTGTTTTGCTGCTTGGTATCATGCTTGAGTTCTCTTTTCTACACACAATAGGGTTATATATCAAATTACTTTTCAGTCCATGCATTTTCATTCTTATTATATTGAAAATACAAAAAACAATAGGTATTTTTCATTGCTTGGCATTTTTGTCTTTTGAAGTCCTTGTCATTAGCTTAGTGCATATAGTGAAAGATTGCATTTTTACTTCAGAATTGTAGAGTTGAATTTGAAAATTGCATTGGTTTTTATAAGCATATCATTCATTGAAAGTTAAAGTTAGGACTTTGCATCATTTTCATATTTACTTTTCTTACAGAGCCATAAAATCATGAGTTTCACTACCATACCTTTTTGAGTAATCATGACCATTAAAATTAACGCTTTAATTTAAAATTGTTTAATCACGATTTTATTTTCTAGAGTACACAAACTAGCTTAGGATTTAGTGCCTTGGAATAGGATTTTGTGAGTAAACTTCTCCAAGGAAATTAAATCAACATATGTGTCTGAGAAAGGGAGTGGATAAATCCATTGTATAATTGGTAAGATCATAAGGCTCTGCTCACACTGAAGTTAATCACGAGGTCATTCAAATTTGGTTGAAGGGATATCCCCCCGATACCTTCCTAGCATCATAGATACTTTTGGGGATCTATTCGTATCTAGGGATATTGCTAGTGCCTTCACCTCCGTGAGAGGCATTTCTTTCAAGGTTTCAGGCTTTGCTACCCTACCCATATGGTGGACCTGACTTACAACCACTCACATGTGCATCGGTTATACAGTGGTTTATTAGTTGCTTGACTTAGGTGTATCATAGGTTACTTGCAGGGGTTATTCTGTAGGTACCCTAGGTCAGATAAGTGTCGGACAACACACAACCTTTATGGAGGATTACCTTTTTGGGGGGATATGATCGACTGGTTGTTAAGCCCACGAGGGCCCTTATAAATGATTATGTTACCTTTGATCTTTAGCAGGGAGTCTCAGGCCCCTCTTGGGTGAGACATACCTTCTTTAGGGAGGGAGGCCACTCAACCACTTTACCCTATTTGTATGCATACTGGTCATTTGAATTTTGGTGTGCTCTTTGATTACTTGTCGGCCTTAGGGATCTATACTAAGTTTTCATTATCATGGATAATGGAGTTACTTTTTCTCCCTTGTTTACTGTTACCCACCCCATGATGCCCACACATTTCATGGGGATGAATCCTTCCACTTTTCATTATGGTATGTAGAACTATGATACTCAGTCCACACCTTGGGTGTCTAGTCATGTTCTTGTTGATATGCCTTCTCCCGTGCAATCATATCCCTGGTCTACTGATATGTATCCTAGCATTGGATCTGTGGGCACCATGGCTCCGAGGCCTATATCTTCGTTCGATATGAGTCATGTCCCTCAACCAACTCTCACTATGGGAGGTTGGAACCTCCTCTCTTACAGATCCAATCCTAGCCATACTCTGTCTGAAGCTAAAACTCAAATGGGTGCCTATTCTACTTATTACTCATCGTCCATGTATCCTTCAGCTGCCATGATGGTTCCTTCAAATACTTTTCCCATGACAGGTCCTCATGTATCCCTGGGTATTTCATACGGGGATAATAAATTTTACAGTTTGGGATACCCTCTTTATGGAACCCCTTCACAAGGGGGAAACATATATCCTCACTCGAATAGTCCTTATCATACTTATGTCTCTTCACAGAGTTTGGTGATGATGCCCATACACACCTCTTTGAATTAGTTAGGAAAATGATACTACCTTTATGGACAGGGACATGGGGTAAACCAAGATCCTTCCTGGCCTGCAATGTTTCAAAGTCAATATTTCCCTGGACCTTGGTATCAAATGCCATAACTCACTGCTAGCCCAGTCATTATCAGTCATATTGGATCTCCATCGCCAACCTCTTCTAGTCATGTTGGAGACAGGTCGACAACTTCTACAGGTTATGTTGATAACCCATACCCGACCACTGCTAGTCATGCTAGGGACACCACTCTAGTCGCTACAAGTCATATCAATGTCACATTGCTGACCTCTATACATCATATAGGAGATGAATCTGTCTCCTTTGCATGTCACGTTGAAAGTATGTCACCAACCATTGTGAACAACGTTGAGGGCATTGAGAAGCCTTGACGCCTCAGACATAAGCCTAAATTCCTTTGAAGGACTTGTGAAGGAGATCACCTTACTCAGTTGTATCCAGCTACGACCAGGATACCAGAAGCATGGGGCTCACCCAAGGGCCCTTCAGATTCGTAGGCATATGTGGTTTCCCAACACCCCGTTTCTCCTTTGATTGACACAGTGGTAACCCCGTTGCAATCATCTCCTGACCTCACACCCTTTTTCGAGGGGGATGTGTCCCTTATCCATGTTATCATGCATCCTCTTCAACCTAGAATTGAAGAGATGGTCGTACTAGTGCAATCCTTGGTCAATCCTACTCTCCTTATAGAGGGTGATGCATCCTTCAACCATGTCATCAACATTCATGATCTTACACCTTCTGAACAAGAGAGATTTATTCTCTCCCCGAGTGCTCTCCCTCAAAGTCCCAAAGAAGTTCCCTTCGATTGGGATGGACTTGTGAGGTATCCCATGCCCCCACCTATGTCTTTTCCGGTAAGAGACATTATCCGATCTATCACAGAGACTATATACTCCATTAGTACTTTATCCTCCTCGACTTGGAGAACTTTGGTTTTTCCCAAGCTTATGTCGACTATTTGTAAGATACTGACTTTCCACAGAAGTCCAACACATGAGCCTTGGCCTCCCCCGTGAATTGCTACCTACAACCTCCCAAATGAGTCTGATTTAAGCTTTTTTCTGACTCGTTTAAAAGAACGAAAATATTTCCGAGTGATTTGTCCCTTTCACACTCGTTAAGTTGGACTTGAAAGGTCTTGATTCTTAGTTAATATCTTTTCGGACTCATTTTCAAAAAGAGAAAATAATTCTGAGTGAACTTGTCTCTTTCACACTCATAAATTGGATTTGAAAAGACGTCTATTTGGCACAAGTTTATCCCTTTTTCACACCAAGTAGACTAAAATACATAAAAAAGGACATTTTTTGGCGTTAAGTTGTGATTGCATCTCATGCCCTTGCTTGCAGTATTGAACATATAGTCGGTTCTTTCTTTGCATTATAAACCATTTGCATCAAAATTTTTGCATCCTCAACCAAGCAGAGCCTTGTTTATATCATTCACAATTTGACACCCTATACCTAGGAGGGAACAGTCCCCCAAGTGTCCATCTCCCGCATGCATTTCCATGCATTGAGAATAGGTATGTTCCACTGCTGGAACTAGTTTTGCTTACTTTCGACACTCGTTTCCTCCTCTGTATTATAGCATTCATTTGTCTATGAAAAAAAAAAAAGATGGGCAGGAAGGGATTATTATCTTATATTGGTAGAAATCGTGTCACCTTTGAACAAAGCACAAAGTTATTGAGTCCATTCATCATCATAATTTTGGGATTAGCATGGCCTTAGGAAGATGAGCTCGTTACAGAATCTTCTCTACTGACTGGTTACTCTTCCAGTCCCTATATACAATTTCAATGATGCCTCCTGCATCTCATGGTTTCATCATTGAGTCTATGCTGTCGGAGTCCTCCATATGTCTCATGCTCTTTTTCAAAGGAATTCTATCAACTTGTGTCATCCACTCCACAAAACTCTTGACTTTGCATGTCGGCCATACCCTCAGTTTGTCTTAGAATCACATGATACTGTAAGTCCTATCATGCATCCTAGCCCTACTTTCATCATTGGTAGGTAACCTTGAACCCAACAATTGATATTTCATCATTGGTCGTTGACTGAGTAGTTTTCCTTGTGTTCGATGACAAGACATCTATTCACACATTGAGATTCATGCAGTGTCTTAGATTCCATTAGCCGTATTGGTGGTTTCCTCGCCTGTGTCAGCAGTTTTCATCATTGGGTGCTATTCAGAGGGATTTTTCATGTATTGCTTGCACTTGGCACACACAAAATACGCACAGGTTCGTTGGTTCATGAACATGTTCTTCATATCATTTCCACCAAATCATGAAGCTACTTATTTATGCCTCGTTCTGACTGATGAGATATGCCTCAATTCTCTCCTTTCAACAAGTCTCTTTCCATCGAATTCAACCCATTTATTCTAGAAACGGGACCTAGAGTCTTATGAGTACCTTGAGGCTTGTAGTCATCAGTGGCAGGCTCTCTCACCATCGACAGTTGGGAATACATCAATGTCTCATGACCGATGGATTCTTCAGGTGTTCGACACTAGCTCCTTTATTCACACTTTTAAGAATGTACTCGGTGCCTTGATACCTACTTTCATCATCGGTAGGTTGTCCCGCATTTGTTAACGGTATACATCAATGATTGGTAATCAAATGATGTCTCATTGTGTTCGACCTCAACTCCTTTATTCACATGATGTAGACTTGCACCCTTGAGGGATTGTGTAGAAGACTTGAATACATCACTATGTGGCCACAACTTTCCTGAGTTGTCGCTTCCTTTTCATTGGACCAATACCTATATGACTTCAGTGATCATGAGAGATCAGAGTGTACTCCATGGTATACATATATCTTCATATTGGTTTTGAGACTGGTTCTACTGGGCCTTGTTCGTGACTATGATAGCTTGTGGCATGTACCACATTTGTATTTTCCTATTCATGGCCACAAACACTTGTTTGGTATATTTTCACATGCATCTGTAGTGTAATTTTATTGGCAACCATGTATGCAAGGTCAGTGAATAATGTAATGAACAACTAGTTCGTCCAACTGGTTCCCTCCCACTCCACTCCTGGGTTGTTTATAATGTATTTCAGCCATCGCAGATACTCCTCTGACCTCACACATTAGGGGGCATCTATTACAACAAGATTTGCCTCACCCTATGATATCTTGCACAAAGGGCCTCATTCCATTTCCCTATGCAGACTTATCTTCCATGTTTATAAAATCCAGAGACAAAAATAAATATTTTTCCACATGTAAGCATCTTTCACACTATACAATATGCATATACGCAGGCCGCTCCACTACAACCTTACGTACATCGGGATTTGTGCTAGAAAATGAAAATTAAATGTTGGGTTTCCATGTCACGATAGGGTATATCTGATCCTTGGCATTCCATATATTGGAAACATTCTGACTCGTCCCTTTAGTTCCATTTTTAAGGCTATAAATGGGCCAATTCCGAGCTATGGAAAAGGAGAAAGAATTCAACATTGAGAGAAAAGTTACTCTGGAGAAATTATTTACTTCATATCGAGTATGCATCCCTTTTTCCTTTAAGTCTGAACACAATGTTCATCCCCCAAGCTCTTCCCTTACTGATTGAGAACCTCATTGTTTCTCTCTTATGAGCTTGCCTTTGGTGGAGGATTGAAGTGGTGGAGGCCCAACTGGAAGGAACTTAGTTTCTCGGTTCCGAACCGTGCTGACATAGAAGTCTGTAACATTTTCACTTCTGCTGATCATTTATTAATAGAAATACTCTTTTCCCATCCAATTGATATCTTGAAAATATATTGAATTATTATTCCATGGGCGTATTTGTCATGTTTATTAATGGATTATGCTATCTAATGTACTAACCTTTTATATTATCACCATATTCTTTCTTTTCTTGTTTGTTGAGAACTTGTTGTAGGTATATAGATTTGGGTCGAAGTGCTCAATGGTGGACTTCATCAAACATCTAGATGAGGTAGGCCTCTTTCTTATCTCACTTGCATATTGGTTTATATAGCATGATGTTGGGATAGAGTTGATTTCTGCAGTCATTTCTTTCTGTTGTGGTTTTCCCTAGCCATAAAGAGTTTTTCCTGGTAACAATTCCCCATATCGTGAAGCCAACAAAAACATTATGGAAACATTGTCAACAAGGAAAGAAAACAAAGAAAAATATCAAATCAAAGGAATACTCCACAACAAGACTGTTCAAAATTGTGCATACTGATCTAGTTGGAACAACTAGAAAAAAGGGTTTTAAAGGTGAGAAATATTGTATGCTATTAGTTGATGATTATACAAGAATGACTGCAGTTTGTTTTCTCATAAAGAATTGATAGGCATTTGAGAACTTCAAAATGTACAAGGAGATGGTTGAAAATGAAACAGATTCAAAAATCAAATGCTTAATATCAGACAATAAAGGATAGTTTACTTCAAAATAATTCATGGAATTTTGCAGTAAGCATGGGATAAAGAGACAATTCTCCATTGTTAAGACACCACAAAAAAATGGAGTTGTCGAAAGAAAGAACAAGACAGTACAGGAAATGGATTGAGCTATATTAATGGATTCCAAGTTGACAAACGTATTTTGTGCAGAGACAATGCATACAACAGTTCACATTCAAAACAGAGGAATGCTCATAAACAACATTGATAAAACTCCTTACGAGCTATGGAAAGGAATACCAGAAAATGTGAATCATTTTAGAGTCTTTGGAATAAAATGCTACATCAAAAGAGAAGATGGCATAATGGGAAAGTTTGATTCTTGTGTGGACAAAGGAATACTTGTTGGGTACTCGAGCACAAGGAAAGAATACAAATGATTCAATATAAGACTCAAGAAAATTGTGGAAAGAATTAATGTGATGTTTGATGAGACAAGTGGACATAAAATAAAGGAACAAGAAAAGGATTCAATAGAACAGGTTCACAAAGCAGAAGCGAAGGAAGAAGAAGTAGCAGAAGAGGAAGATGAAGAAGAGAAGTTAGAAACATAAGAACACAAATAGCAAGATATTCAAGAACCTCCAAAGACACCTAGAAGATGAATAGATAGATAGTTGAAGAAGGCCGTGTATGGTCTCAAACAGGCCCCCAGAGCATGGTATTCCAGACTAGATAGAGAGTTACAACAACAAGGATTCAGGAAAGGGAATATAGAGAACAACCTATACATCAAGGTAAATCAAGATAGTATTTTGTTAATTGAAGTTTATGTTGATGATATTATCTTTGGAAGTGATGATGACAGGATGAGCCAAAAATGTGCAAAGGATATGCATAATGAGTTTGAGATGTCATTGCTTAGAGAATTTTTTTTCTTCGTGGGTCTTCAAATATGTCAAAGAAACTAAGGATTTTTTATCTCTCAGACCAAGTACATCAGAGAAATGCTAAAGAGGCTCAGAATGGAAGATTGCAAACCATTCAATGCTCCTATGCAGACTAGTTGTAAGTTAAGTAAAGATGATGATTTAAAGGCTACAAATCATAGGCACTATAGGTCAATGATTGGAAGATTACTTTATATGACAACATCTAGACCAGATGTAATGCAGGAAGTTAGAAAAGTGGCATGATTTCAAGCAACACCAAAGGAAACACATGTTCTAGCAGTAAAGAGAATATTTAAATATCTCAAGGGTACATAAGATTTTGGATTATGGTATCTAAAAGGAAAGGATCTCTCACTTATTTCATACATAGATGCAGATTGGGCAGGTTGCATTGATGACCAAATAAGTACAAGTGGAACATCGTTCTACTTGGGTGAGTGTTTGGTATCTTGGCTAAGCAAGAAACAATAATCAATATGATTGTCTACAACCAAAGAAGAGTATATAACAACAACATCATGTTGTACATAGGTCCTATGGATGAAACAAACATTGATATATATACAAGTTGAGTATGATGATCCATTTCGATATATTGTGATAACACAAGTGCCATCAATATCTCAAAGAATCCAATGATGCACTCCAATATGAAGCACATTCCAATCAAGTTTCTTTTTCTACAAGAATAGGTTGTAGAGAAGAACATTCGAGTTAACTATGTTGGGACCAAAGAACATATTGCAAACATATTTACAAAATTGCTTCCAAGGGAATCATTTGAGTATCTTCACCAGAAACTTGGTATAGTTTCCGCCCCACAATGAATTTTGAATTCTATTCTTATATGTCTTATATTTACACGAGGAATCACCATAAAAAGGAAAATTTAGTTTGGGGGAGTAGTCTTAGGGAGAGTTCAGTCAGGGGGAGAAACCCCGATGGGAAGTGACCTTTGTCATTGATGTCAAAGGGGGAGAGAGAGTTAGATGCATGGAGAGGGAGTCAAATTCTTGGAGAGAGAGCATAGAGGCATGATTCTAGGGGGAGTGATGGTAACAGGGGGAGCATGAGCGATATGACTTCAATGTTGCATCAAAGTGTTGACATCAATGCCAAAGGGGGGATATTGTTGACTAATTGGGTTGGTTTTCATTGATGTCAACCCTTGAAGCAAGTCTGGTAGCGATTTTTGATATCCCCAACAATATGTTTAAGGGACCAAATTTTTTTTGAGGTATAAAGGCATGAAGAACAATGAATATGCAGGAAAGACTATTCTAGATGGATATTACATGTCATGACATTTCTAGTGATATGTGGTATGTCACATAACTCCTCACAGTTTGGGAGTTTTGGCTTTGTGAATTGGAGAACCCTCATGAGTTATCTATAATCTCTAGAAGCTCCTAGAAGATCAAATAATTCAATTTATTCTAGAAGCTCCTAGAAGAATTTTACTAGTCAAAGTGGTTGTAACTAGGAGTTAATCATGAGTTAAGTTGTTGCAAAAAGAAAATAATTAAAAATAAATTAGTTGCAACTAGAAGTGGTGAGTATAGTATTTGTGGATAAAGTGGTTGTAAGTGGACAAAGTGGTTAGAAGTGGGTTAGCCCTAAAATAAGGGAGTTGGGTAAAACAATTAGAAGATAACCCCTAGAGGAAGCTACTTGGAGAGTATAAATAAGAGAGAAAGGGTCTCCTATTAGCACCTAATTGAGTACATTGAATATCCATTATTTTGTAAAATTTTTATTGCAGGTACTCATTGGTACATGTGAAGTTGTTCAAGCCTAAGGTAGCCAAGGAGGGTTGATGATGAAACTTTCAGAGTTGCAGAATCTGAGAAAAACCCTAGTTTTTGAGGTGTACGTGGGCTGCAGTGGAGGAAGGCACATACATACACATTATGCAGAAGAGGAAGTCACGTACATATGTAAAATTCATGAAAACTTGAGTATATGAGGGTGCCAGGTCCCTAGATTCAGAAAGAAATCTCCCAGGAAGTTCTACAGTGAGCAGGTACAACATATCTATCTATAGATTCAAAAGGTACGTCATATTCTTATATGTAGTTGTACATTGTTCTCTACATGAGATATGATTATGTAAGATTGATATTTTCCCTAGAGAGGATATTGGTTGTATGGAACCTACTATATTGAGCTAGATCTACAGAAATACAATGATGGCTGGTATTTATCATTGATACATCTTGTTGGTTTGAGTGTTGAGGCATATCTTGTATTTCTTGGTACATGGTTGAGGGATTTTGGTTGTGATGTGTTTTTGAAGTTGTTGGTTTAGTTTGAGGTTGCATATCAATGAGGGTTTGATGTCTAGTCCATGTGAGGGTTTATTACACATGATTATGATTGTATGCACATGTATGGCACATGACTAGAGAGACATAGATGCACATGGTTTGAGTATTATTCTTGTGATGTTGAGTATGAGATCTATGTTATCATATCTGATCTATTGAGGATATTATTGGTACATGTTGTTGGTATATGTTGGTATAGGTTATTGGTACAGATTGATTACAAGTTATTGATACAGGTTGATTATAGGTTATTGGTACAGGTTGAATACAGGTTATTGGTAAATGTTGGTTATAGGTTGTTGGCACAGATTGGTACAGGTTTACAATGATATTTCATAGTGACAGTGTGGAAATGCTTTCATCAATTGTTTGAAACTTATATTTTAGGGAAGTTGGATGGGGCAAGGATAGGTGGTTGTAGCCACCTTCCAGTTGTATCCGAAGAACATAGGGCATTGTAGCCTCCTTCTGGTTGTATCCATAGAATTGAGGAGTTGGAGCTTCCGTCATGTTGTATCCTAAAAATATAGGGGGTTGGAGCCTCCTTCCAGTTGCAACTGGAAAACAAAGGAAGTTGGTGCTTCCAATGAATGTAATTCTTAAAGCTATATAGGAAAAATAATTATGTGGATTTGTCCTGCATTGGGTTTCCATGTAAAAATACTGGTGTACTGTATATGTGTATTATTTCTCATTGTTCATGGTTTATTTATTTTGCACTTGTTGAATGATATTGGTAAATTTATTATAAATATAAACAACACTTATATACTATGGTTAAAAATGATTAAAAAGATATATTACTTATTCACCCCCCCTCTTAGTAATCCAACATACATGATCCATATTTAGATAGAATTTAATATTTTTCTTAACTTTTTCAATTTCATAAAAAATAGTAAAGGTAACTAGGCCAAAATCTGGTGAGTTCCCCATTCGAAACAAATTGAATTCTAATTGGGACTTTTCTTAAAGGTGAAATCTTATTGTTAACTAGGGCCAACAACCTACATTAATATTTTTGTGCTAAAAAGAGGGTCAACACCCTTGTATGGACGAAAATGATATTATTTCTCTACCATGAGATTATTATCATAAGAAAAGACAAAATGATCCATCATCTAAACAACTTATAGTTTTATCCATCCAACATGACTTTCAAGGTGAAAAAATACCTATACCCAAACGATATTTGTAGGATCCCAAGTTTGAAATTGAAAATATATAAGTAACTCAATTGGACCCTCATTCAAAAGATGAATTTGAAGCCCCTTTTTTTATTCCATGGTATGAAGTTTAGGCTCTAAGACTTACTAAGGAATATTCTCTAGAGATTGGATGAAAACTTCTTTTGTTATAGAAATTACCAAGGAGTAGTAAAAATCATCAAAAAATTGTTCAAACTAAACAAGAAGTTTCATTTTCAACTCTAGATGATTTGGTTTCTTTGTATTTGGAAGAAATCATTGAACCCCTAGACCAAATTCCTCTTATTATTCCATAGGTGAGTCCAAACCTTTTAGAATATGAATCTATATTCATGTTAACCATATCAATAGGGATATAAATAAACACCTTGTTTGGCTTTCTCAAGATGCTTTAGATTTGCAATATAACTCCATGACCTACCTAAACATTCTAAAAGGATATTACTTAAATTCAAACCTAATAAATCTATGCCACTTGAAGATCGTATATTTTTTTTTTATGTTAGCAATCAAATTAATGAGCATCCAACATGAGGATTTTGTTCAATGAAGTTTTCCATACACTTTCAAAAAACAACCTTCTACATGGTATTTTAATTTAGCCTAAAAACTATCACTACTTGAAGATTAATTATTAACTAAATTTGGCAACAATTGAATTCCAACAACAATGGTTCTAGAATTATCAAGAATGAAAATGGATAACAAAGAATGGATTAAATATTTTAATCAATGATTCATTACCATTGTAAATATAATACAAGATACTTCCATACCTGCTATTGATGTTCAATCTAAACTTTATACATATTCATTGCATGTTTCCATTTCCATGTTTGTTAAACATGAAAGAAATAATACATTGGTTAAAAAGAGTTTTGAAGAAATAATACATTGGTTAAAAAGAGTTTTGAAGAAATATGTGTACAAAAGGAAATGATTCATCTTAACAAGAATCTCATATTTGATGATAAAACGACATCACTTGCCACCAAGAAAACTTTCTAGTTAGATAAACAAAATTCTAGAAACAAAGACAAATATTCCATAGATATGAAAATTTTGAATGCATTGTGAATAAACTCTTGCATCAAATAGTTGATCTTAAGAAAATTTAGGGGAAGTAACTTCTACCAAGAAACCATTCAATCCTTTATTTAGGAAAAAAAAACAATACCCCATGAAACTCCAACACTTTCAAATATGGACATATGAGAGTTTGCTATGGAAATTTTTGTAGTGTCCATGATGATCTATTTAATTACCCACTATTTTGAAACAAGAGTAGCTAAATGGATTGTACATTAGATTGTTGACCTAGGGTTCTAAATGATTGTGCGATGCCTTGCACTATATATATTTGTAGGGTCTAGGTTCTTTATTTACTCATGGTTTTCTAATATTCTCCTATTAATGGAAAGGAAATGAAACCAAAGTAATTATACATCAAAATTACACTATGAGTAATTGAAAAGTACACAGTCACATTGAAACAAACTTCTTAAATCCAAATCTGCAGAGGCTAGCTACCTTAGTGTTGAAATCATATCTATAGGAATGATTTATTTACTAGATAGAATTCCATCTCAATGAGAACACTTATGTGAAAAGATAATCTCCTTGAATAATTTAGGAATTTCTTTCCACAAATCAAAGCATACAATACTATCAAACTTTAAAGTGAAGACTAGCTACTACATAAAAGTGAAGTCACCTGCATAATTCATCAATCAACTTCTACAAGAACTGTAAATACTTTAATTGATTGAATTATAAAATTAATCTATTATAGTCTATAAAACAAATTGATTCAACTATGGAATTTGAATGCACCTATTAAAACAAGAATAAAACTACCTTAGATACCCAATGTGTTTTCTTGTTGGATTGAATCTTACCTCCCATATGTGTTTTCTTATGGGATTGGATCTTACCTCCCAATAATAGGGTGACGAGTTAAACTATAACAGACTAAATAAAATCAATAGATCACACATTCACATGGGCATATATGTCATATCTATGAAATTTAAATTGTTATTAGAACAAAATTCCCTAGAAATTTTACATCATCCCATGATATATCATATCATCTTCTCTAAGCCTCCATTTCAAATTGAGGTGAATCATTCCTCCTTTATACATGCCAGTATTTAACAAACTATTAGAGAGAAATTAATGAAATCATGCATGAGAGTCAAAGGTTCTCTAGCTATTAAAGAAAACTACTAGAATACAATCAAGTGTTGGAATTTATACATGAAGATAGGCATATTCATTTTGTGCATTGCATCTGTAGAAAATGTTGTTGAAACTATTATCCAAGTGGAAAGGAAGAATTGGTTATGAGGCAGTTGTAACAATATATTAATGACCAATCTATATCATGTTCACTGTATGATCCCCGTATGATCCACAGTGGCCCAAAATAATATGGAACACATGGATATGTACAAAAATGGATTTTCACATGTGGGCCTATATAAATCCACCATACATTAGTTAAAACTATGAATTGCATATTTTATTGTCTTCCCTAAATGGTTGTAGCAATGAATTCATGGCTACTCAATTGGTAGTCCCATACCAATTTCTTATTTTCATTGTAATGGCCCATGATCTATGGGATTCATGGTGACCTATATCATTATACAAGCCAATCCATTATTCAAAAATAAATACAAATACTTATTCTAATGTTTTTTTTAAGAAGATAGTGATTTGTATTACCTCAAAAACTTAATCCATACATATACCGGGGAACCTGGTGCCTAGCCTTCCATTAATGGAAAATAGAACCAACACCAGGGGCCTTTGAGAGTATTCAGATCTTCCTTATGAGAAGGTATCAAAATGACTAAGAGTCTATGAACATTACATAAGTTTCCTAAGTGTTTACCGAGTCTATAGCCTACCAAAATTGAAAAGTAAATGACTAAAGAAACCATGCACTGAAAATAAAGAGCATGCCCCATAATTTCGATTGTCATCAGTCTTCAAAGAAGGTGGTCTCCACTCTATAGCTAATGTTAAAGGATGAATATAGACTAGACAATGAGAATGAGCAGGCTCACTTGACAAGGAGTTGAAAAGAGCATCCACCCTACGATTCATGTTCTCTTGATGGAATTGTTGATCAACATCGGCCCCACGCAGTTCAAAGATTAGCTGAAGTTTTTCATCCATTAGACGTCCTTGAGAGTAATATTCCATTCGTGTGGGACTCTTTGGCGGGGTGGCTTTGAAAATTGTTTAAACTAGATATGATATCACTGGAGGTATCTCCTCTATAACTGGGAAACTCCAATGTCCTTCCAAGGGATCCCAATTTTCCCTTTCCCTAATGATTTTTTCCAGAGATTTCATCGTTCCACTTGTCAAGGTGAGGGAATTTTTCCTATGCACATTTGGGGTAGCCAAAAATTAGTCCACCACAATTGGAGAACCCTGGGCCTCCACATCACTACTTCTCACCCCCAAATCTAGCATTGTTGATGACTAGTGGGATGAATAAGGTTGAATAAAAGGACTGATATGATGACAATGATTGGCTAGGTAGTGGAAAAAATAAGGACCACGATTATCTCTTCCATGTTCCCTAAACATGGTGGTCAGAAAGAGATGGATGACAAGGTGCGAAGAGCAGAGACAGATAGAGGGAGGGACCAAACAGAACTGCACAGAGCTATAAAGAAGGACAAGAAGGACAAGAAGACAAAAGACCATAAACTTGTCAGGAGGAGGGGGGAAAGTAACACATCAAGCTATTGAATACTCCATTAAGTTGGAAAGGACGTCCCTAAAAAATATGGTACTACACTGACGGAAGCAACGCATACTCAGAATCAGAAGAGTAATATTTCCCATGAACTAAGATCCGATGTAGAGTGGTCAAGTGTTAATTTCGTGCATTGAAGTGAGGAGAATTGGAGACATGGAAACGGGTGAGGACAATGCGT
The DNA here is from genome assembly GCA_010110895.2 of Picea sitchensis. Classification (NCBI taxonomy): domain Eukaryota; kingdom Viridiplantae; phylum Streptophyta; class Pinopsida; order Pinales; family Pinaceae; genus Picea; species Picea sitchensis. Next base: position 80,042 of record SNQJ01S0003903.1, on the reverse strand, counting down.
TTAATTTCATGGATGAATAGGTGGAACCCCATCCAGGGAATGGTAATCCAATTAGGCTAAGTCAATTCATGTCCTGAGAATAGGGGGGTGGACTAAAGGTGGATTCCATGAAAATATATCTTTCTGATAAAGAGACTCCCTCATTAGAAAGATGGCCAGTTACTTTATTTCCTTCTCTTCTGATATGAGAGGGGATTAGGACTGGGTTAGGATAAAGAGTTGATTTTAAGGTTTCCAGGGAGTGGAGAAGGTGCCAACTTGGAGAGTCTCTGGCCAGATCTGACCCTTGCAAGATTTTAGTGGCTAAGGAGATTATTATTTGGTATTCACCTTCTATAATCAGTTGGTTTATACCCAAGTGTGAAGATAATTTAATTCCTTTGAGAATACCCCAGAGCTCCACAAAATTGTTGGAATCATGCCCCAAACTTCATGCCATGATGTGACTGATCCCACATGTACTATTCCTGGTGACTACACCAAAACTAGAAGGCCTTGGATTACCTTTGGATGCTCCATCAAAATTCAACTTATGGAAGCCCTTAGGGGGGCATTGCTAAGAAATGGGAGAGGGATTGGGTTTTTGATGGGGGTGGTTGATAGGTGGGGAGTGGGAATTTCCTAGGTTTAGGTTCCAATTTGAGAGAATGATGATATCATTTGGGTTTCTTGAGAGATCCTCTTCCAACCAAGGTTGTGATCTAATCGTTTCTTGAATATTTTCATAGATTTTGGACCAAACATGAGGAATTGATGATTGCTTGGAATGAAAAATCCTTTTGTTCCTTTCTTTCCAAATTTTATAGACAATAAGACAGGGAGTAGTTTCCATATTCTATTGAGGATAGCATTGTAGAAATCTGTTGGTCTCCAATTCTCAATGGTTTGGGTGATACTGTCACATGCTCTGTCTAATTTCATCATGATTTTAGAAATCCTATCCCAAATTTTAGTGCTGAAGGGACAGTGGTTTAGTATATTCTACATGGATTATTCTTGCTGCATGCAGAGTGGGAAAGCCAAAGCTCCCCTGAAGCCTAATTTTCTTAAATTGTCCTAGGTTAAAATCCAATTTTGGATAAGTAGTTAGAGAAAAATGGACACCTTTGGCCAAAGGTTTGATTTCCAAATTCTTTCAGCTGGCTAAAGATGCGATTTGGATTTAAGAATATAGACCTATTTTATGTTAAAGGTTCCCATTGGGGAATGAACCCACCAAAGAATGTCCTCCCCTTCACATGTTCAGAATTTCCTTAAAGAATCCACCTCTTTCCAGGTTTTCAAATAAAATTCATTTGGAATTCCAAGATCCTTGTGCATGAGCTTCCAATATCTCCATTGAGAAATTAGAGGTCCTACCTTCCATAAATCCATAAACTTTAGGCTCCCTCGATCTTGCATGAGTTCATGAATGGGATGCAAAATTTCATGAGAGAGCAAAGGAGGTAGTTTCTTCCAAGAGTATTTCCAAAAGAGAGATTCATTCCCATTCCTTAGTTCCCATAAAGCATGCTCATGTATGAGGGTCTGCTCCTCCATGCTGCATTCCAAGTATTGGAGCCTTGAATCTGATCATTTAATATGATCAGTTTGATAACCTTGCAGTTTGGATCATATTTATGTTTCCATAGCCATGCCCATAATTCCTTCATATTTTTTATCCACTGCCACCATATTTTAGCACCCATTATTTCATTTAGCATGAAAGGATCTCAAATCCCAAGACCACCCTTGATCTTGGGTCTATAGATTTTATCCTAGCTTACCAAATCCCATTTTCTATTGGAATTGCGACCTTTCCATAGAAATCTCCATTTTATATTATGAATGTATTGGAGCACCTTATTCGGGGTGACAAGAGCAAAGAAGAGATAAATTGGAATGGTTTGCAGAATAGATTTGAGGAGAACAATATGGCCCACAATATTGAGGGATATAAAAGTCCAAGAGTTGAGATGATTGGACATGGATTGGAGGAGAGTTTCCCATGAGATGTTTCTAGTAGAAGATTTTGTTAGGAAGATACCAAGATATTTGGATGGAAGGGAACTATGAGGAATATTAAGCATATGATAAATATGATCTTGGATAGCTTCATGGGTGTTAAAGAAGAATAGTTGGGATTTGGCGAGGTTGATGGTGGTTCCTGAAGCATCACTGAAGTTCGTTAAAATTATTTTATGATTTTGGGCCTCTTGTTCCATGGATGCACCCATGAGCATGTTATCATCTACAAATTGGTTGTGTGAGGTTGTTGGTTGAATTCCATGAAGGGGGAGGCCTTGAAGGGATCCATCCTCAATAGACAATTTAACGTATCTACTTAACCCTTCAGTTATAATGAAAAATATAAAAGGGTAGAGAGGATCCCCTTGATGAATGCCTCTTGAGGGGGAAAACGTTTTGGAGGAAAACCAATTGACATAGATAGAAAAGAAGGTTGAGGAGGTAAATTTATGAATCCAAAAAACCCACTCTTTACTGAAACCAAAAGATGAAATTATGGAATTCATGTACTACCAGATTAAATGATCAAAATATTTGGAGAGGTTAGGTTTTATAAGAATATCTAGAGTCCTGGTGGTCTTGAGAGAATGAATAACTTCATGCACTAGAATTACACTGTCAAGAATTATTTGTCCTTCAACAAGGCCTGACCATTCCTTGGAGATGATGAAGGGGAGGATTGAATTGAGTCTAAGGGAAATGACCTTAGTGATGATTTTGTAGATTACAATGTATAAAGAAATGGACCTGAACTATTGTGGATGCGAGACTCTTTCCTCCTTGGGGATTAGAGTGAGGAAAGTTGCATTAAGTGATGGTACGACTTTAATATAAGTTTGAGATTCTTTGACAAACTACTATACTGCCTCCCACACCATTGGCCAATAGTGATGGAATAATTATGAAGTAAAGCCATTGGCTCATGGGTATTTACATGCTATCATATCCTTCATAGCCTGATCCACCTCCTCAATCGAGATGGGCCTCATGAACGTCTCATTTTGTTCTCTCAAAAAGAGAGTGGGAATGTGTCAGGTTATTGTGGCAATGGATTGAGATCGATCCTATATCTGTTTTGTGAGAAGATCCTTGTAGTAGTTGACCAACTTTGTTTCCATTTGTTGGCATAGGGGAAAACCCAGGGTTCATCACTTCAACAACGCACCAACAAAACCCTAACTACCGACCCTTTCGACAACACCTACGAAGTAGATGAAGTCTCACCCGAGGTAGAGGTAGCGTGGGTTGTAGGAATTATGTGTTTACAACCAATATGGGACACATATTTGTGATTACAATGCTTAACAGAGCAGTTAGCCGATAATATGCATTAATTCTTGGATCTCACTCACATCGCAGATAAAACCCTTATTACATATCAACGCAGTAACCATAAAGATCAAGTACTTTCATTCACTTAGCACATAACATTAGATCAGATCTAACATTCATTCATCTTTAAGCACTAAGAAACAACATCAGATCCATTCATCATACATTATAATAACAACACTAAGTAGATAAACACATAAATAACATCACACAAAGAACATCAAGACACATGATATACATGGTTCACCCTAGGTTGGGGCTACATCCACCAACTTCTTCTTCTTATTTATTAGTCTTCAATCTTCTACATTCATCTGCTCCTATGCACAAAGCCACAGATCCAACTTCACCGAGGATAGGAGATCTGCATGCAGCGTGCCAAATCCTCCTTCCCAAAATCAGGTCAAGGCATAGAACCAAATCCTTACTAGCACATAGCCTTTCTTTACACAACCTGTCTGCACAAAGAACTTACAATCTCTTGCACTAAGCCAACATTAACCTATTATGCACATAGCCAAACACACCATGAACATAGCCAATATACACTAGTAGTAATTCTTACATCACTTAGATACTTATTTATACACTTACAAAGATGCCTAAACATGGGTAAACCCATGGGATGGCATCCCATAAACCGTTACATAAACACTAAAAAACTTTGTTGGGTACTGGCATCCCGCGATATCAGATCTGCCTGGGCACTCTATCTTCGACCAACCTGTCGAAGTCCCAAAATTGGTCAAACATGACCAATGTTTCCTCAAAAATTGGTCAAGGGCCAACAGGCCTCCAACACTCACTTGTGACTCATCCTAAGTCACTCAGTTCTAGGAAATGTACCTTCGAAGGCCTCAAGCTTAGCTCGTGTTGCCTCGACCTGCTACTTCGCCAGAGCCTCCTGCTCTACAAACTTATGAATCACATTCTCTGTAACAGGCCCTTCCATTTTCTGTTCCACTTTCATAACCATTTGATCCAGCTGCGAGCCTCATCCTTCAATCTCTTCAAAAATCGTGCAGGCTTCATCCTATACCGACTGTAATCTCTGTGTAACCTCCATGAAATTTCTCTGGATGGAAGTAATCTGTTATTGGACTGCTCATTGTTCCTATGATATTTTCATCCTCTTGACTACAGTAACAAGCTTCATTTGTTATTGTACAGTGGATGCCTACTTCTGCCCCTCCTGGAGTTGTGCTTCTAGTTTTCTTAGCTCTAGATCTTCTGCGAGGCATTCGTAGGTTTGCACACTATGATTAATTAATTTCTTACACTCTGAGGCAAGTGCCCTAATTATTTCTACTACGTTCCTGGCAGCTTCCTCCCTTTGGTTGCACACTTCTTGCAGAGTGATCAACACTACTTGGAGCTCCAACTCCATTATCTATGCTTGAAGCTGCTGAATGGCTTCGATGAGATTCCCTATTTTTATCTCGGTTGAATCTGGTTCCTCCTGTGTTAATCCCAACATAGAGAGAATTTCTTTAGTTACCGCTTCTTTGACCACAGTCTACTCTGTGATCAACTGGTCTTTTTCTTCCTGTATCTTCGCATTGTTCTTCTCCAACTTTGCCTGAATCACAGGTGGCAAAAAGTGGCCTCGACGCAACGTACGATGGGTTAAATAAGAAATTGTCATAACAGATTCCTCCAACGAGCAGGAATGCCTCAATCAATACAAATCCATCTGTTATTGCACGGTCCCAATGGTCTAATGGTGGTATTTCCGTTAATAACTTTGTTTCTAGTCGTTATGTAGCATTATTCTAACAGTCGGGGCACCTCCAATGGTCATATAGCTTCCCTGTGGTGAAGTCTCATTATGCGTGGTTCTGCTATTCCGGTGAGGTTCAAGTTCTATAGATCTTCCTCCTGCAAAGTCTTCCTTCTGTTTTCTGTAGCTTCCTGCATCTTATCTTTCTTCCTATTGAGCTTCCTGGCCTTCCTTCCAATTATATTATCTTATCTAATAATTTATGGAATCCTCTTCCCATTCTTATTCCCTCTCCGTTGAAATAACTTCGCACTACTTATGCACTTTTACAGATTCTGCGGTTAATGTACACTCTCTTACTATTTCCGAGGTGGCTATACTTCTTTCTTGCATGGAAAAGTTCTTTAAGCCTTCTCGTGTTGTTTCAACTTCGACAACTAATTCTCCGGTCCTCTGTTGCTTGGAATTATCCTCTTGTTATTCTATTAGTCACTCTATTTTTCTGGCTATGAAATCCCTTAGTTCTTGATTTTTTTGTTCTATAGCTTCATCCTCTGGTTTCCTTCTGATTTGATCCTTCTCAATCAAAGTCTTTCCTAATAAAAGTGGAAGAGGGGCATTGTTCTCAACAAACCTAATAACTTCGAAGTCTTCTTCTGTCGATGTTTCATGAGAAATCATAGGTATGTTAGTAACTCTTCCACATAGGGTTATCATTTTTCCTTTAAACAAACCTATCCTTCCCAATGAAGGTATCATAACAGGCTTTCCCAAAATTTCCCAAGTGATTTTTGGCATAATGTTCACATGTGTTTCTTCATCCAATACACAGTCTATGTCGAAGTCTTCTATTCTTGTGACTATGCATTGTTTTTATTTCAAGATCTCTGACAAACTGACATCCTTGTGGTCATTCATTGCTTCTTTTAGCTATACTAACATAGTCTGAGATTTCTCTGATTCTTTCTCTTTCTGGTTCTCTAACAGATCCTTAGTTTCTTGACCTTCTTTATAGTTTTCTTGTCTCATGTTTATCTTTTCAATTTTAGCAATCATCCTTGGGAAGTCCTCAACCTCATGACCAATAGCTTAACAACAAAGACAAATAGGACCTATACTAGGGAATTCCTTAGCAATATGTCCCAATATTTTGCAATTATAACACAGTGTCAATCCTCTCTTTCTTTTAAACGATCCCCAACCTCTCATGTACTGTGCACCGGGATCATAGTGTTGGACCTGCAATCTGCAAAAAATCTTTCTAGGTTCCTGCATCCATTTATTAGTCCAATAATTCTTTCTATGCATAGGAATAACATATTTTTCTCTATTTCTATCAAATTTATTCAGATCAACTCTTTCTTCTAACTGTTCTCTAACATTCATGCTAGGAAAAAATCTATCAAACATACCTAGATTCATACTTTCGAAGAAAACATTTCCACTTATATTACCTTTACTAGAGCACAAATATTTAAGATCTTGCCTCTTTCTTTCAGATCCAGTTTCTTTCTTAGCACATAGCTTCACGAGTCAAGTAGAATACTCCGTACTACAACAACATATCTACGCACAACGATTTTTGTTTTATTCAGTTCCCTGCAATCATAGTTAAGGTCCTGACAATGGAACCATTTTTTGGCATAGGGGTAGACCCAGGGTTCAATGCTTCAAAAACACACCAACAAAACCCTAACTATCGTCCCTTTCGGCAACACCTGCGAAGCATATGAAATCTCACCTGAGGTAGAGGCAGGGGGGGTTTCAAGACTCAGGTTTCTACAACCAAGTTGGGACACATATCTGTGATTACAACACTTAACAAATAACTTAGCCGATAATATGCATTATTTCTTGGATCTCATTCACATCGCAGATAAAAACCTTATTACAGATCATCATAGTAACCATAAAGATGAAGTACTTTCATTAACTTAGCACATAGCATTAGCATAGATCTAGCATTCATTCATCTTTAAGTACTAAGCAACAACATCATATCCATTCATCATACATTATAATAACAACACTAAGAAGATAAACAAATAAACAACATCGCACAAAGCACATCAAGACATAGGATATACCTGGTTCACCCTAGGGTGGGGCTACATCCACCAACTTCTTCTTCTTCTTTATTAGTCTTCAATCTTCTACATTCATCTTCTCCTATGCACAAAGCCACATAGTCAACTCCACCGAGGATAGGATATATGCACGTAGCACGCCATATCCTTCTTCCCAAAATCAGGTCAAGGCATAGAGACAACTCCTTACTAGCATAGAGACTTGGTTTACACAACCTGTCTACATAAATAACTTACAATCACTTTCACTAAGCCAACATTAACCTATTATGCACATAGACAAACACACCATGCACATAGCCAACATAAACTAGTAGTACTTCTTACATCACTTAGCTACTTATTTATACATTTACAAAGAGGCCTAAACATGGGTAAACCCATGGGCCGATATCCCATAACCCATTACATAAACCCTAAAACCCTTTGTTGGGTCCAAAATCCCACAAAATGAGTGAGATCCCGCGATCTCAGCTCTGTCTAGGTGTTCCATCTTTGACCAGCATGTCGAAGTCCCAAAAGTGGTCAAGCACGACCAATGTTTCCTCAAAACTTGGTCAAGGGCCAACACCATTCCTTCATGATCCATGATTGTTTGTCTTTGGTTGTTTTATAATTTTGTAATCCGATTAACATATCTTATATAGATCATGTAACGGTGAAATAACTTGGGTGTTCTTTTCTCCCTCCTTAAGCCATTGGACCCTATCTTTATGGCGCAAAATAATTTCCTCTTTTTAATGTCTTTCCTCTAGTTGTTGTTTTAAGTATTCCTCTTGTTATTTCAAGGAGTCAAAGTGCCCCTGGGACATAGCCTCATGATGGATTTCCTCAAGGCATTTTTCTATAGTTCCTTGAGCTCGGAAAATGTTACCAAAAATAGATCTATTCCAGTCATGTTGTTGGTGCTTAAAATTCTTTATCCATTGTTGGAATCTATACATTAAAGAGCCATGTGGAATATATTCCTTTTCCCACCAAGTTTTAGCTAGCTCCTGAAAGTTGGGATAAGAGATCCAATTGTTTCAAACCTAAAAGGCTTGAATTTTGGTGTGTTGATAGTGTTGATCTAAAACTGGACTGGCGAGTGATCAGATCCAAATTTAGGGAAAATGTTGGCTTCGATGAGGGGTCCATCCATGCTTAGAGACTCTGAGATGAGGAAGTGATCCAGGTGGCAAACCACCTGGTGCGCTCCAGATATTCTATTTGTGAAGGTGAATGTGACATTCCTCATCTCAAGATCAATTAGATGAATATCGTCGATCATGACCTGAAAAGTTTCACTCGCCTTGTCAAGCCTTAAGATGCCACCTTTTTTCTCTTCTAGAGAGAGGATAATGTTGAAATCACCTCCCATTATCCACCATTGTTGACCCCCTAAGTTTCTTAAGGAAGAAAAAATTTGCAGGAAATTTTCTTTTTCTTGTGGTGCTTGAGGTCCATAAGAATTTGCTATAATCCCTTCCTTGTTGGATACAATAGCTCTATACTGGGTGGATAGAGTCTAGGGGGTGGAGTAGAAGTTATCCAAAACTACAGTTCTAGGATTCCATAAGATGGATATGTCGGTTTCCTCTCTTTGGGAGTCATTATAGATGGAACTTCCCAGTCTCCAACATCTTGAATAAATATTTTCCATAGCTACCTACACATTTTGTTTCTTGAAGAAAAATAATTTCTAGCTCCTCTACCATGATGCAATTTCAGATAACTGTCTGCTTAGTTATCCCATTTATGCAATGTATATTTTAGGAGATAATATTCATGAGGAAGGAGGTGGGGGGGAGAAGAAACCCCCGGTAATATTTTGGACTTACCCTGAGTTTTTCATAGAGATGCCAATCTCATGAATGAGTTTTTGCACCATTTTTTGACCTAGTTTTTTACCCTCCTTGGGAGTTCTCCTATGATTGTTATGTGGATCTGAGTGTATTCCCAATCCCCCACCAGATCGATATGTTTATTCGGTAGTTGAGTCCAAATAGACTTTGTGAACTTTGCATAGTTTTTCTAGGGGTAGAGATTGCAGTTCTTGATTGTGGTAAGCTTCCTCAAGTTTTTCCAGGTCGATGTCAACAAGATATTTTTCATCCACTATTATGTCCACGTATCCACCATATTATTTTAAATTATCCTCCTCTGGTTCTATAGAGGCCTGGGGATGAGCGATCTATTCCATCATTATATCTAGATTCTTCTTTGCTTGACTTTTTGTGCTATTTCTATTACTAGTGAAGTGTGGGTTTTCCACATCTCGGAAGTTCGAAATCTGACTCAAGATCTCAAAAGAGTTTTTCCTGGATGGTCTATTGGCTTGTCCTTGACTGGTTTTTTTTGGATTTTGTTTCCTTTGCCCCTCCACTTGGGTAAATCCATCTTTGGATTTTCCCTGCATTTCTTCATCTTGGCGAGGAGGGACATTTTGGGGGTAGTCTCTGAAGAGGTGGCCATGCTCATGGCCCTTCCTGCATTAGAAGGGGATGTTCTCATAGTCTATCGTATGAACCCACTCTTCATCCTAGAATTCTAGGGTGAGGGAACCTGGAAAATATTTAGAAATGTTCATATAGACATAGATGCGAACATAAGAGGTATACCTTCTTTTCCATGTGGATTTAGAGGATTTGACATATCTTCCAAGGGTGTTACCAATGCCACATAGGATTTATTCCAGCCATAACTCCTGGGGTAATGAGTAAAGTCTGATATAGACCAGTGAATAAGTGAAATATTCATTTTTAGTGTTGAAGCGATCAATCCAGAAACTCAGGTAAATCCCTTCAAAGTTGAAGAAATATGGCCCATTTTCAAAAATGCAATCTATGTCCTCCAAATTTGTGAGGATGACCATGAAAAATACTTTGGATTCTAGTTGGAGGTCGTAACACACCTTAGGATTCCACCAGGTTTTGATCCATAAAATCATATCATGTTTCGAGGGCCATAGACCCAGGAATTTCCCTATCATGGCATGTTCCTTCATGTATTGAGTGTGTTCTCCCACTCGAGTTGAGAATATTACATATCTTGATGTTGTGTCTGTTTGTGGGATGCACTTCCCTGGTTCCCACATAGAAGTGACTTTTGGATGAGAGGTATCTATTTATGTATCCATGGATTTTCCCAGACTTAAGTAAAGGAACCCCTTCCTAGACAACAACAACAATTAGAAAATACTTTCCTTCAATTAGAAAATACTTTGCTAAACATTTAGAAAATATGTTCCTTCAATTCATTAATATTTTTAGAGTATTTGTTTTCCTCATCCACATCATCTAATGCTTCATTCCAAGGGGATGAAAAAAATACTAAGCATAAAATGAGGACAAAGAGACTGTGAAGCTAGAATAAACAACAATGTTTCTATGGGATATTCCGCATGGTCAAGTAAATGAAAATAGGAATATGAGAGTGGGGAATAGATTCATACTAACCATTCTTTAGCTAATAATTATAACTTAAGTAAAGGAACCCCTTCCTAGACAACAACAACATGCACTTCAACTCTTGAATAGAAACAAGTCTCTAATGCTTCAAAAAATATAGTTATTGCTTCTCCCATTCCCGACATAGAATACAATATTTTTTAACATCTAAATAAAATGAAAGAAAATATCACAATGTATGATCTTTATAGTATAACACAATAGAAGAAGTTACTATTGAAATCCATTAATGAACTAGTGGAAAATAAGTAGAAACCAACTATTTCTCCTAATAAATAGGAGTCCTTGGCTAGCATTATTAATACCAAATATAAATCATCAGTAAATGTGGAAATTATTGACAAGAATTCTATATCTCAAACTCCAAATTTTCTTTTGACTTTTGAAAATTTTAATTGAAATGTCCATAATTATTTGGTTGATTTAGGAGACTCCTCAAATGTGATTCCATATTCTATTTGAAGACAATTGAATGCAAATCCAAGTGTTATGCTTATATAATCCAACTAGATAGATCATAGTTAAAAGTAATTGGTGAATTAAAATATATTCTTACAAGATTAAATTCAAATCCCAAAGTTCACCAAGTAATTAATAGTAATGTTGTTGATATCCCTGATGCAGGATTGTTATTGAGTAGACTTTGGTCTTGAAATATGGAAGGATATTTCACAATAGATTGGTCACATGTTTGGTTTCCTTGGAAGGGGCAATAGAAAAAAATCAGGGTGGATCGAGAAAAATACATGAAGAATCCTATTATTGACCTCAAGGATAAGTATGAATTGGTTTTGTTTGTAGACTCTATTCTTAGAAAATACTTTTTGTATTCTAATTTTTGAAGTTTTTCGATAGATATTTCATCTCTTAACCCTAAAAAAAGACTTTGAACTCCTTTATTGTACTCAGATTGGAAAGCCACGTTGTAAATTATTAGAATTAGACAGAACTAACCTTAAAATAGTTTCTAATTTTTGGATTCTTTATTTTGATGGTTCTAAATCTTAAGGAGTAGTAGGAGTCAACTATACAACACAGTTTAGTATGAAGCCTAGATGTGGGGTCTCATACAAGCTATTGATTTAAAAGAAAAATCTATTAAAGTTATTGGTGATTCCAAAATCATAGTGAGATAAGTAAGAAATTCTATACAATGTATTTCTTCTCACTTGAAAACTACCAGCATGAGGCATGTAATTTTATTAATGAATTTTAACAATTTAATATAATTTCCATTCCTCAAAATCAAGAAGTAGATGCTTTAACTAATGATGCTTCTCATATAAGCCCAATGGATAATACAACTAATAAGCCTTTATGAAAACTACCAGCATGAGGCATGTAATTTTATTAATGAATTTTAACAATTTAATATAATTTCCATTCCTCAAAATCAAGAAGTAGATGCTTTAACTAATGATGCTTCTCATATAAGCCCAATGGATAATACAACTAATAAGCCTTTATTGAATTGATTTACTATCCCTCTATTCTTGGTAACATTACAAACCTTATAGCCTTAAGTGATGATCAATGTTATGATTTGTGAGGGTACTTTTCAAGGAGATTTAATGATGAGGAACACAAAAAGGCTTTGGAATACTATCAGGAACGAATGGTAAATGTTAATTCAAACAAGCTTCGTAAGGATGTTTTGATTCTTGTCAAGTTTTTTGATCTAAAGGATAAATTTAAAAGGATTACCAACATCAAGACTAAAAATTCCTTGATGAGATATGAAGTTATAAATATTGGTACCAAAATGGATACCAAACTCTAAATTTGGGATCTTGTTGTATAGAGTTAGAAAAATATTATTACATAAAAAAATTCAAGCAATACTAATATATTTTTTCTTTGAAATATAGGGTTTTAAAAAATATGACAATGATATCATTCAACATACAATTTCCCTAAAAAATGATGCTAAGCCTTATCAATAGAAAATAAGGAATATTCATCCAACATTAGAATTTTTAATACAAAAGGAATTGAGGAAGTTTCTTGATGATAGAATCATTTTTCATGTACACCATTGTTCTTGGGTGGCCAAATTGGTCCTATTACAAAAGAAAAATGGAGAGATTCATCTCTATGTAGATTTCAAAAAATTGAATAGAGAAACTGAAAGGATAACTACCTTGTACCTATTGGAATTATTGTCATTGATGTCAAAGGATTAACAATGTCATTAATGTCATATTACAACATTACAAAACACACAAAATTTCCATGATTGATTTATTTATTTAGGTGTACAGGTATATTAAAAAAGGGGTGCATGTGAAAAAGTAAAAAGTGAAATGGTGGTTTCAAACCCATGGGTTTGGGGTATTTTCCCATGGTGTTTGAGGTATTTTCGCATGGTTTGGGCATGTTATTTAGGGTATTTTCCCATGGTATTTGGAATTTATTATTTAATGAATGGACATGTTCCTTCATGAAGGGTTATGAAAAAAGTGAGTCAACATTGAGATAAAGTGTTTGTGTGAAAAATGGATTAGCAAAGATTGAATTTTGAAATCAATTTAAGGTCATCTTGGAATTTTCGATATACCTTTTTTTCTAGGATGTTTCCAACCTTAAAATTTGGAAGAGATGGAGTAGATATCGTGGTGTACATGTGGTACAAATTTCAGATGTGGTTTCACTATAATTTTGGGGATATTCCCTGCGGAAGTTAGCATTCCTGAATGATCTTGAAATCAGTTTCAAACGGCTCATATTGGAATATAAATTAATATTTGGGATGTTTCAGACCTAAAAATTTTGTAGAGACATAAAAGAGATCGTGTTGTACATGTGTGATGTAGGAACATCACCAACAAAATGCGAGTGGAAGACAACTTAGCGCTAGTGCGCATTTTGAAATAAATTTTAAATTTTAAAGAAGGTGTATCACGTAAAAAATTTGAAAGGATTGTAATTAAAGAACATATTTAATGCTGTAGAGTTGGATGATCGCATGAGATCGTTGGAGGATGTATTTATCTTTAATGAAGTTGCCCACAGTACATGTTCGATGTTTTCGATCTTATTTTTCCGTCACAAATATTTATTGTAATAAATCCTAAGTAGTTGAAAGCTTTTAATTCGATAGGATAGCTCTAGAGTAGTTGGAGGGAAAGGATCGAAGGGCCCCTCTTTTATAAAAAAATTGTATTGTTTCCCAGAAGAGGATGCTGAAGTTGTTGGAATTCTAGCTGCTGAATATATTGTATATGCTGTAGAAATTGTCACTACTACATATTGGAAATATTTCGACAACTACTTTCTACAAAAGTACTCTTTCGTCGCAAAATTCAAGAGAAAAAGTTCAATTTTTCAATTTTGATCTAAATCCACCCCGTATTCATCACTCTATCAACAAATGCAAACTATCATTAGTATTGCGACGATAGTCAAGATTTTGGACTACTGTCTCAATTTCGACAAACTTGTGTGTTTGTCGCAAGAACGATGCTCACTTTTGACCGTTATAAAGTTTGTTGCAAGAGCGACGAATTCACCATTATAACCGTTCCCGTCTTCGACAAAGTGACCTAAATATAACAAATAAATAGGTAAAAAAAAAAATTTATTTAGGTCACGATCATCGCAATTGCGATGATGGTGACCTAAATTGACCTATAAATACTTGACAATTTAAAGATGTTGCGACAATCTTTCTATAACAACGACGGTTCCGAAAGGGTATTTTTGTGTAGAAGAATGTCGCAGGATATAGTTAGAGGTGGGGAAAAATGTAAATCTGGTGAAAAGGGTGATGGTATCTGTTATTTCCCTTGCCAAAATTGTTGCCTCATATGTCTCGTAAGAAGTTTAATAGAAACAACTACAAAACATTGTAGGAAATATGGGCACATTTATGGCAGATCAAATGAATATCGTTCCATGGTAATTAGCTATATATTCATTATATTTTTTTGTTTTGTCAGATCGAATGAATATCGCTCCATGGTAATTAGCTATATATTCATTATATTTTTGTTTCATTAATTATATATATATATATATATATATATATATATATATATATATATATATTGAATGTTTGTTATAGTATACACTAATTTTGCATGATTGTTTGTAATTATAAAGTTAGAGTTGCTCTCTAACTTTCCGCAGAATATTGCACCAAGCATTAGTAGAAATAATTTTGTACAAGCTGAGAAACATCATGACCAAGAAAATGAGGATCTCATGGAAGAAGATGATGGGACAAATCAAGTTAATGATCCCATGGAAGAAGATGATGGGACAAATCAAATGATCCAAGATTTTGTTTTGCAGATGGATGAGGATGGGGACAATGCTGGTATTTATGCTAAACCTCTATTAGAAAAGGAAAATAAATGACTTTATGAAGGATGAAGAGAAAATATTCTCTCCGCTATATTGTTTCTAGTGAACGTAAAGGTTATGAATAATTTGTCAAACACTTGTATGACACAAATCCTAAGGTATGTAATATGTTTCATCTCATATCATACATAAATGTTGATTTTTTTCTATTTGTTTTTAGTGTTAATTAATGTGTAAAATAAGAATGCATTTTTTACGATTAATATTCTTACATTAACTAGTTATTTGTTATGTTGTAGATTGTTAGGTGAATTTTTGATACCATCGTGAAATATTTTACCTCGCACATATCGAGGTTTGCATGCCATTATGAAAGACATTGGAATGGATTATCAAACTATAGATGTGTGTCCTAATGACCATATTATATATTATGTACAACATGCTTCGAAAATAGAATGTCCGCAATGTCTTATCAGTAGATATCGAACCGATCAAGTAACAAAAAGGGTGCCTCGAAAGGTTCTTCGTCATATTCCCATAATTCCACGTTTGCAACGATTGTTCAAGTGTGAAAGCATAACACAATTTATGGATTACCATGCGCGTAATAGAAGTGGAGATGGTGTTCTTCGAATTCCTGTCGATGGTTCTGCATTTAGGGAAATTGAGTAAAAATGGGCAGATTTCAAAGATGAACCTCGTAATGTTAGGCTTTCATTGGCAACTAACGGTGTTAATCCATTCAGAGAGCTAAGGTCTATTTACTCAGTGTGGCCTATTTTTGTTATCAACAATAACATTCCTCCTTGGATGTCAATAAAGAGGGAGAACATAATGTTGACAATGATTGTTCCAGGTATTTCTTTACATTAATTTTTTGAATGTAACATTTTCATTTGTTTCAATTT
This sequence comes from Picea sitchensis, assembly GCA_010110895.2. NCBI lineage: Eukaryota > Viridiplantae > Streptophyta > Pinopsida > Pinales > Pinaceae > Picea > Picea sitchensis. The sequence goes on along the minus strand of SNQJ01S0003903.1, from coordinate 64,231 downwards.
TTGCATAATATCTTTTGTTTATTTATTTACTTATATATGTTACATGATATCGTTCCTATAGTAATTATGTGTAATTTCAAACAATGAGGTAAGCACCAGGTTAAAGATATGAATGTATATATCGAGCCTCTTATCGACGAGCTACTAAAGTTATGGGCCGACATCACAATGTATGACATATGTAAACCAATCGGGGAGAAGAAATTTAAATTCCGTGGAACACTTTTATGGACAATTCATGATGCCCCTGGACTAACACATTTTTGTGGTATGTAGCATTCTAATATTTCTCTTTAATACTATATAATTTTTTAATGTTATCATGGTGCATGTTTAATTTTTAAATAATCTCATCGTATAATTAAAATTAATCCATTTGTTGCAGGTCTTCAAACAAAGGGTAAATTTGCATGTCAAGTTTGTGGCCCTAAGATGACGTATCGTCATTCAAAAAGTTTAGGAAAGATGGTGTTTGATGAGTATAGGCACCTTCTTCCTAAGAACCATAGGTATTGTACTACTGAAAAACATCTTTTCAATGGGAAAGAAGAGACTGGTTTAAAACCACGAAGAATGAAACCGCACCTATGGAGGTTGGAATATAATAGAAATCGTCAAGGTACTCAATTTGATAGTGTATCGTAGATCATGCAATGTTTTGAATGTTTATTTTAATTATTGAATTTATTTTACCGTATTTGATAATTATTTTTGTGATTTATTTTATGCTTCATGAAGGCCACAATCATCATGAAGGTATTAATAATGGGCTTCCATGAGGAATGAAATGTTATGCCGCTCAATTCATGAGGTTTCCCTAATATAAGGAGATAAAAATAACTCATTTGTTTGATACAATGCATATCAGGAATAATGTGACTGAAACGTTTTGGCGAATCATAGATGGTAGGAGGGACAGAGAAAAAATTGTCAAAATTTGTACTAACATTCAGGAAGCCAATCATGGAATGCGAAGTGTGATCTGATATTCAAATAGATCAGATGGAGTACTAGACCGAAATAACCTTCCATGGTTATTAACAGAGCTACAAATAAATGATGTAAAAACAGGTCATTCAAAGAATTAAATTTCCCATGGATTTTCTTCAAACATTAATAATATCTTAATGAAGAAAGGTGAATTTGGTGGGGTAAAAACACATGATTGGCATACCTTCATTAAGGTAATAATTTTGGTATACATATTTATATATATATGCCTTATACATCTTTTATTTTTTTATTTTTTCTTGTCTACTTTGGTTGAAACAAATAACGATTCATTTTTTTGTTAGAGTATGTTCTACCCCTGTCTCTCCCAAATGGCTTTGACAACAACGTCAAACAAGTTATATATGATCTTGGAAAATACATGAGGTAAGTAGTTGTGATTTATATGCAAAATGTTCTTTCAAATTATTGTTGTACTTAATGACACGTGTTTTACTTGTAATGTAATATATTATATT
>SNQJ01S0003903.1:43134-62712 GCA_010110895.2 Picea sitchensis | reverse complement strand
TGAAACATGTTATTTTCTTGTGTCATGATCTCATGTAGATGGTTGTCATTGAAAGAAATCCATGAAGATGATATAAAGTATTGGAAGAGAGAAATTCCTCGCCTAATGTGTAAAATGAAAATGTGTATACCTCGAACATTTTTCAAAGCACAAGAACACTACCTTATACACCAAGTTGAGGAGATTGAAATTTGTGGACCTGTTCACACAAGCTCAATGTGTATGGTGGAGAGGCACTTGAAATCATTGAAGTAATTAGTTAGACAAAGAGCATGTCCTGAGGGTTCTAGGGTGGAGGGATATATGGTATATCAATCCATGGTGCATATTAGTCAGTATCTTCCTAAATTAGCAACACCAACTATGCATGCAGTGGATCACATTCGGGATGTGAACTCCATCAAAAAATTTGAAGATCAAGAGCATCGATTGGGGTAAGGTAGAATGAAAAATATTAGAGGTAATATATTAATAATTGTGAAAATTTATATTAATAATACATATAAAGTTTCATTTTTTGTGTATATGATCATACTCATTAATATAATTTATTTCACAAATTATAAATATTTATAATTACCTGCATATTGGATGTTATAACTAATATTTAATATTGGTGAATTATGTTTTTTTTATTCAATTTCTCAAGAGTGGGATGCACTGCATTTTTACATTGCAAATAATCTTGATTGGATGAATGTATGGATTGAAAGATGTAAACAACATAATGGAGGTAGGTTATCATGGAAATGACTGTCTGAATTGGTTAGAGAAGCTCGTCGTAACGGAGATGCCAATGTTACACAGAGGGAAATTGATTTAGCATATGGTTTGAAATATGGACAGGTAAGAAAATTCACCCATTTTATTCAGTTATTCTGTATTATATTAATGTGACTACATGTGTTTTAGATACTTTCAAAGTTATATAAATTTATGTTAATTTATTAATTGACAATGCATATTTTACATATCTGACATATTGCAGTTGAAACACCACAAGGCTATGTGGTGCAATGGTCATAAATTTCACATCAAACAATTGGATGAAACTAGGAAAAATTATGATAGTGGGATAACTACAGTATTCCAGGTCACTAATGTTTCCTCTAGGAGTGACAAACATCTCTGAGAATCTGAAAATAGATACTATGTGTATTTAAACAATATAATTGAGCGTGACTTTAATTCCTTCAAATTAGTTATGTTCGATGTCAAATGGTATAGGTTACGAATGCATGAACGTGATGAGGAAAGAACTGTTATTCAACATGCCAACGGATTTCCAATGATTAAAACGATGGTGTTTGAAAGAGGACATGATCGCTATGTTTTTCCAAGCCAATGTGAACAGGTCTTTTACTCAAATGTTGCAGGTGAAAGGGATTGGTCATTTGTTTTTAGATATGATCCAAGAGGAAGGCCAATTAAGTATACTCATTTACATGAAGAAGATGATATCGAAGATCAAGAATATGTTTCAACAGATCAGACAGAGCCGGAAGATCATGGAGGGTTGAAAGATGAAGAAGACGAAGAAGATCATGATCTAGGTGTAGGAGAAAATATTTCAATTCTTGATGATGATGCCGATGAAAATAATCTAGAAAATGACATTGATGACGATGATGATATCATCAATCCTTTCAACATCGTTTCAGAACCAAATGATGATACAGATGTCGAGTTCAATGAATAATTTCAAGATATAGAATAAGGATGATTACACAGATGTTGAGGTTGGATTAGGTACTTGACTATATAATATTTTAATTTGTATGAATTATTCTCTTAAAATAATTTACTTATAATGTCATGGGTTAATTACATGTTTTTAAGTTTTATGCAACGTTTTTATATCCTATGTTACATGTTGTTTAATTATTATTTGAAACCTGAAAATAGTTTCCAATATACTAAAGTACGTGGTAGACTAAAAATATCATTTAGAAACACATAATTTCATGTACCTTCATTAATTTTTTTTTTTGTAGTTTCTATGCATGAATCTTAATAGGACATTGCTTTCAATTATTTTATATTTTATAGATTGGGTTTTGGGGATCAATTGAGAGTGATATGAGGGGGAGGGGAGGGGCCATATGAGCTTCCACCTTCATGTGGTTGGCCTTGTTCAGTAGAGGATAAATTATTCTTGAAACCAAGAGAAGCTCTTTTATTTTTATACCATCATGATCGTATAAGATTTCATCAATATTGTTGTCACGGTATTGCATGCATCAACGAAGTTTTGATGAACATGTTTTTCATTTCTGTAGAATATTTTTTGAAACCCTAATTTTCTTTCAAAGTACACAATTTGGTTGACACAAGTTTCAAGTTTGCATCAACCTTTCTTGATTTTTCTTTTAGGTTCTACATTAATGTATATACAATGTATCTGTGTCATAGTTATACTGATGAAAAATCCTTCTTTTTCGTTGATTTCTTAATCAACGCCATAAAAATACACCCTTGCAGTACTAGATGTTGGAACATGTGTAATGTTGAACGAATTTTACAAGGAACAAAGAACAAAAATTGTACAAGGACTAGACACCGACAACAATGATATGTGAATGGGGCCAACGTTGAAAGTTTTTCAAACAGTTTCTGTATGCACTGAAATTTTTCATGGATATACTATTTGCATGCCTTAAAGATATGGGAGGATTTCTGGACTCAAATTTGACTGACACACCCACTTTCTTCCATCATCAATTCATCATGTAAACTATAAACCCTAATTTGCTTTCAAAGTACACAATTTGGTTGACGCAATTTTTAATTTTTCGTCAGTCTTTCTTCATTTTTCTTTCAGGTTCTACAGTAATGTATATACAATGTATATTTTTCATATTTGTGATGAAAAATCCCTCTTTTTCGTTGATTTATTAATCAACACCATAAAAATACTAGAGGCGGGCAACAGTGACATGTGAATGGGGCCAACGTTGAAAAGTTTTCAAATTGTATCTGTATGCATTGAAATTTGACCTAGATAGACTATTCACATACCTTAACGATATGGGAGGTTTTCTGGACACAAATTTCACTCACACACCCACTTTATTCCATCATCATATCATCATGGAAACCATAAACCCTATTTTTCATATCTTCTAGTAGATATGTTAATGATTCCAAATTTCATATTTGTATTTGACTCAATGTCCATCTAACTTGCAAAGTATCAAATTTTAATTTCAATTTGATAAACCAAATATGAAATGAATCCAAGCATCATTTGATATCATCGCAAGAGAGACAAATGTAAATAATCATGTGATGAATTAGCTATACTATCGACGAAAAACGTTCGTCGATAATATAACTAATTCGTCACAATAATATTGTGTCTAATTTGAATGGTGTTACATGGTTTGAAACTAGTGCAGGGCTTATATTATGGTGCAATGTAGTGTATTCTATAATAACAATCTCTATGCCAAACCTCAAAATGGATAGTACCATATCTTGTTCATAAGACAAATATTCTTTGTATGTTTCCTTTGTGGTGGCTCAAGCCCTCAGTACACATGATGCCTGACAATGACATGTAACAATTTGACTATTGAATGATAGTGTTATGTCACCCGTGGTTAACGAAATAACTTAAGGTTCTTAGGTTCTATTTGAATCTTCTTAGAACTGAGATTCGTTACATAGTCCTTGAAAAAAGACAAAAGACTTATGTAGAGGATATTAATTTGGTCTTTGTGTGGGACATTTTATGCCATTATTATGTTTTGTACAAAAATAATGGATCTTGGGGACTACACCATGGTCAAGTAATGAGGAACAAGGAACAAGGAACAACAAACGAGGAACACAGAACAAGGAACGAAAATTGTACGAGGACTAGACATCGACAACATTGACCTGTGAATGGGGCCAACGTTGAAATTTTTTCAAACAGTTTCTGTATGCACTGAAATTTGTCATGGATAGAATATTCGCATGCCTTAACAATATGTGAGGTTTTTTGGAATCAAATTTGACTGACACACCCACTTTCTTCCATCATCAATTCATCATGTAAACCATAAACCCTAATTTTCTTTCAAAGTACACAATTTGGTTGATGCAAGTTTTATGTTTTTGTCAGTCTTTCTTCATTTTTATTTCAGGTTCTACATTAATGTATATACAATGTATCTATGACATAATTGTGATGAAAAATCCCTCTTTTTCGTTGATTTCTTAATCAACACCATAAAAATACTAGAGACGGGCAACAATGACATGTGAATGGGGCCAATGTGGAAATTTTTTCAAACTGTATTTGTATGCATTGAAATTTGACCTGGATAGACTATTCACATGCTTTAACGATATGGGAGGGTTTCTGGACTCAAATTTCACTCACACATCCACTTTCTTCCATCATCATATCATCATGGAAACCATAAAAACTATTTTTCATATGTTCTAGTAGATATGTTAATGATTCCAAATTTCATATTTGTATTTGACTCAAGGTCCAACTAGCTTGCGAAGTATCAAATTTTAATTTCAAGTTGATAAACCAAATATGAAATGAATCCAAGAATAATTTGATATCATCGCAAGGGAGACAAATGTAAATAATCTTGCGACGAATTATGATGCAGTCCCCCTATCTCTCCTTAGGGATGCACGACCTCCCGGTCTGGATCTTTGCTTTTAGAGCCGAAAAAACTCCCCTGGGTCTGAGCTGGAATCTCTAATGCCAATTACACAGGCCCTTACCCATTATTTCTCCCATGCAACCTTGTGTTAGACCTAATCTCTCCATTCCATGTGACCATGACCACGACCCCAGGCTTATCCTGAAGGGCGCATCCCACAAGGCGTGTCAGATCTTGCGGTTTCAGGATTTCCAACGTGACAGATTCTCAATGCAGGCACCTTGGAGTCCTGAACCCCCGATGGGATAATCGAAGATTGGCTCCTCCCTTTCCTCTGTCCACGTGACCAAGTGCTCGTGACCACAACCTTCACTGTAAGGCGTGCCTTGCTCCTCCAAGTCCCGAACGTCGAAAGCACGTGGCACAAGATCTACGGCTTAGATCCTCCCCTGATGGACGAATACGATCGGTTCGGTGTTTTGCGTTTCACGACTTTGCCTGCCATGAAGTCTGGTCACGCCTCCACTCGATTTTCGAATGCCGAAGTGCCCCTTTTTCTCGAATCGATGGCTCTGGGCCTCCGCAGATCCAACGACCACGATCTTATTAGGGTTCTCGGTTCAAGGATCCTGGTTGCTTTCCCTTCGTATCCCCAATTGCCGAAACCCAAAGCACTACCTCACTGTAGATCAACAGATCTAAGCCTCCAAATATCTGACAGTCTGGATCTTTTCAGGGTTTCATGGGTCAAGAGTCCCCACTCTTACCCTTTTTACTCCTGGTAGTCGAAATTGCGAAAAGGGAACCAATGGCCCGGATCTACTAGGGTTCGATGGTTGTGATTCCTCTTAAGGTTTGGGCATTGAAAAACCTCACCATTAACCTCCTCGCAACTCCACTCGATCCAATGGCTCATGGGATTTCGCGTTCCTCCTCAAAAACTCTCCACTGTCCATTCAGGTCTTCGTGGGTTTTCCCTCCTAGGCATATGCAGTATTAACGCGTGCGTAATTGACTCGAATCAGACGATCGCTGAGTCTCCACCATGATCCAACGGTCGATAGTGCTCCTCCTCCTGAGATTTTTAATCTTTCAGACTTAGAATAATTTTCTAAGTCCTCGAAGGTTTTTACCTTCGCTCCTCCTGGTAAATGGGTTCTTGGATCTTCGATAACACTTCCTGAGTGTTATTCCTCCTGAGCTTCGCCTGGTACAGGATTCAATTTCCCACGCACTCCTTTCGTCTAAGGGATATCGATAACTCATATCTAAGGGATTTCTCATAGATAAATTCCTCTCGATCTCCTGACGTTCTCTCCTTACTCGATGCACACCTTGCGGAGATTCAAGTGAAGAGAAACAATTGGAACTGAAAACTAACTTTCCCAGTTCCCTCGTCTCCTACTGAGATTCATTCACTGGTTCACAAATGTAAAATTAACAGAGATTTCAAAAACAGTTCACATATCATGCATTTGGGTCAAATTCCCCTTTGTTATATTCATAACTGCCAAATGGCTAAAAACTGCATTCAAATTACAACAACTTGGAAAGCTTGAGGCTTCTGCTAACTTGCATCCCTCTTACACTACTCTCCCTCTATATTGCATCTCCCTCTATCTGGACGTACCAACTTCTACTTAACTCAAAAATATTTCTAGGGTTTCCCTTGGCTACCTATCTACTCAAAAATTCATCCTAAGCTATCTTAGTCCGGTCTCAATCCAGAGCCTTAATGGAAGCTCCTGCTCTTCTTGCGATTTTCAAAATGTGCCTCAAAGGGTAAAGTTCGACACTGGTTCAAGCGTACCTCCAAAGGTAATTTCCGGCACTGAGTTAAGGCAGATTCAAAATCGGTTGCAACTGCCAGTGTTGAAGTTCTGGAAGAACTCCCACGTTGAGAGTGGTCCTTCCTCTGTGCGCTTGCCAACGATTCTCTTGCATCATACTCCCCTTGACAAAACTTCATGGACTCCTATCCATGAGTTCCTGCACGGACTTTCCATGCTTCTGGATAGAAGATTCATTTTCCCAACTACCATCTTCTATTGGGTGCCCCTTCCACTTGACCAGATACTCAAAATAGGTCTTCCTCCTCGTCTTCTTGTCAATTCTTTGATCAACAATTTTATCCATCTGTGGATTTTTTGTTGTGGGCATTTTCTTTTCCCATTGGATCTTCACTTGGTCTTCTGATCCCTCTGTTTCATCTTTCCTGTAAGGATACAAGTTTGAGATGTTGAATATAGTTGGTATGCCCACTTCATCTAGCATCTCAATCTCGTATGTGTTTTCATCAAAATTTCTCAAGATCTTATAGGGTCCTATCTTCCTCATTTTTAACTTGTTATATGTTCCCCTAGGAAACCTTTCTTTCCTAAGGTCTACCAAAACATGATCTCCCACTTCAAATTGAATTTCCCTGTGATGTTGATCCACTCTGTTCTTGTACTTTTGGTTAGAATTCTACAATTGTTCTTTGATCTGGCTATGGAGCTTCTCCATTTTTGTAGCAAAATCTTCTTCTCCAGCACTCCTGATCTCACCTTGTTCCAAGTCTCTTAACTCTGATACTCCCCTTGGTTTCATTCTATACAATATCTGGAATGGGCTCCTTCCAGTGCTCCTATTTCACGAGTCATTGTATGCAAACTCTGTTTGCGGAGGAATCTGATCCCACTGGTTATGATGCTCAGTAACCAGACTCCTTAATAAATCTCCCAAACTTATGTTTACAACCTCAGTCTACCCATCTGTCTGAGGGTGATAAGCTGAGTTGAAGGACAAATATGTCCCCAACTTCTTCCATAATGTTTTCCAAAAGAGACCAATGAATTTGGTGTCTCTATCCGAGACAATGCTCTTGGGTAGGTCATGAAGTCTCACAACTTCCTTGAAAAACAGATTTTCAGCATGTGTTGCATCACTGGTATTCTGGCATGGGATAAAATGTGCCATATTTGAAAACCTATCCACTACCAAAAATATGGAATCAAATCCCCTTTGTGTTCTTGGTAACCCCAACACAAAATCCATGCTTATTTCATCCCAAGGCCTCTCTGGTATTGGCAATGGCTGATACAATCCAGTGTTATGTATTTTCCCCTTTTCATGTTGGCAGATTCTACATCTGTTCACAAGATTTATCACCTTTGTTCTCATACTTGGCCAATAGTATGAACTGCTCAACTGTGCAAACATTTTATCATGGTCGAAATGTCCAACCAATCCTCCACTATGCTTATCCTTCAAGAGGTTATCCCTCATCGAACATTTTGGTATGCACAAGTGATTTCCCTTGAAAAACAATCCCTCTTGAATCATGTACTCTATCCATTGACTGTTGTTTCTCAACATAGGATTAGCACATGATTCATATTCCTCCTTGAAATCTGCATCATCATGATACATTTCTTTAAGGTGTTCAGACCCCAAGGTCTTCACCTGGAATTCCTGCAGAATCAAGCATCTCTTGCTTAATGCGTCAACAACCTTATTAACATTTTCAATAATATGCTTTATGAAAAATGTAAAATTATGCATATACTCAATCCATTTTGCATGCCTTTGATTCAATTTTTCCTGCCTGCTTATGAATTGTAAAGCCTGGTTATCGCTAAACAAGACGAATTCCTGTGGGACAAGATAATGTGTCCATTTTTTTAGGGCTTGAATTATAGCATAAAACTCGTTGTCATACGTGGCGTATTTCCTCTTGGTTTTATTCAGCTTCTCGCTGAAATAGGCGACAGGTCGATTGTCCAGACTCAAGACTGCCCCTATTGCAATCGCACTTGCATAATATCTTACCTAAAATGTCTTCCGAAATTCGGCAAGACCATAATTGGTATTTCTGTTACCTTCTCTTTCAGTATACTGAATCTCTTTTCGTCTTCCTCTGTCCATTTGAATGACTTGTGTCTTTTCTTCATGGTATCCATCAATGGCGCACAAATCCCACTGAAGTCTCTAATGAATTTTCTGTAGAAACTTGCTAAACCATGAAATATCCTTACCTCAAACATGCTTCTTGGTGAAGACCATTCTCTGATCGCTTTCACCTTCTCTGGATCCATCTTCATTTCATTTGAAGAGATCACAAAACCCAAATAAATGAGTTATGTTTTAATAAAGGAAGACTTCGTCTGATTTATCAATATCTTTTCCTGTTGTAGCCTCCTCATCAATAGCGTTAGGTGTCTCAAATTTTCTTCCTTAGTCCTGCTAAAGATCAGTATATCATCTAGATATACAACTACAACTTTTACAATGAAATCTTTCGGAATTTCATTCATTGGCCTCATAAAAGTGGTCGGGGATTTTTTTAAATCCAAATGGCATAACCAACCACTCGTACAGACCTTCATTTGTTTTAAAGGTTGTTTTCCATTCATCACCTTCTCTCACCCTGATCTGGTGATATCCACTTTTCAGATATATCTTAGAAATTAAATTCGCTCCACTTAAGCAGTCCATTAAATCGTCCATTATCGGTAAAGGAAATATATACCTGATGGTGATCTTGTTGATGGCTCATGAGTCTATTCACATTCTCCATCCCCCATCTTTCTTCGGACTCAATACAGTTGGCACTGCACATGGACTCAAGCTCTCCCTGACCAAACCCTTGTCTAACAACTCCTGGACTTGGTTCTTCACTTCCTCATTCTCTTGAGGTGTAAACCTGTATGTTTCTTTGTTCGACATAATTTCTCCTAGTATCAAATCGATATGGTGACTGATTCTTCTGACAGGCGGAAATGAGTTAGGCAACTCATCCATCACTATGTCAGGGAAATTATCCAACAGTTCCTGAATTTCCTCAGGAAAATCATCCAATGATGTGCTCATAAGGATAACTTTGGGTTTCCTTACTACAATGAACTACATCTTCTGTTCTTCCTTGAATTCCTTCAGGAGTTCCTTCCCACTCATGAGAAGTATGCGTGTGCCGGTCTCCTCTTTCACTCTTTTCTCCTCTATTGGAAACAACATGTGTGTCCTACCATTTTTCTCTAATGTGTATGTATTCTTCCTCCCATCATGAATGATATTTCTGTCAAACTGCCACGGTCATCCTAACAGAATATGGCATACGTCCATGGGAATTACATCACATAGGATTTCATCTTTATAACCTCCTATCTTAATTTCAACCAAGCATTGTTTAGTAATCATTACCTAGTGTCCTTTCTGCAACCATGAGACTTTGTATGGATTTGGGTGTGTGATTGTATTCAGCTCCAATTTCTCGTCCATCTCTGTGGATACTAGGTTTTCGGTGCTCCCACTGTCAATGATCACCTTGCATACTTTGTCCTTCGTTTTGCAAGATATCCTAAAGAGATTGTTTCTCTGCACTGGCTTTTCAATTTCTACCTCTGGTTTTAACATAAATTTTCTCAACATCAGGGATGATCCATCCTTTTCTCCTTCTATTTCAACATCTCTTCATTGTGCTTATGAAATGTGAGCTCCTTCTCCTTCCTTATTCTTCTTAGGGTATTCCCAAGACATGTGCCATGTTTTTCCACAGGCATAGCACCGTATTCCTTCTCTGCCTCTTCCTCTAGAAGGGTTTCTTCCACTATCCTGTCTTCCTATGGAACTTCCTCCTTGTTCCGAGTGTTTGTGCGGTTTCTCAACCAAATCCTTAGGTGGATGTGTTCTATCATGGTTAAATCCCCTACCTCTGTTTGGCATTGGGCTTTTACCTCTTCCTCCCTGGCTTTGTTTCCTGGCCAACTTCTCCTCTACTTTCAGTGCATATTGATAAGCATCCTCCACCGTCCTCATTGACATCATGTTGATCTCATCCTGGATTTTGTATCTCAGTCCATTTGTATATCTTGCAACTTTTTCTTCATCTCTCTCCCTTTGTCCAATTCTGATGTTCAGCCTATAGAACTCCTCGGTGTACTCCTTAACTGTCATCCCCTTATGTCTCAGGTTTTGTAACTTCCTGAACAGATTGATATGATAGTATTTGGGTATGAACTTAGCCTTCAACTTGGCTACCATCCTATCCCAATTCTTTATCCTCTAGTTACCTTTACTTCTTCTCTCAGCCTGTAGTTCGTCCCACCATAGTGTTGCATGCCCTTTTAGCCCGGTGACTACCTGTTTCACCTTCTTCTCTTCATCAACATCCTCATAATCAAAATTATTGTCCATGGACCTTATCCAGTCCAATAGGTCTTCAGCATATAGGTTTCCCTCATACATGGGAACCTCTATCTTAGCTCTGCCTCCCAATCTGGTGACTACTTTCAACAAGCATTCTTTTGTGGCCTCCTCTCCTGCAACTTCTTCAACTTCAACCTCTTCACTTTCTACATCATTGAAGTCCCCTGTGTGAGGCTCTCTCATTTGTGTTGCTTCCATGGTTTCCAACTTGGCATGAAGCTCTCACATCTCCCTCTCTACAACACGGTTGTCTAAAGCTGGCTCTCATCTCCTTGGTGGCATTGTGTTGACTGTCAGTCACACGCAGAGTACAACTCTGAGTTCTCGGTCTCCTCCTTCGCCTGAAGTATACAGATGAAGAATCATGATTTGATACCACCTAATGCAGTCCCCCTATCTCTCCTTAGGGATAAACGACCTCCCGGTTGAGATATTTTCTTCTGGAGATGGAACAACTCCCTTGGTTCCGAACTGGAACCTCTAATGCCAATTCCATAGGCCCTTACCCGTGATTTCACCCACGCAACCATGTGCTAGACCTAATATCTCCACTCCATGTGACCGCAACCACGACCCCAGGCTTATCCTGAAGGGTGCATCCCACAAGATGCAGGCACCTCGGAGTCCCGCACCCCCGATGGGCTAATTGGAGATTGACTCCTCCCTTTCCTCTGTCCACATGACCAAGCACTCATGACCACAATATTCACCGCAAGGTGCGCCCTGCTCTTCCAAGTCCCAAATGTTGAAAGAACTCGACGTGAGATCTACGGCTTAGATCCACCCCTGACCGACGAATACTATCTCTTTGGAGTTTTGCGTTTCGCAGCTCCACTCGATCACTGAATGTCGAAGTGCCCTTTTTTCTCAGATCGATGGCTCTGGGCCTCCATAGATCCAACAAACACGATCTTATTAGGGGTTCCTATTTCAAGGCTCCCGGTTGCTTCCCCTTCGTATCCCCGATTGCCAAAACCTGAAGCACCTCCTCACTACAGATGGACGGCTCTAAGGCTCCAAAGATCTCATAGTCTAGATCTTTTTAGGGTTTTGTGGGTCAAGAGTCCCGACTCTTACCCTTTGTACTCCCGGTAGTTGAAATTGTGAAAAGGGAACCAACAGCCCGGATCTACTAGGGTTCAACGGTTGTGATTACTCCTAAGGTTTGGGCATTGAAAAGCCTCACCATTAACCTCCACACAACTCCAAGTGATCCAACAGCTTGTGGGATTTCCAGTTCCTCCCCGAAAAATCTCAACCATTCGTTCAGGTCTTCGTGGGTTTTCCCTCCAGAGCATACGCAACATTAACGCTTATGTACTTGACTTGGATCAGACGATCTTTGAGTCTCCATCGTGATCCAACGATCAATATTGATCCTCCTCCTGAGCTTTTTAATATTTCATACTTAGAAGAATTTTCAAAGTCCCCAAAGGTTTCGACCTTCACTCCTCCCAGGAAATGGGTTCTTGGATCTTCGATAACACTTCTTGGAGTGTTATTCCTCTTTCGCTTCGCCAAGTATAGGCTTCGATTTCCCGTGCACTCCTTGCGTCTAAGGGATCTTGATAACTCAAATCTAAGGGATTTCTCACAGAGAAATTCCTCTCGATCTCCTGACGTTCTCTCCTTACTTGATGCACACCTTGTAGAGATTCAAGTGAAGATAAACAATTGAAATTGAAAACTAACTTTCCTAGTTCCCTCCTATCCTACTTAGATTCATTCACTAGTTCACAAACATAAAAATAAAAAAGATTTCAAACACAATTCACACCTCATGCATTTGGGTCAAATTCTCCTCTGTTATATTCGCAAGTGCCAAATGGCTACAAAATGCATTCAAATTACAATAGCTTGGAAATCTTGAGGCTTTTGCTAACTTGTAGTCCTCTTACACTACTCTTCCTCTATCTTGCAGCTCCCTCTATATGGGCATACCAACTTCTACTTAACTCAAAAAAATTTCTAGGGTTTCCCCTGGCTACCTGTCTACTCTAGAATTCATCCTAAGCTATCTTAGTCCGGTCTCAATCTAGATCCTTAATGGAAGATCCTTCTCTGCTTGCAATTTTCAAAATGTTCCTCAAAGGGTAAAGTTTGACATTGGTTCAAGTGTGCCTCCAAAGGTAATTTCCGACGCTGAGTTAAGGCGGATTCAAAATCATCTACAGTTGCCAACATTGAATTTCTGGAAGAACTTCCACGTGTTGAGTGGTCCTTCCTCTACGTGCTTTCCAAAGATGATCCTATATCAAATTAGCTATACTATCGATGAAAAATGTTCGTCGAAACTATAGCTAATTCGTCGCAAAAATATTATGTCTAATTTGAATGGTGTTACATGGTTTGCAAGAAGTGTAGGGATTATATTATGGTGCAATGTAGTGTAGTATATAATAACAATCTCTATGCCAAACCTCAAAATGGATAGTACCATATCTTATTCATAAGACAAATATACTTTGTATGTTTCCTTTATGGTGGCTCAAGCCCTGAGTACACATGATGCCTGACAATGAAATGTAACAATTTGACTATTGAATAATAGTGTTACATCACCCATGGTTAAGGAAATAACTTAAGGTTATTAGGTCCTATTTGAATCTTCTTAGAATTGAGATTCATTACATAGTCCTTGGAAAAAGACAAAAAACTTATGTAGTGGATATTAATTTGGTCTTTGTGTGGGACATTTTATGCCATTAGTATGTTTTGTACAAAAATAATGGATCTTGGGGACTACACCATGGTCAAGGAACGAGGAAAAAGGAACAAGGAAAAAGGAACAAGGAACGTGGAACGAGTAACATAGAACAAGGAACATAAATTGTACAAGGACTAGACACCGACAACAGTGACCTGTGAATGGGGCCAAGGTTGAAATTTTTTGAAACAATTTCTATTTGCACTGAAATTTGTCATGGATAGACTATTCACCTTCCTTAACGATATGGGAGGGTTTTTGGACTCAAATTTTACTGACACACCCACTTTCTTCCATCATCAATTCATCATGTAAACCATACACCCTAATTTTCTTTCAAAGTACACAATTTGGTTGACGCAAGTTTTAAGTTTTGGTCAGTCTTTCTTCATTTTTATTTTAGATTCTACATTAATGTATATACAATGTATCTGTATCATAGTTGTGATGAAAAATACTTCTTTTTCGTTGATTTCTTAATCAACACCATAAAAATACTAGAGGCGGGCAACAGTGACATGTGAATGGGGCCAACGATGAAATTTTTTCAAACTGTATATGTATGCATTGAAATTTGACCTGTATAGACTATTCACATGCCTTAATGATATGGGAGGGTTTATAGACTCAAATTTCACTCACACAACCACTTTCTTCCATCATCATATCATCATGGAAACCATAAACACTATTTTTCATATGTTCTAGTAGATATGTTAATGATTCCAAATTTCATATTTGTATTTGACTCAAGGTCCATCTAGCTTGCAAAGTATCAAATTTTAATTTCAATTTACCAAATATGAAATGAATACAAGCATCATTTTATATCTTCGCAAGAGATACGAATGTAAATAATCTTGCAACAAATTAGCTATACTATCGACGAAAAAAGTTTGTCGATAGTATAACTAATTTGTTGCAATAATATTGTGTCTAATTTGAATTGTGTTACATGGTTTTCAAGGAGTGTATAGATTATATTATGGTGCAATGTAGTGTAGTCTATAATAACAATATCTATTCCAAACCTCAAAATGCATAGTACCATATCTTGTTCATAAGACAAATATTCTTTGTATGTTTCCTTTGTGGTGGCTCAAGCTCTTAGTACACATGATGCCTGACAATGAAATGTAACAATTTGACTATTGAATGATAGTATTATGTCACCCATGGTTAAGGAAATAACTTAAGGTTATTAGGTCCTATTTGAATCTTCTTAGAATTGAGATTCATTACATAGTCCTTGAAGAAAGACAAAAGACTTATGTAGCGGATATTAATTTGGTCTTTGTGTGGGACATTTTATGCCATTAGTATGTTTTGTACAAAAATAATGGATCTTGGGGACTACACCATGGTCAAGGAACAAGGAACAAGGAATGAGGAACGAGGAGCACATAACAAGGAACATAAATTGTACAAGGACTAGACACTGACAATAGTGACCTGTGAATGGGGCCTACATTGAAATTTTTTCAAATAGTTTCTGTATGCACTGAAATTTGTCATGGATAGACTATTCACATGCCTTAACGATATGGGAGGATTTCTGGACTCAAATTTTACTGACACACCCACTTTCTTCCATCATCAATTCATCATGTAAACCATAAACCCTAATTTTCTTTCAATGTATACAATTTGGTTGACGCAAGTTTTAAGTTTTCATCAGTCTTTCTTCATTTTTCTTTCAGGTTCTACATTAATGTATATACAATGTATCTATTTAATAGTTGTGATGAAAAATCCCTCTTTTTCTTTGATTTCTTAATCAACACCATAACAATACTAGAGGCAGGCAATAGTGACATGTGAATGGGGCTAAGGTTGAAATTTTTTCAAACTGCTGTATGCATTGAAATTTGACCTAGATAGACTATTCGCATGCCTTAACAATATGGGAGGGTTTCTGGACTCAAATTTCACTCACACACCAACTTTCTTCCATAATCATATCATCATGGAAACCATAAACCCTATTTTTCATATGTTCTAGTAGATATGTTAATGATTCCAAATTTCATATTTGTATTTGACTCAAGGTCCAACTAGCTTGCAAAGTATCAAATTTTAATTTCAAGTTGATAATCCAAATATGAAATGAATCCAAGCATCTTTTTATATCGTCGCAAGATAGACAAATGTAAATAATCTTGTGACGAATTAGTTATACTATCGACAAAATACGTTCGTCGATAGTATAGCTAATTCGTCGCAAGAATATTGTGTCTAATTTGAATGGTGTTACATGGTTTGCAAGGAGTGTAGGGATTATATTAAGGTTCAATGTAGTGTATTCTATAATAAAAATCTCTATGCCAAACCTCAAAATGGATAGTACCATATCTTGTTCATAAGACAAATATTCTTTGTATGTTTCCTTTATGGTGGCTCAAGCCCTGAGTACACATGATGCCTGACAATGGAATGTAACAATTTGACTATTGAATGATATTTTTATGTTACCCATGGTTAAGTAAATAAATCAAGTTTCATAGGTCCTATTTGAATCTTCTTAGAATTGAGATTCGTTACATAGTCCTTGAAAAAAGGCAAAAGACTTATGTAACAGATATTAATTTGGCCTTTGTGTGGGACATTTTATGCCATTAGTATGTTTTGTACAAAAATAATGGATCTTGGGGACTAAACCATGGTCAAGGAATGAGGAACAAGGAAAAAGGAACGAGGAACGAGGAACACAGAACAAGGAATAAAAATTGTACGAGGATTAGACATTGGCAACAGTGACCCATGAATGGGGCCAACGTTGAAATTTTTTCAAACATTTTCTGTATGCACTGAAATTTGTCATGAATAGACTATTTGCATGCCTTAATGATATGGGAGAGTTTCTAGACTCAAATTTGACTGACACACCCACTTTATTCCATCATCAATTCATCATGTAAACCATAAACCCTAATTTTATTTCAAAGTACATAATTTGATTGACACAAGTTTTAAGTTTTCGTCAGTCTTTCTTCATTTTTCTTTTAGGTTCTACATTAATGTATATAAAATGTATCTGTTTCATAGTTGTGATGAAAAATCCCTCTTTTTCGTTGATTTCTTAATCAACACCATAAAAATACTAGATTCAGGCAACAATGACATGTGAATGGGCCAACGTTGAAATTTTTTCAAACTGTGTCTGTATGCATTGAAATTTGACCTGGATAGACTATTTGCATGCCTTAATGATATGGGAGGGTTTAGAGACTAAAATTTCACTCACACAACTACTTTCTGCGATCATCATATCACCATGGAAACCATAAATCCTATTTTTCATATGTTTTAGTAGATATGTTAATGATTCCAAATTTTATATTTGTATTTGAATCAAGGTCCAACTAGCTTGCAAAGTATCAAATTTTAATTTCAAGTTGCTAAACCAAATATGAAATGAATCCAAACATCATTTGATATCGTCACAAGAGATACGAATGTAAATAATCTTGCGACGAATTAGCTATACTATCGACGAAAAAAGTTCGTCGATAATATAGCTTATTCGTCGCAAGAATATTGTGTGTAATTTGAATGGTATTACATGGTTTTCAAGAAGTGTAGGGATTATATTATGGTGCAATGTAGTGTATTCTATAAGAATAATATATATGGCAAACCTCAAAATGGATAGTACCATATCTTGTTCATAAGACAAATATTCTTTGTGTGTTTCCTTTGTGGTGGATCGCTCTAAGTACACATGATGTCTGACAATGAAATGTAACCATTTTACTATTGAATGATAGTTTTATGTCACCCATGGTTAAGGAAATAACTTAAGGTTCTTAGGTCCTATTTGAATATTCTTAGAATTGAGATTCGTTACATATTCCTTGAAAAAAGACAAAAGACTTATGTAGTGGATATTAATTTGGTCTTTGTGTGGGACATTTTATGCCATTAATATGTTTTGTACAAAAATAATGGATCTTGGGGACTACACCATGGTCAAGGAATGAGGAATAAGGAACAATGAACAAGGAACGAGGAACACATAACAAGGAATGGAAATTGTAGGAGGACTAGACACCGACAACACTGACTTGTGAATGGGGCCAACGTTGAATTTTTTTCAAATAGTTTCTATATGCACTGAATTTTTTCATGGATAGAATATTCACATTCCTTAATTTATATACATGTAGGGGATTCCAAACACCACAAAACACTTGTGAAAGGGTACTACATCTAACTCCACTTCATCAATAAAATATGCAATTAAATCAAACTTGATCTTACATTGTTCAGTGACTTTTATCTATGCATCATTATTCACCCATCCCATTGGATATTTGTTTATATTATCATGAACTGCCAACCCAATCTTGTTGAATAGATAATCTTGTATGAGGTTTTCCTGTGAAATGGAATCAAATAGAGCATATACCTTATTAATTTTGACCTAGATATTAGTGTGGAAGAGTTTATTCATCTCCTTCTCTTCCTTATGATGAAGGATACACATATTCACCTCCTTCTACAATGAAGTGCATAAAATATTCTCATCCACATATGATATGCTCTCTACTTGGTTTCTTGAATCGATGCCTAATAGGTTCTTCCTCTTGGAATCCTTCTTATGGTTCTTTGTATTCATCTCTGGATGTATCTTCCAACACTTATATTCAGTGTAACTATAAATATTGCAATGGTTTCTTTGGTTGTTTGAATCCTTGCATTGATGTGTAGTGGATTCCATATTATTTTAGTTTCTTTTCCATTTGTTATTCCCCTCCTTAGAAGCATCTTGGTAGTGTTTATATTTAGAACTACTTTGTTTTTGTTTCTTATGTCGTATGTTCTTCAGGTACCATTCTTTCACACCGACCTCATCAACGATCATTGGTTTGAATAACATCACTTTATTTTTCAAATTACTATGTATACCCCCCATATAATTGAGGAGTACATATGGTTTATTGGCAGAGATACCCAACACGATCGCCATCTTCATTAATTCAATGGTGTATTCTTTTCACACTCTACCCTTGCCTCTACCTGAAGTGATGCCAATGAATCCATTGGTCCTCTACATACCCAATAGGGTATAAATGGGAATTTATGTGGGTTTTAAAATCCTCCCACTTAGTTACTGGTGGATTATCCTCTATCCTAAGTGTCTCCTTGTGTCTTTCCCACCATGTTAGTGCATGACCCTCTAGTTTCAATTAGGAAAATGAATTTTTCTACTCTTCATTTATATTATGGAAATTGAAATACACTTCTAACTATTGCAACCAATGATTCAACTTAACATCATTCATCTATCCTATATAGGGCTTGATATCCACTTTCACTTCCATTTTAAATAGATCATGTGAAGGAGTGATGGCACTGGAACTTGGATACTATTTCTTGGGATATTTTGTGGACTTCATTTTTGGGTGTTCACTATATTTCGATTTCTCAAGGATTTTTTTTGTTGGAGATACCTACCACACTTAGAGGGGGTTTGAATGAGTGTGGGGCTCTTTTTCCCAAAACTTCCCTCTTGCACAAAAACTCATCAATTATCATTCAACATTTATTCATTACCCATTGTTGTCATTTATAACCAGTTAGATGTGATCACATATAAGCAACATATATCAGCAATATATCATCAACAAGTCATCACCACAATGAACACAAAGAACACAAGATGTATGTACAATTTTCTTTTTATTATGGACTACAATCCTTGGGTTTTATCAGCAACAACTGAATAGAGTACAACTCTACAAGAGCACCAGCTCTATATGCAAGACTCAGCTTGAATTATCAACACCAACTGAGATGAGGCAACAATCCTCAACATATATCAATCTGTACCATAAACAAGAACATCAACCATGCACCAACCTGTGTCGAACAACCTGTAATCAACCTGTACCATAAACAAGTGCATCCAACCATGTACCAAGTATATACAAATCATGTGTCAACCACTCATCAATAATGACTCATCAATATGTACCAACATCATCAACTATACACCTCATGTATGTGCCAACTCATCAACTGCTTGTCTCAACCATGACTAGTTTTGGATTAGTCAACAACCCTAACTTGAAA
>SNQJ01S0003903.1:31093-43124 GCA_010110895.2 Picea sitchensis | reverse complement strand
ATCTTCATCTATGCATTCTCATCAAGGAAAATACATATTATATTACATAAATCATCAATCAATCAATCCTTTGACATCAATCAATCACTTGACATCAATCAATGACATCAATCAATAAAACCTTTGGCATCAATGACAACATGATCCAACAGTTTTTTTCTCTAGTATGATTTTCCCTTCTTCATTGATCTCTAGTAAAATAGTTTGGACTGGGATATTGTTTTTGATGACCTTATTTAAGAAAGAAACATGGAATACTAGATGTACATATGAAGATGGAGGCAACTCCAATTTGTAACCCATACTTCCAGTCATTTGAAAAACCTTGTAGGGGCCATTATATTTGGGTGCTAATTTATTGTACATATTTTGTTTCTTGAGGGACATTTTTTTGTATGGTTGTATCCTTAGAAATACCCAATCCCCCACTTCAAATTTCCTTTCACTGTGATGTTGATCTGCCTATTGTTTCATCCTATTTTGTGCCATAACCAAGTTTTCATTCAATAGTTTGAGGACCTCTTGTTGGTTCCCTATGTTTTCCTCCACTAATTGAAACTTTGTATTCCCTTTCAAGAGTGATGTGATGGATGCAGGATGATATTCATAAAGTGCCAGAAATGGAGAATTTTTTATGAAGTATGGAAGTATGTGTTGTACCACAATTCCAGCAAGGGAAACCACTTGATCCATTGTGTCTGTTTATCAGATGCAAAGAAACAAAGATATCCTTTTAGACATTTATTCACAATTTTAGTTTTCCCATCGGATTGAGGGTGGTAAGATGAGTTATGAGCCAATTGAGTACCAAAACAAGAAAACAATTCAGTCTAAAAATTTCCCGTGAAAATTGGGTCTTTGTCACTTACATTGATCTTGGGGAATCCATGTAGTTTTTGAATTTTTTCCATGAATGTTGCAGATATTGTACTTGATTTGAAAGGATGAGAAGGAGAGAAAAAATGGACATACTTTGTTAGTCTATCCACTATTACCACGATGACAGTTTTTCCTCCGGATTTGGGTAAACCTATAATAAAACCCATTGAAACTTCTTCCCAATGTTGGCTTGGTATAGCTAATGGTTGTAGGAGAACCGGAGTCTTGATTGTCTCTCCCTTATTCTTTTGGCTGACTAAACACTCAAACACACAGTTTTTAACATCATTTTTAAGACTTTCCTAGAAAAAATACTTCTCGATCTTGTGGTATGATTTGAAGATTCCTAAATTCCCCCCTATAGGAGAAGTGTGCAATTCCAAAAGGACATTATGTTTGAGTTGGGAATTGTTACATAAATATAGGCGATCATGATACCATAGGAAATCATTATTCCATACAAAATTATCTACTAAACTGGGTTCTTCATGTAGTTGTTAAATGATCTTCCATATTTCTTGATCTTACTTCCATTCTCTGTTTGCTTCTTCCACCCAATCAGATTGCAGAATAAAAATAGCACATAG
The DNA here is from genome assembly GCA_010110895.2 of Picea sitchensis. Lineage (NCBI taxonomy): Eukaryota > Viridiplantae > Streptophyta > Pinopsida > Pinales > Pinaceae > Picea > Picea sitchensis. The sequence continues at coordinate 41,658 of SNQJ01S0003903.1, read as the reverse complement.
TGAACCTTCTGTTTCTTCTTCTTTCTTGGAAAGGGCATCTGCCACAACATTATGTTTTCCTTTTTTGTAGATAATTTCAATGTCATAACCCAACATCTTTATAACCCATTTTTGTTTCTCTTCTGAAGATAATTGTTGGTCCAATAAGTAATTCAAACTGTCATGATATATTTTTACTTTGAAGTGTATTCCTATTAGGTAGGGGTACCATTTTTGAACTGCATGTAGTATGGCCAACATTTATTTTTCATAAATGGGTTTGACTAAGTTTTTTCATTTAATTTGGTTTCTTTAAAAAGAAAGAGTACTTCCTTCCTACATTAAAACTGCACCATTTCAATGGCCTGACGCATCACACTCCACAATAAATGTTTTTGTAAATTGAGGTGTGGCCAATATGGGAGTTGTACACATAGCCTCCTTAAGTTTTTCAAAATCCTTGGTTGCTTCTTCGGTCTAATAAAATGGTTCCTTCTTTAATAATTTTGTTAGAGGTTCTACTATTTGACCATAGTTCTTGAAAAACTTGTTGTAATAGAGTGTCAATCCTAATAATTCTATTAGTTTCTTCAAGGTTTTGGGAATTGTCCATTCCCTCATAGATTTAATTTTGTTAGGGTCTAGTTTTACACCTTCTTGAGATACAATATGACCCAAATATTCCACTCCTTGAACTCCAAAGGCACACTTGGAAGGCTTCTCATAATGTTGTTTCTCTTCCAATAGTTGTAATACTCTATCAACATGTTGTACATTCTCTTCCTAGGATTGTTTGTATATTAGTATGTCATAAAAACATATTAACACAAATTTTCTAAGGAAGGGCTTGAAAATAGAATTCATCAAGATTTGAAATGTTGAAGGTACATTAGTAAGTCCAAATGGCATAACCAAAAACTCATAATGATATTCATGTGTTCTAAAAGTTGTTTTAGGAATGTCTTCCTGCCACATTCTGATTTGATGATATCTTGAATGAAGATCCAACTTAGTAAAAAAAAATTCTCCATGCAATTCATATAATAATTCATCAATGATAGGGATAGGAAACTTATCCTTGATAGTCATTTTGTTGAGCTATCTATAATATGGAAACATACACCATGAACCATCCTTTTTTGTAACCAACACCATTGGTGAAGAGAAGGAACTTTGGCTATGTTGAATGATGCCAACCTATAACATTTCCTAGATCATGCATTCAATATCACTCTTATGTCAATATGGATACTTGTAAGTCCTATTGTTAGGTGGTACACCTCCTGGTTGCAAATGAATAGCATGGTCATGATCTCAAGCTGGTGGAAGACCCTTAGGAATTTCATCAAATACCTTTGAATGATTGTTGATAATTATTTGAAGATCAGATGGAGCAAGGGTTATAGATGTTTGAACAACAAGTGAGAACGATTATGTAATTACACCCCGGTTTCCATTTTTGAGTAATTTTTTCATGCTATTATAGCTTATCACTTTAGAGGGTTTCCCTTGGATACCTCTAATAATTTAAATAAGGTAATTTAAATAATAAATTGAAGTGACGAGTGTACTATAAGTCAAAATGGATACAAAATTTTTTATTTAAATAATAAATTTAATGGAGAAATTACTAAGTGGACAAGTGGTTAGAAGTCGGTTAGCCCTAAAATAAGGAAAGTGGGTTAAGATGGTTAGAAGGTAACCCCTTGAGGAAGCTACATGAAAGTATAAATAAGAGGCAAGGGTCTCTCATTTTTAATCACACTTGAGCATATTGAATATATACAAGCGACTAAGGTAACCACAGGATATCTAAGTTGAATTTCAGAGGTAAGGTGAATGAAAGAAGGCCAAAATTCAAGGGAGGATAAGTTCTCCTCGTGATGCTTTCTAAGGTATGTTATTTACAGGTCATCTCACCATTTTCACAACAATTTTTTTATAGAATGATTAAGACCATGAAATTGGGAGGCCATTGAGGAAACATATCCAAGTATCTGTGATGGAAATTTAAGCTTGTGGGTCGTTGTATTTTTGGAGTTACACAGCGTGGAAAATAAGGTTTGTGGCTAGTGTTGAAACTAGTCTAAAACATGTGTTTCAGGTAAAAATGTCATAACTTCTTCATAACAGATCCAAATTCTGTAAGACCAAATGTATTGGTTATAATATAGTCTATAGTATGATGTGTACAATTTTTAGATCCATACAACAAATATTCTGTGCGGGGCACGCTCTACAAGTTCGCTCTCTAGAATAAGCCATAATTCAACAAGGTATGCAATTTTTTATATAACTCCTTTTCTTAGAGGTTCCAAGTAGTGAAATATGGATGCATTGCATAAAAGACACTGAAGAACATTGTGTACCATTTTCATATATTTATTCATTACAAGTACATATTTATGATTATTGCAAGTTAGGGTTTTTAACTAATCCAAAATTAGTCATGTGAGACTAAAGTAAAGTTTGATGAAAATGCTAGTCTCTTGTTGTTAAAGCTAAGGAAGGTTTGCAGGTATGTGATCATATACATCAGGTCTGTTACAGAGTTACACATCATATTTGGATGATGAAATTGATGAGGTGTTTTGGTTGAGGTACATGTTGGGTACATGGTTGAGACAAGTAGTTGATGAGTTGACACATACATGAGGTGTATAGTTGATGATGTTGGTACATCTTGATGAGTCATAGTTGATGAGTAGTTGATGCATGATTGGTACATGCTTGGTACATGGTTGGAGGAACTTGTTAGTAGTATTGTTGACACATGGTTTATGGATGATGTAGCATACTTGTCTTGGTATATTATTAGAAGCACATATTGACCTTGGTGATGATTCTGATTTTTTGTGTTATGCTTGGTTGATGCACATATTGGTTATAATGTGCATATGGTTGAGAGTTGTCTTGGTGATTGATATTGTTGAGTAGATATGATTTGGTTGATAATATTGATGAGACAGGTTGTTGTGATAGGTTGTTTGGACATGTTATTGTGACAGGTTACTTGTATAGGTTTGGTGCATGGTTGATGCACTTGTTTATGGTACAAGTTGATGTACAGGTTGATGTATGGTACATGTTGGCACAGATTATTGGTAAAAATTGTTACAGTTTGTTTAATATAGGTTGATTAGTATAGGTTTACAGCAGTATATCTCATAGTGATAGTGTGACAATGTTTCCATCATTATACTTCTACATCAAGGCGGTTGGACGGGGCAAGGACAGGTGGTTGTAGCCACCTTTCGGTTGTAGCTAGAGAACAAAGGGGGTTGTATCATCCTTCTAGTTGTATCCAAAAAATTGGGGAATTGGAGCTTCCCTCAGGTTGTAGCCTGACAAACTAGGGGGTTGTAGCCTCCTTCTGGTTGTAGCCATAGAATTGGGGAGTTGGAGCTCCCCTCAAGTTGTAGCCTGAGAAACTAGGGGGTTGGAGCCTCCTTCCAATTGCAGCTAGAAAACAAAGGAAATTGTTGCTTCCAATGAATGTAATTCTTAAATACATATAAGAAAAATCATTCGGTAGTTTTCTCCCACTTTGGGTTTCCACATAAAAAAATTGGTGTACTATGTATGTGTATGATTGCTCATTTGTTCATTGTTTATTTAATCTGCAACTATTGTATGATAATGCTACATTGATATAACACTTTCATTTTTTGGTTAAAAAGGATTGTATTTCTCTATTACTGATTCACCTCCCTTATCAGTAATCCAACAATTGGTATCAGAGAAGGTTCCTTCAGGAAACAATTTAACCACTAAAAGGAGATCATAGATTATTTTGAGAATGGAGTACCACTAGTCAATGGTTAGAATGGTTTAAAGTGTGATATGTGGAGTAGAAGGACGAAAGTATTTTTACAGGAACAAGGACATTGTATTTGGCTATTAGTCGCTACAGGATATGATAGTTCAAAAATGGAAAAGACTGCAACCAAGAAGGAATTGAAGAAGAATAAAAAAATAACAATGGATTTCATCTTTGAAGGATTACCTAATCCAGTAAGATAAAAGGTTGGTAAATGTTCATCAACCAAAGAACTTTGGCATACGTTACATGACATATATTCCTCACCCATCAAAGATTCATAAAATGCTAAAGAAGATGTAGATACAGATCAAGAAGAATTATGTTCACCATGTCAAATAGATTCAGAAGATGAAGAGTACATAATCACCATAGGTATGTTGTTTTTCTTTAATTGTGAAAAATGCAGACATCTTGAAATAGAATGCCATGAAGGAAATGAGACAAAAAAAAAAATTTAAAGGAAGAAAATTATGAAGCTGAATTGATTAGTGCTTTAGATGAACTAAGAGAAGAAAACAATTCACTCAAGAAAGAATTGATGAAACAAAAGGAAAGTGTTCACATTTTTGAAGAATCCCAACAAGTCATCGAGAACTTAAGAACTCAACTACAAGAAGCCATAAATATTGAAGAAAATCTTGAATATCAAAAGTAGTATTTGGAAGCCAACATAACAACACATAAGGAAGAAGAATAAATGAGGGTGAAGATATTGACATGTCATCTTAAGGAAAGAACTAACGATCTAAACCAGCTTGAGGTAGAGTTTGGTCAAGAAGAGAAAGGACTTGAAGAAGAAATAATCACATTAAAAATTCATCTTGAAGAAGTGAAAAGAACGGAAGATGTCATGAAGTCTCAGATAATGAAGAAAGAAGAAGAGGTTGAGAAGCTTGAATAAGAAGTTGTCACATTGAGAAGTAAAATCATCAAGATCAACAAGAACGTTGAAGAGACAGAAGCATCCACATCAGTTGTATAGAATGAAGAGAAGCACTCAAGGTTGCTAGAAAAGAAGAATGAAGAAAACAAAAAGAGTTATGCAGAAGTACTCAAAGGAAGGAATCATGGTCAACATAATCTAAGAAAACTATTGAAGATACATCTTCAAGAAGACCATTCATATTCAAGCCACAAATAAGCTTCAATCATGATCATGATTAGTCAAGGAAAAAATTCAGAAGGACTACACCACAAAGAAGATCATTCACTCCCAGGTATGCAAATTTCTTTTATGGTCATTTTTTTATTGTACTAATTTTGGACATAAGGTTGCAGATTGCAGGGATTATAAAATAAATGTTCAAACAATAGCTGCCTATGTGGCCCCACTTAACATTGAATGTTACAAATGTCATAACTATGGACACATAGTTAGTGATTGTAGAAGAATGATCGATACTTCCATGAAAGAGAACAATGATATCATATATAAGAAAGTATGAATAAGAAAATAAGAAGAATAGGTGAACAAAGACTAGGTCCCAGAGATCGCAAGATTGGAAATAAAACGAGATGTATAAAATTCTACAGAGAAAAAGAAAGATGCCAGATACATAAAGGTTAGGAAAATAACTAAAAGAAAAGAAGGACAAGTAAATAAGGAATAGGTTCAAGATATTGTACTTTCAGGCATTGTAGTGAAAGATGAATCCATAGACAGAAAGAAAGAAGTCAGAGCTCAGAGAGATGATGAATCTACCAATGAAGATGTTGTGGATACACATCAGAAAAGGAATTGTTCTGAGCCATCTGGCTTAGAGACTATGAAGTAATATGAATATTAGATAGGGGGAGTCTATGCGGTAGCTGAGATAAACGAGAGATCCATCCTTCGAGAAACTTGTAGAATTTGAGTAGTCAGATTTAGTGCATTTAGTTAGCAGAAGTACAATGTGATAGATTAATCACTTGTAGTATTAATTCATGATAGTATAGTGAAATATGAGTCAAAATTATCGATAGTTGTGTAGCAGAGTCTTGAATGGTATGGACATATATGGACGTGAAATCAACTTTTCTGAACGGGGAACTTGAAGAATAAGTCTACATTGAACAACTGGTTCCTAGAGCATGGTACTCTAGACTGGATAAATATATACAACAGGTAGGGTTCAAAAAATGAAGTGCAGAAAACAACCTCTACATCAAGGTAACTCAAGATGGTATTTTATTAATTGAAGTTTATATTGACGATATTATTTTTGGAAGTACTGATGACATGTTAAGCCATAAATTTGCAAAGTATATGCAGAATGAATTCGAAATGTCATTACTTGGAGAACTATCCTTCCTTTTGGGTCTTCAAATAATTCAATGCAACCAAGGAATTTTTATTTCTAAAACTAAGTATATAAGAGAAATGATAAAGAGGTTCGGAATGGAAGATTACAAACCAGTTACCACTCCTATGCAAAATAGTTGCATGTTGAGAAAAGATGATGATTCAAATTCTACAGACCAGAGGAAATACAGGCCAATGATTGGTAGCTTACTATATGTGACAACATCTAGACCATATGTAATGCAGGTAGTTGGACAGGTGGCACGATTTTAAGAAGCACCAAAGGAATCACATGTATTAGTAGTGAAGAAGATTTTCAGATATCTCAAAGGAACATAACAGTTTGGATTATGGTATCCAAAACGAAAGGATCTATCACTTATTTCCTACACAAATGTAGATTGGGCAGGTTGCATTGATGATTGACGAAGCACCAGTGGAGTAGCGTTCTACTTGGGTGAGTGTTTAGTATTTTGGCTAAGAATTAAACAATCATCAATATCTTTATCTACAACCGAAGCAGAGTATATTGCAGCAACAAGATGTTGTACTCAGGTTCTATGGATGAAACAAACTTTGACAGATATACAAGTTTAGTATGATGATCCCATTCCAATATATTGTGATAATACAAGCACCATCAGTATCTGAAAGAACCCGATGATGCACTTCAATACAAATCACATTCCAATAAAGTATCACTTTCTACGGAAAAAGGTTGCAGAGAAGAGAATTAGAGTTGAATATGTGGGAACAAAAGAACAAGTGGAAGACATATTTACAAAAACGCTTCCAAGGGCAGCGTTTGAGTATTTTTTCTAGAGACTTGGAGTAATTTCTACTCCAAATGAATTCTTTTGAATGCTTATCCTATATGTATTAGATTTACACGAGGAAGCACCATAAAGAGGACAATTCAGGTTGGTGGATTAGTTTAAGGAAGAGTTCAGTTAGGTGGAGTATCCCCAAGGATAGTTCAGTTAGCGGGAGAAGCCCTGGATGGAAAGATATCTTTGCCATTAACGATATGGGAGGGTTTATGGACCCAAATTTTATTGACACACCCACTTTCTTCCATCATCAATTCATCATGTAAACCATAAACTCTATTTTTCTTTTAAAGTACACAATTTGGTTGACACAAGTTTTAAGTTTTCGTCAGTCTTTCTTCATTTTTTTTTAGGTTCTACATTAATGTATATACAATGTATCTGTTTCATAGTTGTGATGAAAAATCCCTCTTTTTCATTGATTTCTTAATCAACACCATAAAAATACTAGAGGCGGGCAACAGTGACATGTGAATGGGGCCAATGTTGAAATTTTTTCAAACTGTATCTGTATGCATTGAAATTTGACCTGGATAGACAATTCGCATGCCTTAACAATATGAGAGGGTTTCTGGACTCAAATTTCACTCACACACCAGACAACATGTGAAAATTTTGTTGTGAGGGCTCTATTTGCAACTGGATTTCCTAAGGCCCCCAACTTGGATATTCCTAGTCGGTTTGTGTTGGAGCCCTAGAGGGGATCAGGATTATTTTAGAGATTGCGATGCAGAGAAGGAAGTCCTATCCCTTGGGTTGTGAAACCTGATGGTAAATATGGGTGGTTGGAATTGTTGTAGGAGTCGTGTCACTATGAATTTAATGGGTATTGGGCTATTGGCATGGACAATAAACATCCATAGGAGTTGTTATTCTTGTGGAACCATAGTCCCAACTCTGGGGTGACCTACTACTAAGAGAACTAGAGAATTCTTTTTTATGGTTGGGTGGAATGTTTGACGTTTGCAACCAATTGTGTAAATCTTTATAAAAATTTGTGTTCCAATCAATATGTTTATTTACTATGTTAATGTTGTGCTTGAATGTTGTTATCATTGTTGTTTGGTTGGAGGGTTCTTGTTTAGTCTTGGGTGGATAAATATGTTCACGCACTATCACTAATCCAGTCTCTGGCTTTCATGGGTATAATGTTCGGAGGTTTTGTGCATTAGTATGTTTTGTTCAATTCCACATTGGTTGATTGCACCACCAAGGGTCACGGAATGAGGTTCATGTTCTTCCTTGGCACTGTCTTCGCCTCTGTGTTTTGATTGTTGACTGAAGAGAACGAGGGTTATACCCTACATGCATTAAATAACCTTTTCCAGGCTAGACTATAGCCCTACCTTTTATTTATGGCCCCTATCATGGATTTGTGCCTGACCACGAACGAGTCATGGTTCGTCCTGTATACATCGTGGCCTTGGAGGTTTTTCCATTACAAAGAGTGGCTCTACTCTCCCCGTGTTGACTACGAAACAACCTTGGCCCTCCACTCTGGAAATTGTTTAAGAATACCAGCCTGGCCTATCGTTTTACGATTTGGTTTTTAATTGGATGATTGTGTAATTGTTGACAGGCTCGCCCATTTGGTCGTATGACAATCGTGTTGGTTGGTATATAGTCACTGGATCGGTTATAATAGTGGTAAACCCTACATTACCAGTTACACTTTAAAAGCACACACTTACTCTCCTTATGTCGATAGCTTAGTGTTGTTAATGGAAAGGGCCTCTTCCTTGATTCGATTGGATGTGTGAGTATGCGTCATTTCTACAACTTGTTAGGTTGTTGATTTTTTAAGACAGTGACAAGTTGTTTGGTAGATACACAATCATTGGTTTTTGCACTAATGATTATTTGAATGTTTAGCTAGCATTGGTGAAAATGCTTGACGTTGCTCGTGTCCCATCGTGTGTTTGAAAAACAAACATGTGTGGATCTACCTCCCTTTGTGCTACAAACAAGTACTAGTTCACAAGGAAGCTACCACATATGGTTTGTTTCACTCATATTACTTTATCTTTGTTATTTGAATTTTAAGGAAAATAAACAACCATACTTTAAGCATTCACACTTGTTCACATTTCATCTTCTACTTGCACCAAGCAATCCATACCATTGGTTGGGATTCTTTGTTACACTTCTGGACCAAATTAGATACTCCGAAGGGTGAACAAATATAACCAACCTCCAAGTCGAAGTGGTGAGGAGGTGGTTCTAGATCTATTGGCTCAAACTCAACGGGAGACAAGGTGGCATAAGTAATGGAAGTGGTCACATAGTTCATTGGATCAATGTGAGTGATAGAATGGGTGAGGATGTTAGGACATTGTGAGGGATCACAATATTTGACCCAATCAATGGTGACAATGGTTCCTACAATAGGGAATTTCATGTCATGAAAGAGTGAATATACCATAGCATTGATGACATAGATGTAATCATGTCCATGGACTAGGATATTGTTATATGATATACTAGTCATGGTTGAGACATCAATCAAGAAAAGTTTACCAACAAATTCAATTGGGAGATTAGGCACATGAATACTTGTTGGGTTATAAAATTTATTATCAAGGGCTTGAAACTCATTCATTGGTGGAATGAGAGTGGGGGATCCAATGTGTTTCAACTAGGTTAACAAGGACATAGTACACAAGGAGGCCTCTTTATCCACTAAACATATGATTTTAAGCATATGATGAAGTTCAAACTATCACTCCAAGAAGACTAACATTGAAATCTTTTGTTGAATATACAGACCAACATTCACTTTGATAGGTTGATGTGTTTCCCTAATGATCAAAGTGTGTTAATTTCATTTTTTTTTCCAATGTCCTTCAATTGGCTTAGCATAATATTTTAACTTATGCTCCTAGAATGAACTTAGGTTTTCAAGACAAATATAGGAGAGCCAAGGTTTACAAAACCCTCTCTTCCTTGAAGTTTTAATGTAGCTTCAAAACTAATGGTTGGATACTAATAGATTTACCATCGAGGTATTAGGTTAGCACCCCTTTAGTTCTCTTAGGCATAATCATACAAGGAATTGATAAATGGAATAATGGTTGGTTTTTCTTCATATAAAAATGAACAATCATCATATATCAAAACAATGAAGTAATAAGGGAATGTTCACCTTTAATGACTTCAAATGATAATTTTTATAGGGTCATTGTTGTCTTGTTCATTTTTGTTGTGGTCATCATCATTGTCATAATTATCATCATCGTCATCATCATTTTATTCATCATTGTCTTCATCATAATTTTCCCAGTCATCATCATTGTCAACATCATCAACATTTCCATTTTCATGATCATCATAATATTGTCATTGTCGTGATAATTTTCATCATTGTCATGATCATCATCACCATTGTCACCACCAATAATCAACATTGTCATTGTCCTACTCCTCTTCATCATCGTCATTGTCAATGTCGTTGTCATAGGCATTGTCGTTGTCGTCGTCATTGTCATCACCATAATCAACATTGTCATTTTCATTGTCATTGTCATCATCATCATCGTCATCATCATTGTCATCATCATCATCGTCATCGTCATTGTTATGTGGGTTATTATTAGTTTTATTAAGGTTATAGGCTAGGTGTTAACAGTTATAAATTAGTAGTGATATATAT
>SNQJ01S0003903.1:7875-31040 GCA_010110895.2 Picea sitchensis | reverse complement strand
ATATTGGTTATAATATATTATTTATACAAGATATATTATTTCTGTTATAACAAAGCATAAAAACAAAAAACAAAACAAAACATAAATATAAAAACATAAATAAAAAATAAAACAAAAAAAAATAAAATATATACAAAACATAAAAAACAACAAAACATATTAGATCCCACATGTATTCAATAGAGGCCAAAACAAAATAGAACCCACGCCATTCGATAGAGGAGGACCCGACGATGATGGAGACAAAGAAACCTCACAAATCTGACCCACAGTGATAGAGGAGGCCCTATAGAACCTGCATCATTCAATAGAGGAGGACCTGATAGCGACATAGACAAATAACCTCACAATTATGACCCACAGTGATAGAGGAGGCCCTATCTGGCCAGTATCCCACAATGACCACACCGTGGAGTGGAGACATTCAAGATCTGAACATGCTGCCAAAAATGGTAAATTATTTCTATCATTTTCACCCCTTTTTACCCTCTTAGTAGGGTTTTTAGGTAGATATATATGGATTTGGGACATGAAAGGTGGAGTCTAAAATGGATTTTTGACTATGGAGCTCTTAATGGATATAACCCTCAACGACCTTGGAATTTTTTAAATCGAGGGTTTGCAAACCCTAAGCCTGTCTTGTGAACCATACTTCTCACCATTCTTCCACATTCCACATTCAACATTTCTTATCAATGCAAAATGTAGAGGTCTCTCACATTGGTTCAGGATTTTGCATCATGACACTCCAACTCCCACATTCCCTTGAAACTTCACCTCCCGCACTCCATATCCACTACTTCATTGGTATGTGGAATGTAAAATCCCAAGAACAATTCCAATTTCCCCTTGCCTTCACATTCTCACATTCTTAAACACTTTGTAAGTGAGGAAAAAGAGGATAATCTTAGATTGAAGAGGAGAATAGTTGAGTTGCAATTTTCATTGCATATCGAACCCTTATTTACACAACCATTGACCATTAAAGGAACTAAATAGAATATGAAGGAGACTTCCAAGAAGTCTACTAAGGAAAATGTATCCCAAGAAGTAATATGTGGATTTAGAAAGACGGCTTTGTTATTTTAGCTCTAGGAGATGGTAAATAAATATTCCTTTCTTATTTGAAGGATTCTTTATTTGAAAGAATATTTCAAACTTGAACTTTAGAAGGACATGAATTTCAATGAGAAATATGTAAAAAWTTTAAATATAAAATTAATTGATATGAATGAGCACAAGAGCTACAAAGATAATCTTCCCTCGCACAAGATGTTGAAGTGGATAAGTGATGGTTGGGATAGTTATATTGATATTCTACAATAATTAATACCAACATGCAAAGTGTTTTAGGAGAGGAGAAGACAAATATTCTTTAAGTTATTTAACTCTTTAAGTTATGTAACTCTATTAAACATGTTTCCATATGTTTATCAAAATTGTTCCTCAACTTTGACTTTAAGAGTGATAGTGCACTAAACATTCTCTCATCCTCTACTGATCCCAAAATCATGGTTTGACATAAATATGCTAATTAGAAATTGCATTGAAAAGGGAAGTTTTCCTCTTCACCCAACCCAGAGTGCGTGCTACCATCAGTCATAGGATCAATCATAGAATCATATTTTGTTGGAATATATGCCTACTAGAAAGAATCGAGCTCATTAGAAGCTACCTTTTAGGCTAGCCCTTGCATTGAGCGGAACTACAGTAATTAAAGGAACCAACAAATAACGATAGAAGGTGGGGGGTAAAATGCATTGGTTTTCGGGCTGCCTTCATCATGCTCTGACCGGTGCATTGGAGCATTCGATCTAGTGAGATTCCTTTCCATTAAACCCAGCCGGGAAGGTGGAGATACATAGTTGGAGGGAAGGGCTTTAGCTATCAATTCATTCCATTCCTGAGAACCCCCAGTTGTTAATACTATAATAAGAGAAAGTGTATTTCTTGGGGCAGATGGGCATCAACCAATACTAATATTGGTGTTGATCATACTAGTTCTTAAGATGATGTATAACCAACTACTAGTCTGACTTCAATGGATGGATATTCTATATATAGAATGTTATCTTTACTACTTATGGTTCTACTACTATAGTGACCTCTAATTCTCTTGTTGGTTATGATATGTTTTCTTGTAAGTATTGGCGAAAAACTAAAGTAGTACATAATCTTATTATTGCACCATATTCGAGAGGATTCTTCAAAAAATAAAATTTCTTCCGCATTGTTTTAGCAAAGCATTTGGCCTGTTGAATTTTTTTTTATGAATCTAAAATACCTTGAATCTATTCTCCATGTATTTGTATCTTCTAGCAAAAGTGAAAGACTAAAATATTTAGTTTTCCTCGAAATTTATACCTTTTAAAGTGGTTTGAGATTGAACATGATTCCAATATTGAGGATATACCAAAAACATGGCCTCCAATAATTTATCTTGAGGAAATCATTCTCCTATCTTTGATGCTAGTGATTTTGCGATCTCTATCAAGTTTTGTCTCACTAAAATCATAACATTATCGAATTAGTCTCTTGACATAGGGAAATATTTCGTGATTCATCTTATCCTAGGAACATAATGGATGGGAACCATATAGCCACATGCTACCATACATAGTATATCTTTTTCATCAAACTTAAAAAAAAAAGTATTTTCTATACCAATGACCTTAGTCCAACTTGTAAAGTCTATACCTATAAAAGACTCAAGTATCATATACAAATTATCCAATGCAAGGTATGCTAATTTTCTTGCATTTATGTATTCCACCATATGCATTGTGTGACTCTAAGAAATTTCCGTAAGTATATTCATTTCATATATCATAGGCAGAATTTGAGGCAATGTTAATAATGTCTCTATACTAGTTAGTCAAAAGAGAATATCTTGAGCTTTGTCTACACTGAATTGATGTTCATACAACACCCCTACCCTGGGTTGGTAATCACTAAATAGTCACTGAGTTAGTCAATTTAATGAGATCCATCTTCTATCAACATATTTTAGTAGTTTTTTTTCATTCAAAACACCATCAAAAAATCTTTGAAACTCTGAAAAATGTTTAGGACTATGAAAAAATTGTGCACGAGCTCCTTACGTACAAGATCTTCAACTTTTGAAACCAATGGAAACGTTCTTGCTATTTTAAATGCAAGATTCATCCTATAATCCATGAAATGAATACTAACATATATGATGAAGATAATAGTCGTAGTCTAACACAAAGGCCATTCCTTTGTCCTTGCATTATTGATGCTCCATCTACTTTGACACATATCAACTTTTTGGTGGCATTAAATGATCCATGCCACCAATGTCCTTGAAACTATTAATAACAATTTCATAAATATTTTCAGTTGTAGAATTCTCCCTCGTTTTATGAATCTAGGGTAAATATGAATGCCTCATATGGTCATTACCATATAAATTCTCATGTAGATCCATGAAGCATTATCAATAGTTGTAACCTCATCCAAACACAATCACATAAACTTAGCATTTGCAATCTTCTCTTCCATATCATCCTTGTCTACTTGAGCTAGATATCTTCCCCATTCCCAACCACTCATTACAAACCAATGAGAAGATGTAAAATTTGGCACTTCAATAAAAATAGATAGTTCATGTAATCTAGATAATCTATCATAGGATGACCTTCAGGCAAGATATGAAACATAGTGCTTAATTGTGTCATCTAGGATAACAAATTTATTTCTATTGTCTTTCCAAATAGAAATGTTATGGTCCCCCCACTTACCTCAAAGTTTTCCCTTACTTATTAAGTATTTTTTATAGTCATCTATATATCTAACATGTTGACATTTCTTAGAAGATTTCCATCTGATAATCAATTTCTCCTCTCCACTTATAATTTTCTTATCATACACCTTTATTGCATGCTTGCTTATTGTGTCTAACTTCATTTGCAATTTCACTACCTTTCCAAGTTCCAAACTACATCTAATGCATCCAACTTCTCATGAAGTCTCTCTCTCTCTCATTTGTTGGAGGTATTCGTTCAGTAAATGGAAATTTTGAGACCCATTCTAATTGGAATGGTCTCCCTATGTCCCACTAGCCTTTTTTAATTTTCCATGAATAGATTATGTCACCTTCCAAGGAAAACCTTCAACATATTTATTGTCAATTTCTGGTGAAAATGCATTTATCTCACTTTGATCACTAGAGGAACATATTCTATCATCCATTATATGCATATTATATGTATTTTCACAAGAGTTAACATCTCTCTCATTGATAGGTTGCTCAAAATAGCTTGAAGCATGAAGATAATGTCGATTCTTGGATTGAGTTTTTTGAAAGTACAATAACACATCCTTCTATCTTGATGTTTTCTTCCCACAGTAAACATTTGACATCTCAATGAATATTCCACAATTAAAATTTCAAATCAATCTAGAAATAAGAAGTGAAACCTACATGACAAAAATAATATAAATTTAGTATAGTCCTACCAAATATAGAATCTTTATATCTATTTATATTGTCCATTATTTTTTTGTGAAAACTAATTCTCAAAGAAAACATACACCCAAAAGGGAAAACCACTAAATGCTTACATGAATAGATGTTGAAATTCATCCACAACAAAGTGACTACTACTTGTCAAGTCTCAAACAATTTACTGTCTAGCTAGGTTGTGATCTTAAAATTAAATTATTATTATTATTATTATTATTATTATTATCATCGTCATCTATTCCCCTTTGAAACGATCCAAATCCACATATAATGATTCATTATAGGAGAAAAATATGATAGTCATTGAACTCGTATAAGGTACATTAAGTGATCTAAACATGTCCAAGCTCACTTATAGTGTCCATGTTTTCTAAATAAAAAATAGCATGGTTGGTCAAGAAGAAGCATGGTCACTATCAAGTACAATTCAAGTACAAATCAAATACAAACATGATAACTATGAAGCAAAGAGAAGGGATACTTCCCTAGGAAAGAAGCCTATTTCAAGGCTAATGTAGAGGGCATTACTACAAGATTGAGAGAAAAAATTCTGAGAGAGGAAAAAACTAATGAATTCATAACACTTTTAGAAAGGAGGATGGAATTGATACGATTCCTCAAAGCTCAACACCCAAAATCAAGAAATTGAAAGAAGAATGAGATTGACAAATCCACTAAAAGAAGAAATGAGAAAAGAACCACAGATCTTGCAAAAAAATTAATTTAGACAATGCTAAACTTTTAAGCAACCCACTCTTATTGAAAAGTACCCAGTTAGCAATAGATTTAGAGAAGTTCAAATAGATGTGATAATTCCTATATAGACCATCAAATGTTTCATATACACCTAAGCTTCTATATTAGGCTTAACAACTTTTTGTTGCACTAAATATTCATTACACCAAGAAGACACCCTTTAAATTTACACCACAATGAGAAGGTACTCACAAAACATAGACTTAGAAGAATGACAACTCTTTTACATAAATGTGAGGATCACAAACACATGTGCACTTGTTCTTACAAACACATTCATTGTTTCAAACAAGAGCATGTGCAAACTTCAAATCTCTTCACATTTTTACCTCTCACAATAGATATTCACTCAGAGGAAGGAAAAAATCATATTAGAGTGGATTGCAAAAGTCAAATTCAACAACCTAGAAAATGAAATTATATTTTTAAGCCATTCATGATCGAGTTAAACGTAACATTTTTCACAAAAATGAAACTAATCAATCTAACTACAATTGAAAAGGATGACACCTTACCTTGCACCTTCACACTTGGGCCTTAGGAGATACTACTTCATCCTACTATCATCTTTCGTTCTCTATTTCACTTGGTGTATGTGTCTCTTAGATTCAATCATACCAAGGATAATCTTATAGACAAACAATAACTCAATCTAATCCGCACCTAACCTAAGATATATAATCCTTAAAACATAAATGATGGCCTTTTTGATATACCACTTGTGTTAAGAAGTATAGATTTTTCTTAGCTGATACTTGTGTGTAGTCTATACCATAGGCACTTGCAATAATGGGGAAAATACTATCCACTCCCTAAAGACCATATTACTCCCTAACTCTAGAAGTTTTTCCAAATTTACTGAAAGGAAACTGAAAAACCACCACTATCATACAACAAATGAAAATATCCTTTGAAGGTGCAAGTAAAGTAAATATACTTTGACAAGTCATAGTACACACAAAAGCTCAAAGAATGCTAGTTACAATAGAAATGACAATATTTAGAGCTTATCTTAGCACTATACATTATGAAGTATTTAACATGTTTTCTTTATTACTAACTTAAATCCACTAATTCCACAAATTGAAACTTGATTGTAAGTAGAAGAGAAGTAGTCTTTCAATGTGTGTTTAGTCTTTGAGTTTGCAACAAAATACATGCAAATATCCAATCTCCCAAAATTGGGAAAAAGGCATTGTAAAAGGTGTTCAATGGTGACATTCTTAAATATAAATATAAAGGAGCATGGTTAGCTCTAGTCCAAAGAATGTCATAAAATTGCTTCATGAAAATGAGCTTTCTGAGAAGTCTACCGACCTAATCTCAATGTTCATATTATTAATTCATTCTAGACAATGAAATTTCCTCATAGGCACATTCCTTCATTTTTTCCCCTTTTCTAAACATAAACATGTCTATTATTATTTCCATTTTCCATGGGTAGATGATATGTGATCTCTTGTAAGAGTTAAACCTCTGATGGAAAATTTGTTTACAAATTATCTCATTAAGATAGTTTGTAAGTAAAATCCTCAAAAACCAAAAAAACCCCAAAAAATCAATGGAAAATATTTTCAATTTAGTTTCCTATAGAAAGAAGGGATTGGGAAACTAAAGAGCTTTATAAGATTACAATTAGTAAGCATTATTCAAACCTTAATAAGCACATTTTGTGTCTTAATTATTTTATCCATGAAGTATGCTTTAAATAATTAACTTGATTTTCATAGAGCAAGTGTTCATGCCAACTCTATAATGACGGTGCCTCAAGAAAATGCATGCCAACTCTACAATAGACATGATTTAGGAGAACCAAACATGCCATGCTATAGTAACATAACTTCCTAACAATTCTATATGTCATATTTTCCCACATTATTTCCTAGTGGTAGATATATATATGCAAAATGGCATTGTGAGTAATTTTGGCTTGTTTTCCATGCCTTAAACAATATTGCAATCAATTTCACCAACATGAATGCCACACTTTGGATAAGCAGCTAAATTTTGTTCTGGATGATGATAGGTATTGCTTGGATTATGTCTGAATTTTTCACATTTCCATTTTTTCGAATTTATCTTTGGAATCTTTTACAATTCAATATTTCACCAAAATTGGCTATATCATGCAGAGTTGTAAAGTTGTGTAAAAAGACTTTTGAAGATGTACACTACATCCTCCATGTGAGTATATGATGAAAAAAAATTGATACAATGTTTTAATATGTTTCCCGGTGAACTCTCCTATGACTTTGTATTTTCTAGTTAGATCCTATGTTGCAAGATATCAACCTGACAAAGTGGCCCTAAATATTAATTTTGACTTTTCTACCTGCTTGACAAAAATGCATGCCCTACCTTCCTGAATCAAATTTCCATGTAAAACTCTGTAAAAGTAATATTCACATCCTACTTCATCATGTGGTAGTCTTAAAATTTGTCATCAACCATTATATTTATCTCACAATTCTAGACTTCTGCCAAAAACAATTCATGAAACCCCAAAAATTTGAATGTCATTTTATATAGTAACATATACCATACTTTCAAGAAAACTCTATTGCGTGCTTTGAGACATTGGAATACATACTTATGGAGATATTTGACCTTATGAATAGTTAGATTTGATTCCTCAATTCAAAACTGCAATTTACTACAAAATAGAAAAAATCTTTGTGCAATTTTATTCCTCCAATTAGCTAGCACGGTGATTTTAAAATGCACACCATCTATTCATCAATGCTTATGTACATATAAAAGTGTGGGTACCTTTATTCGTATAAGAGTGTTTCATATGGGAACCGTTATTCATACTCATTTCCTCCCAAGTTGCCACGGTGGGAACCTTTTGCTTTACCAATATGGCCTCTGGCCACCTTTTCACCATCTTGAACTAGATTCACAAAAGTGCATGCTTAAGCAATATGGCCTCTGGCAACCTTTTCACCATCTTGAATTAGATTCACAAAAGTGCATGCTTAAGGTAATTGGAAGCATGTTTTACTATTTTGATCATAAAATTCTCAATAAAACATCAATATTTCACAGAATTTTGACCATAACAAGAATTTTTTCAAATAGGAGCACCAACCATTCTCAATAAAAACATCAATATTTCACAGAATTGTAACCATAACAAGAATTTTGTCATATAGGAGCACCAACCATTCTCAATAAAACTTCAATATTTCACAGAATTGTGACCATAACAAAAAAAAAATCAAATAGGGGCACCAACCAAATGCCATGTCATCTTGAGTGGTAACAGATAGCATCGTCAACATGCATAGAATGTGGAGGATATACTCTTTGTTATTTTTTCAATTTTCATTGGAGGAACCAGGATGAAACTGGTCTAGACCAATCTTGTTAATGTCAAAGAAATAAGGCAGTTTATTGATCCTGCACTTTGAGATGTAAGCTTTTCTAAATCAGATTGCATCATTCCTATACAGGAAACCATAGTTATCTAGAGCATTTTATGATGGACATATGTTGGCGATCATGGTTCAGTTCATTTATCAACAATTCTAACTTCAATTATTAGTTGATGTTCACTGTTTCTGATTTTGCCTCAACAATAAAAATCTTTGATAGCACGACTTCTATATTGTCTTCTATATTCTTCATTATTGTTTTGTGGTGGGAACCAAAAGGCCTTCATAGAGTTTCAAGTATTTGCTAAAATGTGTTTTTTCTTTCTTGGAAGCTTCTTTGAGAAGCACACCTAAAGGCTGGGAATTGCATTGCATAAAATAGACTTATTTTGTCTCAGATGCCAGGTTTTGAGGAGTAACTTTTCTTATTACTCAAGTCTTGTCACTTTTTCTGATTACATAAGACTTGCAAGTGGCCTCATCTCTTTTTGAGACGTGTTAGAATTCGCTGCACTTCACCCTCCAGCATAAAATTAGTGGAGCATGAATTATGGAAAAAAGGAGGATAAAGGTTTGATCGGTATTCTTCCCGTGAAAGATGCACAGGCTGCAGATACCACCCCCACTGCCTCGTCTGTCTTCTTTCCAGGTAGCATTGCTGATCTGGGGGACAGAAATGGCTACATATCTACAGGTCCTTCATCCGATATCCAACAGCAGATTATCAAGCATATGCAGGACCTTGTTCAGTGGCATAAGAGGGGTGTCGCTGCTCGGGCCTTCCAGTACCAACATGTTCTCATTTTCTTCTAGACAGTTTTTTGTGAGCATATTATAGATATGACTTAGGTTCTCCTCGGACACAGTATCACAGGTACACCATTCATACTGATTAGGCTGATTGTAGTGCTCGTGCTTGAGTTCGGAGAAAGGGGTAGGTGGCTCGGTGTTTGGCCATCCCCCAAATTGGAATGTGCACTGCTCTTAGATTGACCTATTGGCTGGATTTCCCAAAACCTGTCTTTTATTTAAAGAAAACACATTTTGTACCTTCCCTATAAGGCTCTTTATTGCAGAACTGCCACACATTTTCTTTCGAATTTTATTTTAATCAGAAGGAAGAATGAGCTTTTTGTTGGAATATATAATTCCTACTTATTTAATATGCTTGCTAATGTATTGAGAAGTAGATTCAATCTCTCCCTGTGATTTGTGTGATCTTATTCTTAGGAGGTTGTTTGAGAGTTAGATTTGTGAGATCTTTGTTTAATGTGTTGTTGAGATATTCTCTCAACCTATTCTTCTATATTTGGAATAAGTTAGATCTGATAACAACCTATCCACTCTATATAATAGAGTCCAAATGTAAAGAGTATTTGATATATTCTATAATTCATTATTTTGTATTCTATATAATAGAGTCCAAATGTAAAGAGTATTGACATATTCTGTAAGTCATTATTCTGTATTCTGTAAAGAGTCATTAAGGGAGAGTGTTGGAATATATAATTCTTACTTATTTAATATGCTTGTTAATGTATTGAGAAGTAGAGTCAATCTCTAGTTGATTTGTGTGATCTTATTCTTAAGAGGTTGTTTGAAAGTTGGATTTGTGAGATTTTTGTTTAGTGTGTTGTTGACATATTCTTTCAACCTATCCTTCTGTATTTGAAACAAGTTAGATCTGATAACAACCTATGCACTCTATATAATAGAGTCCAAATGTATAGAGTATTTGAGATACTCTATAATTCATTATTTGTGTATATTACTCTACTTTCTTGTTTTAATACTTTGTTGATTTTTAAAGGATTCTTGGAATGAATCTCTTAAGTGGGTTCAATCCATGAGGCGGCAGATGGAGAATAAAATTATGGTCCTGCCTGAAACATATGGACTTACGGGTGAATATATCAAAAGAGAAATACCATTGACCCATGGAAAAGTAATAAAATCCAAAAAAGGATGGTTCAGAGGAAAAATGGTAGAGTTACATGTAGCTTGTGATCCAGAGTCCTCACCTTTGTGGGATGATTGAAACCTGAACACCCAAGTGACTAGTATGCTGCACACATATGCTTCGAAATGTTAGGAAGGTGTAACCTGTGCCTCGAATAGGTTGATTTCATTCGAAAATGAATTAAATGGGAGCCTAAGTTCGTGGCAAGAATTTATTCTTCCATAGAACATGAAATATTTCTCCCATATGTTGACTCTCTGGTTATCCTTTTACAATTTTGAGGTCAGTTGGAGCTCTATTCTTTCAACAGCTTCCCTTAATTGCATGTTGGCATTCATCCTTTGGAGTTTAAAATTTATTAACTATAAGCGAACTTAGACTTGATAATCTAATCGTTTCCCATTCAGCTCGTGTGGTTTAAGGAATTAGATGAGAGCCCAGTGAAAACATAAAATCATTTGCTAGAAAAATATCAATTGTAATATTTTGTTCTCACATCTTCAATCTTTTTCTATGCACTTTTCATTGTTCTAAAATCTTTTTCTATGCACTTTTCATTGTTCTAACTTGTGGATAATAACATTTAGTAATAAATAACTTATAATGTCTTAGAATAGTTACTGCAACTATAAAATGATAAATCTCTTTCCAACTTCCACATGTATAAAAAGATCCATATTTACCATTAACATTCCCAACACCTTCCACAAACTCCAACACCTTTGAACCAACAAAGTAGATTTAAAAAGATCCATATTTACCATTAACATTCCCAACACCTTCCACAAACTCCAACACCTTTGAACCAACAAAGTAGATTCCTCCAAAAAGGATCACCTTATATGTAAGTCCACCAATTGTTGTTCTTACGGTTTACCCCCAATAATCCATGGAAACTACAAGAAAGAGGCAGGATACAATCTTCTTGACAACCGGAAATGTGTCCAAATAGTGATACCCAGTGGCGTTTGTCCAATGGAATTAAATTTTTCTCTATTTTAGATGACAATACGTTAGATATATTTTATAATAATGACTCAATGCCTATCAGACCTACCCCAAAAGGCTTGATGGAAAGTTGTCTTTACTAATTCTTACACCATGTAAGTTTGTAGTGGCTTTGCTCTGCATTTTGCTTAGTATTTCGGTCACAATACCGTTTGTTTTTCTTACCTGTAGCATATGTTGCAGTAGTGGAGCTAATTAATGAGGCTCAATTTTGTGTTTGTCTTAAACTTTATGTTTGAGATCTACATTTAATTGTGGTGGAATGTAAGTGTTTTTCCTCTGTAAGATATTCGTGTTGGGAAAATACACATTGTTTCTCTTAGGGTATACTACCAGGTAAAAGATTCAGATATCCTTTAATCTTCCATTATAAAAGATTCAGATATCCTTCAAGATATTCAGATATTTCAGTAAGTATTCATTTGTAAATTAAGGAAAAGAGGTGACACTAATGAGAGTGCAATGATCAAAGAATGGAAATGCTTTGTACTTAGAAATAATGGAGAAAGCACCAGTTATAAGCTTCAGTTGTGAGAGTCAGTTGTAGGCATGTTAAGAGTCAGTTCTTAGTTAAGAGTCTAGTTGTTTTTGGTTTGCATGTAACCGACTCGGTAGAGTCTTTTCCTATATAAGGATGTAATCCGTCTTCATTTAATAATAGAGAAGTGAGCGTAGCCTCACCGTGTGTTTGGTTCACATATTTTATCTTGGTATCAGAGCCACGGGAGTGAAGTGCGTAAATTCTAGAGGTTCGCAGGTCTCTCCTTTGGTAGGGTGCGAACCTATATTACTCAAACTTTTGCGCATGCTCGGAACCAAATAAGTTCGCAGCCCTGTGCATTTAAGTGCGAACATCCTTCACATTCCCACAACCAGAGTATTCGAGAGCTGCGAACTCCCTGCAGCCAAGTAAAAATTGAGGTGCGAACTCCCCGCAGCTAAATAAAGAGTGAAGTGCGAACACCCCGCAGCCAAGTAAAGGGTGAGGTGCAAACTCCCCTCAGTCAACTCTAGCGTGAGGTGCAAGAACCATGGTATTTATGCATGCGTGGAAAGCAAATCTTGAATTTTGAAAGTTTATATAGTTTGCATGGGTTGGAGTTTTTTTTTTTTACGAGCATAAGTTTTTCATTTTTACTGCGTGGGTGAGTATTCTTGCATGCATGGAGTTTGGAGCGTAAGTTTGCATGCCATGAGAAAATGGTGAAGTTTTTATATAAAAGTCTTTATATATGAGTTTTATATGAGATTTAATTTTTAAGAGGTAAAGGTGGAGTTATAAAGTTTATTAAATGAACTTTATGATAGTTTCATAAGAAAAAAAAGTGGAGTTATATATCTTATCTGGGTAAAAGTGGAGTTATAAGTTTTTTCTTTAAAAAGGTGGAGTTATATGTTGGTTATTTTTTATATATAAAGAGGGAGTTATAAGTTTTTTTTTTAAAAGTGGATATTTTGGATATTAAGATGCATGCATGATTTAAGCTAAGAACAGAGATAGATTTGGATCAGTGGATCCAAAGGCAGAGCGACTGACTTCTCAACAAAGGAGAAAACTCGACAGAAAGTTGCATAGCCTTGGTGATTCACTTGCAGAGAATATCTTGCAGCGATGGCGAATCCACTGGCAGAGACCTACCTCAACGAAGCCAACAAGTTAGATGGCTCGAATTTCATTAACTGGAAATTCAAGATGCAGACGCTCATGGAGGGCTATGGTGTCTGGAACATTGCAAAGGGAACTGAACTAAAACCTGATGCGGCTGCAGGTGCGACAACAACACAGATCCAAGACTAGGAGAAGCGCAAAAAAAAGGCAAAGGTATTGTTGCGCATGTCAGTTAAAGATAGCATAATTCCACATATTAGAGACGCTACAACTTCTGCTACTACATGGACAACTCTTAAAGCATTGTATGAAACTAGCAACAAAAACCGCATTTTGTTCCTGAAAACTAAATTGCTAGGCATTAAGATGGATGGAAATGAATCTGTTAGTTCATTTTTGGGTCGCATTAAAGAGGTGAAAGACAAGTTAGTAAATATAGGGGAAACTGTTTCCAATACTGATCTAGTGACTATTACCTTAAATGGTATGCTAGAAGATTATTATATGTTCATAACAGGTCTTGCAGCAAGGGAGAAACCTCCTACGTTTGAAGAAATGACAGGTATTTTGCTGCAAGAGGAAGAGAGGCGTGGGAATCTGAAGCCTCAGAGTAAAGATTTAGCACTGTGGTCAAATAATAGATCTGCGAGAGGGAGATCAGGAGTAAGAGACAGAGGAGGCAGTTCATGGCAGAGAGGCGGTTCATGGTAGAGAGGCAGTTCATCCGAGAGAAGACAATCTCCAAATTAAGGTATGCAATCTGATAGGAATGAGTCAAAGAGTTGTTTTTATTATGGTCGACCTGGACATATGGTTAAAGACTGTCATAAGAAGAAAAGTGATGAGGCTAGGAATAAACCTAGAACACATTCAGGTCATTATGCAGAAAAATCTTCAAATCAAGATCACAGATTATTTATTGCTAGTGATGATATTGATGAACCCCCGAATTTTGACTCACGGGATCTTAGGCTGTTTGTGTCTAACGCTTCTTTATCTGCTGAAACGGATGATTCTGATGCATGGTTTGTGGATTCCGGAGCATCAATACATATGACTTGTAATAAAAATTGGTATGCTAATTTTAAAGAAACACAGAATGGTGCCAGGATATATCTTGGAGATGACCGCACTCATCAGATCAAGGGATATGGAGACATTCCTGTGACATTGCCAAATGGTATTGTTTGTCACATTCGCAATGTGGTGCATGTGCCAGGAATAAAGAAAAAATTGATCTTTGTGGCCACCATTACAGACCAGAACTTGAAGGTTGAATTCTTCAAGAATTATTGCATAGTGAAGGATCTGTTGGACCACTTCCGAACTGTTGCAAAGGGTGTCAAAGTAGGAGGTCTATACAAACTTGATGTTACCAACAAAGCACATCATGCACTGACTTCTACAACTATGCCAACAGAGATTCTTTGGCATCAAAGGTATGGACACATCAATCATCCTGATTTATTGTTATTACAGAAAAAGAATATGGTTGAAGGACTTCCCATGTTAAAGAATGAGAAAGTTGCTTGTGATGGATGTGCATTAGGAAAGATGCACAGAGATGAATTCTCCTCTAATCCTGATAAGAAAAAGATAGATGTGTTAGATCTTGTGCATACTGATGTTTGTGGTCCTATGCAGACTAGGTCTTTAGGAGGTGCATTTTACTTTCTGTTGTTTATTGATGATTGCACGAGATACACATGGGTTTACTTCCTTAGACGAAAAAGTGATGTTTTCGAGTACTTTAAAGAATTCAGAACCATGGTGGAAAAGCAGACGGGAAAATCCATCAAAATCCTCCGTTCAAATCAAGGGGGAGAGTATAAATCAGGGGACTTAAACAAATATTGCAAAGATAATGGAATAGTACAGCAGTTTACAGTACCTCACACTCCACAACAAAATGGAGTCGCTGAAAGGAAAAATAGAACTCTGGTAGAGTGTGCACGCAGTATGATGAAAGGTAAGAATCTCTCAAATGCATTTTGGGCTGAAGCCATAAATACTGTAGTTTATTTAAAGAATAGAAGTCCAACAAGGTGTCTTGATAATGTTACTCCTTTCGAAGCCTTGTATGGTTCCAAACCTGTAGTTAATAATTTAAAAGTATTTGGGTGTAAGGCTTTTGCACATATTCCAAAGGAGAATAGGAGGAAATTGGATGCTAAATCCACTAAATGTATTTTCATTGGGTATCGTTATGAATTTAAAGCATACAAACTATTTGATCTTGCTACTCACAAAGTATTTGCAAGTAGAGATGTACTTTTCCATGAGCAGGAAGCAGGAAATCATGACGATAAAATTCATGAGGAATGGCAAAGACTTCTTGATGAAGGAGTTAAAGAAGAGCAGCAGCAGTAGCAACCCACACAGCAACATCCATCCCCGCAGCGACAATAGCATCCATCCCCGCGGCGACAACAACAGCAACAACAAGAAGGACTCAGTGATATGGCCAATTCCAGCAGTCACAGTTCACCTACAGGTGAAGATAGATCTTCACAAAGTGGGGAGGAAGATAATAAATTGAGAAAATCTTCAAGACAGATTCGGCTTCCTGAGAGGTATAAATACTATGCCCTAATGAGTAGCATTTCAAATGTTATAGAATCCATGAATTTTGATGAAGCTAATGAACATGATGAATGGCGAAATGCAATGGAGGAAGAATATGAATCTATAATGAAAAACAATACTTGGGAATTGACTGAATTGCCTAAACATAAGAAGCCCATTGGGTGCAAATGGATATGAGCTAAGTTAAATCTAGGATGGTAGTATAGATGAAGTATAAAAGGCTATTTGGTTTTGCAAAGGGTATTCACAAACATAAGGTATTGATTATCTTGAAACATTTGCACAGGTAGCTAAATTGAATACTATCGAGTGTTAATCACTTGCTTCTAGAAAGTATCGGTTGCATCGGTTAGATGTTAAATGCTGCATTTTTGAATGGTGAGTTAAAGGAAGAAGTTTACTCAACTGTGAAGGGTTTGTTGAAAAGGGGCAAGAACACTTAGTGTGTAAGTTAAAGAAAATATTGTATAGAATAAAACAAGCACTTAGGTCATGGAATGAGAAGATAGACTCTTTCTTTCTTCAACGGGGTTTTATCTTGAGCAAAAGTGATCAAATCTATATACACCAAATTTAATGAACAAGAGGGTATATAGTATTGATTTCATTATGTTGATGATTTAGCAATTACAGGAAATGTCAGAGAAGTTAATTGATGAAATCGGAAGCGGTTATCAAAGGTATTTGAAATGAAAGATCTTGGTGAGGATTACATTCTGCCCTAGGTCTTGAAGTTTGGAGAAATCGATGCCAAAGCGTGTCCGGTAGTATATTAGATAAATACTTAAGAGATTTAAAATGGATCGGTGTAAGCTTCTATTATACTTGAGAATGTGAAATTGTCTTGTGATGATGGTTTGAAGGAGGTGAATGGCGTTGTGTATAGACATATGGTGGGTAATCTGAATTATCTCACCACAACGGACGATATTTTATATTATGTGAGTGTTTTAAGTTAGTTCATGGTGAAACCTTATGAAAGCCATTGGAATGAAGCAAGGGTAGTACTCAGGTATCTAAAATGTATGCTTGATTATGGTATTAAGTATCTTGATGCATCTAATGTTGAGTTGGCAATTATTCAAATTCTGATTGGTAGCGTCGGATGATCGAAGAAGATCAACCACTAGATATCTTTGACATTGGATCGAGGAATTTGTTTCATGGGCATTAAAAGCATTCTGTATCTTTTTCTTCTACTGAAGGAGAATATAAATCCTTGTGTGCGGTAACTTGTGAAGTTGTTTGGTTAAAGAAGACGTCTTCTACTGAAGCAGAATATAAAGCCTTGTGTGCAGCAACTTGTGAAGTTGTTTGGTTAAGAAGACTTCTTCAAGATGTTGGAGAAGAACGAAAGGAACCTACGATGATCAGATGTGACAATCAAAGTTCAATCAATATTGTGAAGAATCCGTTTTTTCATACAAGAACAAAGCATGTTGAAGCTCAGTATCATTTTGTTCGAGAAAAGTTGCAGTCAAATGAAATAACTCTTGTGTATTGTAATACTAGTGAAAATGTTGCTGATATTTTCACTAAGCCTCTTGGAAAGATTAAGTTTGACTGTTTAGGGAGATGTTAGGTGTAGAAGTCAGTCCATTCTCCATTAAGGGGGAGACTTGGAAATAATGGAGAAAGCACAAGTTATAAGCTTAAGTTGTGAGAGCTTCAATTGTGAGAGTCAGTTGTAGGCGTGTTAAGAGTTAGTTCTTAGTTAAGAGTCTAGTTGTCTTTGATTTGCATGTAACCGACTCGGTAGAGTCTTTTCCTATATAAGGATGTAATCCGTCTTCATTTAATAATAGAGAAGTGAGCGTAGCCTCACCGTGTGTTTGGTTCGTATATTTTATCTTTTGTAACTGCAAACAAGACTGAATGTAGAGTAGCAATAAAGTCCAAAATAAAATGTTTCCTACTTCTTCTACAACACCGAAAAGGAACACAGATTAAGCTACTACAATAATGGATATGCATGGTGTGGACATGAAGAATTTTAGCAAGGTTGCAGAGCATCTGCTTATGTGTATACAGAAATTTGATGGGGATGGTGAACAAGTTTTCTTAAGTGGGTTCAATCCATGAGGCTGCAGTGCAGAACTTGTAAATCAAACTAACAATTATATGCAAAGTTACCAAAAACAAGAATCACTAGGGAGACCAAAAAAATAAATAAAAATAAAGAGTTTATCAGGACTAACAAATATGGGAAGTTTGACTCCTCAAACTAACTTTTAAAAAATAATGGTAATTTTCATTTACATGAATGTTCAGTGTAGATATAAAAATATTTTTCAATAATAATTCTACTTTGAAAATACATAGACAATGAATCAGGTTCAAGACATGAGGAAGAAAGAAGACTTCATGCAAGAAGGAATAACTACAGAGAATCCAAGCGCTTACTACACAGTGCAAAGCAAAACAACAACGATTCTCAATGGTTGACATATCAGCTGGTTGTTTGTTATGAAATCGTCTCAGAAAAACAAGCAAAGTAACTATTGTTTTCTCATAGATCACTGAGTTTGACCTGTGAGACTACAGATCGGTCACATTGGACTTGGAGTTCGATTCATACTCATTATTTGTACCGAGTATACTTGGGGTAGAGTTAGACTCTGAGATTAGTGTTGAAAATAGAGTAACATGGTGCACTTAGGTTTGAGTGCAGATGTTTATATACCAATATATATTTTTAGATATATAAATTTTGGATGAGAATAAAGATAGAGTCCAATTCTACATGTCAATGTTAACAACAATGCAAAGTGGAGTAGGAGGAAAATCCTTTGGTTTTATAGACCTTGAGGGTTCAAGTCTCTTACTCCCTTTTGGTTTTATAGACCGTGAGGGTTCAAGTCTCTTCCTCCCTCTATTCTCACTTAGGTTCATTTCCTTTTTTTACTTCACTATTTTCTTTTTTTATGAAGAGAAGAAATTATAATATGAATCTGTCTATCCATCTTATGACAAGTTGAGTTGATTAGATAATAAGTTGATCATATTATCAATTCATTATGTGATATAGGATTCACATAGATGAAATCATTTGGAAATTCTTCTATTGTAATCCATTTTTTCTATATATATTTTAGATATATAAATTTATATGATTTTCTTTATTCATGAAGAGAAGAAATTAGAAAATGAATCTCTCCATCCATCTTATGACAAGTTGAGTTGATTAGATAATAAGTTGATCATATTATCAATTCATTATGTAATATATGATTTACATAGATGAAATCATTTGGAAATTTTTTCATATATCAATGTATATTTTTAGATATATAAATTTATATGTTGTGATTTAGGGAAAACTTCATCATCAAATTTGAATATATAACTTTTTCTCTATGAGTAACATGCATTGAGGTTCTCAATCGTTCAATTAATTGAACTGACCCTTAAATCCTAAATTAATTGAACTAAATTAATTGAACTAACCCTTGAATCTTAAATATACTTAAATATATATACTTAAACAGTATTTTTTTTTATGCAATAAAAAAACTACAGAAACTTGTAGATGTCTATCCATTTTTAACTATGGTAAAGAACTCTTCACTAGAATTAGTTTCTTTAAAGAGCAAAAGTCAAACTCAATACTGGGAAGAGTTTGAAAATTTTGAACATAATTAGTTAGAGAATGGATAAAGTCAATTAATTTTGACTGAAACCAGCAGCGTTTAGCGATGTTTTAAAGTGCCTTATAATCTACATTAAAAAATCTTGATTTCCTTTACTTTAGGATATTCTAACACAATTTACTTTAATTCATTCTATATCAGTTAGTTGAAAACAACTATTAGATATTAAGAGCATCTGAGTGAGCCCAATGGTTAAGAACATGTGTTATCTCTGGAGAGGTCACATGGTCACAATTAGTAATTTATCTTATTTTATGTACATTAACAAAATTATTTTATTTATCATATCTTATTTCTATGGAGGAGAGATTTTTAGCTGAATACATTTTTCTCTTTCATTTTATTTTTCTATGGAGGAGAGATTTTTCGCTGAATACATTTTTCTCTTTCATTTTATTTCTTTGTGGCGGAATCTGCTGCTTGTTGGAAGACTTTGAGACTGCATCATGAAGTGTTATAATATTGTTTGTACCAGATCAACATCATAAAAGAGCTTCTTTGGCATAAGAAAGGGAGGTGACGAGCAGGTCATTCATGAAAGGCTTCTTCTAACTGCAAACCAACTCGTCTAGCTAGTTGTGTCTTGGTTGAAGGTGAAACACCTAAAATGTTTGCTGCCTTGAGCAACTTCAACAAAAAAACCTACACGAGGTTGAACCCTTCTTTGGTGGCAACAGAGACACTATTGACTTCAAAAGTAGTCAATGTTTTGTAGTTATCTCTGCATGTTTTCCGTTAGAATGGTCCCTTGCATCCCCTTTCGCTTTGTTTGCCATATTGTTTTCCTTTTACATACCTGGCAACCAACAAAAAGATACAGTCGTAATGCTTCTCTATTGGAATTTGATGGCCAACATAACTCTCCAATACAAATCTATTTCTAACTCAGAAATATCTTCCACCCACCAGTGTTATTGAACAGAGTAGTACCTCCAAGTATGAATTTCATTTAGTGAAGGGCTTGAACCACTCTGAGATGTCTTGTAACCCCTTTGTTCTCTCCCCTTAACACATCCACCATTTTCTTGCAAGCAATTGCATCAATGCATTGGTAGACAATTATGAGACCTTCAGACTAGGGCAAGAGAGTCTTAGTTGTCTTCAATGCGATAATTGAATCCTTCCAAGCAGTAAGGATGCATGAATTCAAATGCCTCTAGACTCTATACCCCTATACCCCCTGGAAACTCCTGAAGCTCAATTATATCCTTCTCACAATCTCAAGCTTATGTAGCTAACCTCTGTAAGAGGCTGCACTTTGAAAGCAGAGGAAGCTGCAAACGTAAACATGTTGTTTTTTCTAAGATAAGTTTCAATTTGTACCAATGGCTACAAGTATTCCTACTTAGAGAACTAGAAAAAAATAAAAATCGAAGTGAAAGATGGTGTGTTTAGCTTGTGTAAAGAATAATTAACACCCTTTACTTGTATTAACAAAACAATTAACACTTCTGTAGATACTAATATGTTTCACAAGAGACAACACTCAAGTTCTGAATAACTAGTTCTGCCTTTCCCAGTCCAACTAACAGGTCTCTGAATGCTCCTGTCATTAATTAACATTCAGTGTGAGACCCATGGGAACTGCAAGGAGGAGGTAGGATAGGATCTTCTTAACAACCATAATTATGCCCAAATAGTGATACCCACTGGCCTGTGCCCAATGCCATTAAATTTCTCTATTTTAGATGACGATATACTAGATCTATTTTATAATAATGGCTCAATGCCTTTTAACTCTATCCCAAAAGGCTTGATGATAAGTTGTCTTTACTATTTTTTTGCACTATGTAAGTTTCTAGTGGCTCCACTCTGCATTTTGTTTAGTATTTTCAGCCACAATACCATTTGTTTTTCGTACCTGTAGCATACGTTGCAGTGGTGGAGTCTATTAACGAGGCTGAATTCTTTGCTTGTGTTAAAAGAAGAAACTTCATGTTGAGATCTACATTTAATTAAGGTGGCATGTAAGTGTTTTCCCTCTGTAAGATATTCATGTTGGGAAAATACACATTGTTTATCTTGGGGTATACTGCCAGGTAAAAGATCTGGGTAGCCTCCAATCTTCCACTCTATGCAATGTGGATTCCAATACATGATATTTCAGTGAGTACTCATTTGCAAATGATCCAAAAAAAGGAAATGCTTTGAGGTGTAATTGCAAACAAGACTGAATGTAGAGTAGCAATAAAGCCCTAAATAAAAAGTTTCCTGCTTGTTCTACAACACAGTAAAGGAACACAGATTAAACTACTACAGTATTGGATGTGCATGGTGTGGGCATGAAGAATTTTAGCAAGGCTTTAGGGTATCTCGTTGTGTGTAAACATATTTTTGATGGGGATGGTGATACTTCTAGGACAGAATCAGGATCAGATGTTGGAGATGTTATCTCTCCTATAAGGTGAAGGGATGCTCGGATTG
Source organism: Picea sitchensis (assembly GCA_010110895.2). Taxonomy (NCBI): domain Eukaryota; kingdom Viridiplantae; phylum Streptophyta; class Pinopsida; order Pinales; family Pinaceae; genus Picea; species Picea sitchensis. The sequence goes on along the minus strand of SNQJ01S0003903.1, from coordinate 9,184 downwards.
CATGATTGATTGCTGTATATGAAGAAGGCCTACCTGGAATGTTCTTATATCCAACACTGAATCGAATGTCTATCTGCCAAAATCTAGTGACGAAGAGAATAATGTTGTCCCAAAGTTATCATCATTTGGTGAAATGAACCACTCTCCCCTCCACCTGTTAGATATTTTTTTCCAGAGCAAGAGAAGGCAGCGTTGAGTTCACTATTCAGACCAAAGTAGATTATAAAGACCTAAAATTACTTCCCCTGGGAACTTATTATAGGCTTTATTTGCTGGAATATTTGCCTAAATCGTAACAGAAGAATTTATCAAAATATTACGTTCTGAAATATGCAAATAAATCACAGAACAACTACAAATATCAAGGAGACGGCTGAAGCCATTAGACTGAAGGAGTAAGATTTACAGATGATGAAATTAAACTCAAAGCTTGGGGGATAGATATCAAAAGGTTAAAAGCCGGTAAACCACCAACAGTTAATAGCTTTGAAAACGAGGCATCCTCTTCTCAAGATTCTTTGATGGTGGTTCCAAAGGGAACCCGAGGAAGGAATTAATTGAAGGACTTATACAAAATAGTAGAGGTGACTACCATCATTTTGGCAGAAAGTAAAGGGGAAGCTTTTAATAATTTTGTAGAACATGCCTAAGTAATCTTCTGAGCCGTCATTTGTGATGGAGATCCGCCCATCCATCGTTTTAGAGAGAGACGCCACGAGTTCGTAGGAGTCAGAAGCTCGAGGAGCGAAATGTGCCAAGAACGTAGATCGTTATTGAGATACAAGGAAAGTGAAATATTTGAAGACTTCGTGAACATCGATAGAAGTGAGGTTGTGCTAGGGTATCCAAACCGAGCAGAGTGTGCTAGGGTAAGACGTCGGTGAGCAGAATGTGCTAGGGTATCCAAACCGAGCCTTGGCAACAATGGCTATGTTGGAGAATAATGGGGAAATGTCATAGTTAGGAAATTGGTAGAACAAATTTTTATTGTATATTAGTTTAGTCTTTGAATGGTTTTCAGATCCACAATTTCAAGAATGGTTTTCAGATCCACAATTTCAAGAGGTTTTTAAAGGTTATCCTACCTATAAATTTGTATGCAATTTATCAAATTGATAATGTAGAATGTGTGAGCATAGTTTCAAATAGAAATTGAAAGCTCAGCTATTGCACAGGAATAACACACAATAATTGATTATATTACTGTATTGTTACACACATACATAGCTACATATATAGCTGGATTCAGATCCAACTAACTCCACTCTTGGAGGGATAGGTTGAGAGAATATCTCAACATCCTCCTACA
>SNQJ01S0003902.1:351882-382267 GCA_010110895.2 Picea sitchensis | reverse complement strand
TTTCCTAATGCACTTCCTGATAGAGACCAATGGGAAGATTTCCTCCCTGAATTTCATGCAACAAGTTGGGAGGAACCAGCTGAGCATTTACTGGACTTCCATGAGGCTATTCACCGACACAATATCATGCATGAGGATGTCTGGATTAAGCTCTTCAGGTATTCATTGAAGGGAGCTGCTCTTGAATGGTGTCGGTCTCTTCCCGCTGCAAGCATCCACTCTTTAACAGGTTTTCATACAGCTTTCAATTCATTTTGTAAAAACTACTATCCAGTTGATTGCTTGTTTGAAAACTGTTGTGAGGAGTTTTCTTCGCTTCATGAAGCCTCTGTTGGCCCTTAAGACCATGTCCATGATAAAGCCTTTACTGTGGAGGAAAGCATTTGCCATGAAAAAATAGAGGTGTTGAATGATATTAATTATGTTAGCCCTGGAACGGAAGCATCTGACATTATTTCAGATGCACCTGCTCTTTTAGATGTTCATAACGATCAACATGCCTCTTGTGAATATTATGAGTTTATAGAGCATATGTGGTCTATAGTAGATGGCTTACCTGGGCATCGGGTGGAAGCAAATGTTCCTAACAGCTCTGCTCATGATGACGAAGACCCTCTCTTTTTAAAAAAGGGGTTAGTTGTGGAAGAGGTTTCTTCTCTTTTCCCCTAGGGGGTTTCTCACGATATATTTTTACCTGGGATTAAAGAGAAAAGGATTATGTATGAGCATCCAGAAGCAGTAGGTCCCGCTGTCCCTGAAATGGGATTTTTTTACGGGATCACTGTTCTGGAGGAGGATCATATCAATAAAGGACAACCCCTTTTTTATATATGTTATAGTGATGATGAGCAGCAAGCTTATCCTACTTTTGATCACTATAGAGATACTGAAGAGCCAGTCAGCAAACAGAACCACCCCATGGTCCCTATTTATGATGAATACGAATCGGATCTGGGGGAGACCGAACCAGAGGAGCAGAATATTTCCTGTCCAGAGCCAGTCAGCGAGCAGTAACCGCCCGAGAGCAGCGAGCCTACATCAGTTGTCCACCATCAACCTGTGCTTATCAGAGATATTCAGCCACAGGTGAACAACTGTGTAGCAGAGGAAGGTGTCTGTCACCCATTTTCTGGAATTTGCCACTCATTCTATGACCCTGTCTGCAAGTACATGGAGTGGCATTTCCCCTATGCCTTGGAGCCACCCTATTTCATCTCAACTCCACCCTGTAAGGAGGAGTTGAAGAGTGTAACCACTCTGCTGTCACGGTTACGCCATCCGCTGATGATCGTCAACAAAAGGAAGGAGCTTCTATCCAGGAAGCTGCTTGAATGGCTATGGTGGAAGTTTTCTTTCACCTAGCCCATGTGAAGTGTTTTATTAGCTTAGGACTGTACATAAATAAGCTCCTGTAAGCATGAACGTTTAGTTTGTTTTGTTTTTTTATTTTTCGGCCTGTATTTTCAGCAGCGCGGTGTTTTGAGCCTGACTCCATAGCCCAACAGCAAGGCACTGAAGCTGCGGAATGAGTTCTTAGAGCATCACAGGGACGACTCTATCCCCCATGGAGACTAATGTTAGCGACATTTCTTGTCCTGGGCACAAGAGTATTCAGGTCTGCAAGATGCATGGGAAGCGCCCGAAAGCAGCATGGGAAAATATCGTTTTAAAACTTTCGAGCACGTAAAGGAGGGAAGTTATGATTTCGACGGCCCAGATTCATTCATTAGGGCATATCAACAGTCATCGGGATATCGGAACTACCAAGTTAACCTATGTATAATGTCAAAGAAAGCGCCTATTTTTCAAGGCTAAATCTGGGTCGTCCGATCCAGCAACACATACTGCGAGATCTAGTCGGCATATCGGCACTCGGGAGCTTGAAAGGTGAAAGTCCCTTGTCCTCTCACATCTCGAAACCCTGAACCCCGAAGTGTCGAAAGTGCCCAAAGTCGGGCCCGCCGTATCACGAAGCAGCCTCAGTCATTCATCCATAGGAGACACTTGGTGCGCGATTAGTCTCCTCGCCTTTTCGAACATCGCGATTTCAAAATGCAAGGAGCAGCCCGTCGTATTCACGATGTGCGAGGTGCCGAGAGTGTCTAGGACCCGAGCCCACAGTATCATCGAGAGAGCCCAGAGTCGTCAGATCTAGAGAAACGTGTGGCGCCAACTCACGCCATCTCGGCGTTTCGCCCTTCGTGACTCCAAGGCACAAAAAGCAGCTTCGTTATGTTCCGATGCACGAGATGTCGGGAGAGTCCCGGGCCCAGGCCCATAGTATCGTCAGGAGAGCCCAGAGCCGTCAGATCTAGAGAAACGTGTGGCGCCAACTCAGGCCATCTCGGCGTTTCGCCCATCGTGACTCTAAGGCACAAAAAGCAGCTCCGTTATGTTCTAATGCACGAGATGTCGGGAGAGTCCCAGGCCCGCGCCCACAGTATCGTCGAGAGAGCCCAAAGTCGTCAGATCTAGAGAAACATGTGGCACCAGATTGAGTCGTCTCGACATTTCACTCATCGCAATTTCAAATTTCAGGAATAGTTCCTTTCCATTCACGAACGCCGAAAGCGCATTGGGAATAAGCACGTGGTCACAACCCGTGGTCACTTGGGGAAAGAAAGGAGTTGTGTAAAGAAGGCCAAAGGTGCCGAGTTCAGTTGCAGAAGGGATCACCGCGATCTCCAGGCGCCATCGGATCTGATCTCAATATCGTTTCTCGCTCGGAGTAAATGAAGGCAAGGAGGGGTAGTTGAAACCTCTCCTCAGTCATTAAGTGTGAAGTATGGAAGGCCTGGCGAGCGGTCTGTTCGAGAGGGTCCTGTGTACCCATTTTTCTAGAGAAGACATGTCGAGTTCTTAACTAGCCGGAGGAAGTCTACACACGCTAGCTCGACACTTAATGGCTCAGCTACTCCCCTTGCAGGAGTCATGCGCAGTTAAGGTGACGTCTGACAAGGATTATCCGTCCGAATTCGGCTGAAGGGACACCACGCCTTTGATGGCTGAGCATGCCTCCGTTAGGTGGATTTTCCTGAGTATATAGACTCAGTTGTTGTATTTTGTAATCTATCGATGGTAGAGCGCAGCTCCCGATTGTAAAAGTTTTAGCAGACATTCTAGCTTTCTGGTCATGCATCTATATATGAGATTTCTTATTTTATAATAGACAGTCTTCTTAATCCATCTAAGTTTTCATCTTATACTAAGAGAGTTCGTGATCGACTGATTCGCACGAATTATGGAAACTCTGTTGTGATAAAGGATTTATTATGGCATTATTGTTTTCTCTGGTTTTCTGCGTTTGAACGTAGGAAGATCTTGCGTTTAGATGTATTCTTCCACAGTCTATTAGGAACCTGATGTTTACGACAGACCCTTGCATCTCTCTGATACAAGTCTTCCCCCTACTCACCCTTACTATGACTCATTGTCTGAAGTTATCTAAGACCTCACTCGCCCATGCATGCCTGGCCTAGTTTCGAAGTTAGAACCACATCGTTTGAGTTAACCTCCATCCGATCACCCCATTAAGCAAATCGTGACATAAACTGATGGGCGTCAGGCTCTGCTCCTGCTGCAATCCAGGGGTGACTTCCGACGCTAACATAATGTATCCCGAACTGAACTATACCACGGACATAATGAAGTATCCTTTTATATACTTTCCAATGGATTTCATGGGGTGTTTGCATATACCGAGAAACAAGACCAACAACAAAGGAAATATCAGGACAGGTATGAGTCAAGTATAAGAGGCTACCAACTAACTGACAGTACAAGGTGGCATCAAATTCGAGAGAAGTACAAGTGGTAGTAAGCTTGACTCCAGATTGGAATGGAGAAGGGGATGGTTTACAATTGTCCATGTGAAAATGACGAAGAAGTTCACAAGCATACTTAGACTGGGAAAGAAAATTTCCTTCATTGGTTTGCAAAACTTGGAGGCCAAGGAAATAGTGCAAAAATCCTAAGTCTGTCATATCAAATTTCTTCTTAAGGCTAGTTTTCACATGGTTTAAAAGTTTTGAGTCACTACTAGTAAGGATAAGGTCATCAACATAAAGGACAAGGATAATGAGATGGCTTCCTACTTTCTTGGTGTAGACATTAGGATCAAAATGGCATCTAGTGAATCAAGTGTCAATAAGAAAGTTGTCCATTTTGGCATACGAAGATCGAGGAGCTTGCTTAAGACCATAAAGAGATTTCTTAAGGCGACAAACAAGGCTAGAGTCATTCTGAACATAACCAGGAGGTTTTTCCATGTATATTTCTTCTTGCAAATATCTATGCAAGAAGGCGAATTTAACATCCATCTAATGGACCTCCCATTTATGTGAGGCAGCAAGGGCAAGAACAAGGCAGATGGAATTCATTTTGGCTACAGGAGAAAACATTTCATTGTAGTCAATTCCTTCAACTTGGGAAAACCCTTTAGCAACTAACCGAGCCTTGTGTCTTTCAACACTTCCATCTGATGCATACTTAGTTCTGTAGACCCATTTACATCTGACAAGTTTTCTTCCTTTTGGAAGAGGTACAAGATCCCAAGTATCATTTGCCATTAAATAACGATACTATTCACTCATTGTTGTATCCCAATCTGGATGAATTGAAGCTTCTGCAAATGTCTCTGGATCATGATTCTCTGAAACTTAAGCCAAAAGAGAAGAGGTTCGTTGGAACTGTGAACTTGTCCGACGCTGATCTGAAGGATCACCGACAAGATCACCAACTGCCTCTCGTGTTGAACGGACCCATCTAGGAAGTGAAGGAGTTGGTGTTGGTTCAGGTTCAAAGGACTCATCTGGAGGAAGGTGAGCAGACGAAGGTGGATTTTCATCCTCACTGTCATCATCTGAAGAAGAAACCAGAATAGGAATTGAAGGAGGTAGCAAACGTCGAAGATGGCTCGCAGGTCGAAGAAGACACAATCGTCGAATTAGGCTCGTAGGCCTAGAGATTTTCATCAAATTTAACATCTCTTCTAATAATAATTTCATTACAATGTGGTTGAAGAAGTCTATAACCTTTTACATATTTAGAATAACCAACAAATATACACTTTTCACATTTAGGCTACAATGTTTTCCTTTTCTCATCAAGAATGTGAGCCCATGCTATACTGCCAAATACACAGAAGTGACTTACATCTAGTTTAATTTTAGTCCAAGCTTCTTCCAGTGTTATATTTTTAAGAGCCTTTGTGGGAGTGCGATTTACCATGTAATTTGCACAGTTGATGGCTTATGCCCAATACTTTAGACTTAATCTCTTATATTGGATCATACAATTATCCATTTCTTTTAATGTGAGGTTTTTTCTCTCAGCAACACCATTTTGTTGTGGTGTATATGGAACAATGTGTTGCATTTGGATGCCCTGTGTAGTGCAGTAACTTTTAAAATTATTGTTCACATATTTGCCTCCATTATTTGTTCTTAACCTTTGAATTTGATGTCCAGATTGCTTTTCTACAAGGGCCTTATAGGCCAAAAACTTGTCAAAAACTTCGCTATTAAGTTTTAAGAAGTAAACCCAAGTACGTTTGGAAAAGTCATCGATGAAAGTTAAGAAATACTTGAACCCAGAAAAAGAAGGAGAAGAAAGTGGACCACACAAATCACAGTGAACAAGTTGCAAAGGTCTCGAGGCGTGCCAAGAGGCACATTTGTCAAAACTATCTTGATGATATTTGTTGAGAACAGAACTGGCACAAACACCATCTATGCATGAAACAAGAGGAAGACCAGTCACCATCTGTTGATTACATAGTTGCTGCAATGAGTAATAATTTAGATGACCAAACCGCTCATGCCAAAGTTTGCTCAAGTCATCGCTATGAGCAACAAAAAATGATGAAAAAGATGATGACCCAAAGTTGTCAAACTTGTACAACCCGGTAATATCATCAACAATTCCAATTGCAATAACATGCTTAGGATCTTTTAGATCCTTGATTACAACTTGGTGAGGTGAAAACTCTATGGTTTTACCTTCACTTGAATGAGTGATTTGATATACTGATAGAATGTTACAAGAAAGACTTGGAACACATAATACATCATTGAAATGACCATTTTCTACTTGAACTGTTCCAGATCCCACAACACTAAGAGATCTATCATCACCAACAAATATTTTAGTGGTGTTACATTCATTTAGAGCAAAAAATATGTTTTTATACTTAGCCATATGATAAGATGCTCCAGAATCAATAAGCCACTCATCAGAAGAAGAAGTAGAAGTTGTATTGAAGGAGAAACCATAAGCAGAAAGTGCATGTCCATGAGAAGAAGAAGAAGAAGTAGAATCAATATGGTTGTTGTGCTTCTTCATTGTTGCTTATAAAGCTGCCATCTTCTTGAAACATTTGGACTCATCGCGACCATCTTTATAGCAAAAGTTGCAATGTTTGTCAGTCTTATTATTTTTATATTTTGCTCCTTTGTCACCATTAGGAGTTGAAGTTGTCTAAGTGGATTTGGGACCCTTATGTTGCTTGTTGTTGTAGCGAGGATGTTGCTTCTTGGGATTCTTGGGTTTATCTTTCTGTTGGGTGACTAAGGCTTTGTTGGAGGTACTTGCAGTCTTGATCACTCCAAGTTGTACAATCTTATCTTCCTCTCTAATCAAAGTAGCACAAAAGGACTCAAGAGTGGGTTTTTGATAAGCTTTCCCTAGCGCCTCTTTCATGGCATAAAAGGTAGATACAAACACAAAATATGCACTACCTAGCTTAGAAAGAATAAGATAGATGCAACGATCTTCCTCCATCTTTATCTCACATTCTTTACATAAAATTCTGAGTGTTTTAAACTTAGATGGATAGTCTCCAATGCAAGAAAAATCACTTGGAATTAAATTCAATACTTGATTTTCTAACTGTTGTGCTCGAATAATATTGAGTTTACCAAACACAGATTCAATCTTTTCCCAAGCTTCATCGGGATCATTAATTTATTTAAGGTGGAACCTTAAATCAAGAGAGGTGGACATTTTGATTAGTCCATGTGCTTCGTGACTCCTATGATCCCATTTGACTTTCTTATCAGCATCAATGGGTTCTTTTTCCTTTCCCGAGGTATTCTAGTAGAAGCCTTTACTTCTTAATAAATCCTCCATATGATATTTCCATTGGAATTAGTTGGTGTTGGTAAGCAAAGGATTACTGGAATAAGCCATTTTAAATATGCAGATAATATGGATTTAAAAAACTAAAATTTATAATCTAGATGGAAAGATCTCGAAAATGAAGATGAGGCAACTCGGCTTCACGATCTCGATCTACAATAGGAGAGGGTCTTCAAATAGGCTTTGATACCATGTTCGACAACACAAGTATTCCAACAGAGGACGAACACCTTCAATAACCACTCACAAAACCAGATCAAAGATAAACACATTGATGCTTTGACGTGGTAAAACCCTTTCAAAGAAGCATCCATGGCCCCAACCAATGTGTCCACTTGGAGCAGTTTATTAATGAAAAAGAAAAAGATTACAGAGAGATTTTACAAGAGATTTTCTCACAATCAATCATCGGCATATGTCCCTCCATGCTCTTTAAATAGAGATCGTGGACCAATCGGGTGTTAAGCCATAGATCAATGGCCGTTAAGATCGAGGAGAATATGAACCGTCAGATCACTCTATGTCAAGAACATATCGTGACCATCGGATTTGCTAACTACAAATGCATACTAATGCATACTAAAGAAACACACCAAAAAACACACTTTTACCTAACGACACATTAGACCAAGTAGATCTTAACTAAATCCTAAGTGTTTAAATATCCTAACACACATCTCGACTATAAATTGTTTTCCTCGACACTGGATCCCACCATTTGTATCCTTTCATTCCATCCTTGTAGCCGATGAAAATACACTTGATTACCTTATTGTCCAACTTGTTTCTCTTTTCCTTGGAAACATGCACAAACACATCACAACCAAAGACTCGAGGATCTGAAAGCGAAGGCTTCTTACCAAACCATACCTCATGTGGAGTCGAGATGACTAGCATTGATGAATGAGACATGTTTACCAAATATTTTGTAGCGTCGACTGCCTCTACCTACAATTCTTGTGCAATCTTGGCACCATTGAGCATGTTCCTTGCCTTTTCCATCGACATCCTATTCATTCTTTCAACAACTCCATTTTGGTGTGGTGTATATGGTATGGTATTTTGGCCTGCTATGTCAAACTGCTTGAAAAAATGCTCAAAATATTTTCCACATAACTCACCACCATTGTCAATTTTCAACACCTTGATCTTCTTAATTGTATGGTTTTCCACAAGAACTTTAAACTCTTTGAACTTCTCGTAAACCTATGACTTCTTCCTCGTGAAATATAGCCATGTCTTCCTGGAAAAATCATCTGTGAATGAAACATTATACAAAGATCTTCCTAGTAAAGGGACTGGTACAAGCCCAAACACGTTACTATGTATCAATTCTAGAATCCCTTTTTCCCTTGTAACTCCAGATCAGAATCTAACCTGATTTTGTTTTCCATATATGCAATGTTCACAAAAATAGACTTTCAAATTACAATCAGGAAAACCTTCGACCATACCTTTGTTGTGCATAGCTCAAAGTTCTTTTTTGCCAATATGTCCCATCCTCTAGTGCCATAACATGGTCGTGTTGACTTAATGAACAATAGTTTAGTTGGTGTTGATGCTTGAATCCATTAGGACCAAAACGACAACCTCACGAGGATGTAAATCCCCCTACGTTTTTATAGAGGTGGTACTCCTCTTTAAATTTTCTTGGGATTTCTATATATTAAAAATGTGGGAATTGATAGAAGTTCGTCGCAGTAATTCAAAGAAACATAAATATTGCGAGAAAATAAAATGAAAATGTTTTTTGTTTTCTTTTTAAAGAAAATTCCTGAGAAAGGACCAGGAATCACACACTTCACACATTTAAAGTAAATACGCAAAATTTCCTCACATCCATCATAGTTTAAGATAAAGATTTTTTATCACATAAAATAAAAAGAAGATGATCTGCATGCATAAGAGAAATTTAACAGAGTGGACACATGGGAAACTCAAAAAAAGATAATGATAGATCAACCTCAAATACTTTATATTCTGAAAACAAGGTTACAAAGCACAATCAAAATTGTTCCCAAAGTAGCTCTCTTGAAATTTCTAAAAATATATATTATTTGTTACATATTCTTTGAAATTTTAAATGTGTTTGTCTTTAAGATTGGGATTGGGGATCCTGTGAACCATAAAGCAAATAAATACAAGAAATAAGCTTTTAGAAGGAAGGCGGTGGGCGGTAAAAGAACATCAAGACCTGGTAAGAAGAAAATAGGAGTTATCAATCTTTGATTAAACCTTTCTATTGAAAGAGATGGAATAACTAGATGAAGGACTTGATAAAGAAAAAGAAGGATATGATCAGCATAAACTTACTATGATGGTCTCTCATGCTTTCACTTGCTTGTTGATGTCCTTTCATCATTTTCATCAACGATTACAGGAACCGTCTCAACTACTTCTTTCCCTTCATTGGTCAATTTATTGATAGCTTTCTTGAACCATTATTCGATGTAACTTTTCATTAGTGCTACGTTGATTTCATGCTGGATTTTGATGTTGAACAACTTGCCCTCCAAGTCTCTCAGATCGAGGGAAATGCCATGTAATGCTTCTTCAATATCCTGATTTTTCATGGAGTAGTCCACTAGCCAATTGTCTATGTCGTCCTCATTATATTCAAGTATACCATACAACTTTTCAATTGACAACCCTTTAAAGATCTCAACTTGCTCATCAAATTGTTGCTTTGTTAGGAACAACAAGTTGAGGAACAACAAGTTGAGGATCAACTTGGGATCATGGACTTCGTTCATGCTTCCGGCTAAGTCTACTTTCGTGAGTCTTTTGAATAGTTCTTCCCTCCTCGATATGGCTTGGTTGCACGTTTGAACAATGTTATTCAAGTTTTTTATCGTTTCTTTCGAGCATGTGTTCAACTGTTTAATATGACTTGGAGAGGGAAGATCCTCCTCTCTTCTCCTTAGCTCTGTCATGTTGGAAACTTTAACACCAAAGTGTACCACAGTATGAAGGTAAAAACCTTCTTCATTTTTTAGGTCGGCTTGCAAATACTCATGAAAGGCATGCACCCTCGAGCCAAAACAAATCATGTTCTTTGAAATTTCCCAAGCTTCTGTGATCAATGTCATTATTTTCTTGATATTATTCTCCACATAGCTCATGGATGATGTAAATAAGCTTGAGGATTCTCTTAATTTAGCAACGGGTGTGGTGGGTCCAACAATTGTCAAAGGGTTGGCAAGGAGTGGAAGAGGCATTAAGGTCTCTTCTAGTTCCTGAATCCTCTCCTTTAACTTTGTATTTTCTGCCTCAAGACCACCAATGGAATCGTCTAATGCATCGTCGGTTGCTTTATGGATTCTGTAAATCTGGGAAGGCCACATAATTCTTAGGTTAACCTCTGAACGAGATTTCCCTTTTTTATTCTTCACATCACTCTTGTCAATAATTAATTTATTATATTCGATGTCAAAGACAACACTCTGAAATACAAATGACTCTTCTTCATCGAAGGTTTCATTCTCAATAATTTCCAACGACGGATTCTAGTGAGTCGTGCCTCCTAGCTGATCAATGTTAGGAAACATTTTCTCGATGTCAACCTCGAGCTCCATATCTTCAAAGGAGAAGTTGTTGATTTCACTTTCGACACGATGTTCCTCTTGTACAATACTCTTCCTCTTCTTCCTTAGAGGAAGTTTATGTGAGCTTTCAATTTTTCATGGAGGGGGTTCTTTTCTCCTCCTCCGCCTGAACTACTATTGATCTCTTTTCTAGATGGGTGGACCATTGGAGCACTGCTCTGAGATGTTGTAGTCTTAGTAGTAACAGTTGAGGACTGGGCACTCTTCTCGCTGGGACCCTTTCCTTTATATTTGTAAAATTTATTGGTATTGAGTATTGTCTCCAAGTCACCAACATTGTGAGTAGGAGTGCCTAAGTTATTATCTTCTTCTTCTCCTAGAACAATATGGATAAATGAATTGTTAAATCCCACTGCTAACATATGTTCCAATATGGATAAAAGAAGTAATAGCAATATGCTATCGCAAATACCAAATAAGAGGCCATAAAGAATTTCTTATCCTTTTTGTATTGTGATAATTGGGAAGAGATTTCAATGGAAATCAGTTTTCCCCAATCAAAAATGGCTTGCTCTTTTACGGTAAAATATAGGATATAAAGAATCACACAGGAAATGCTAACAATACTTTCTTATCCTGTCACCCTGGTGAATAGCTAAGCAATTTCCCGAAAGGGGTTTTTGAACGAGTTGACCTGCAACCTGGTAATGTCTTTAGGGATGGCCGTAGGATTTTCCAAGAACTCAGGCAAGAGGTCCAAGCTATTGTCGTGCTTTTTCAGGAAATCTCTGCAATCCTCCCCTTTGAAAGTAAGTGTAGGCTCTTTCACTTGAGGTGAAAGAGAGATGAGAGAATGGTATTGAAGTTGAATAATTCATTGACTTGGTATATATTTCTCAGTGCACCAGGAAACCAGTTCCTTGCAGTTGAAAACCTCAGGGACACACCCTGCACGAGCGATTTCGAACGTCCAAATTACTTCCTTTTGAGAACAAGGGGATGACTAGTAAGAATACACTCTAGACCACTGAAAGTTCTAGTCCTCACGTCCAAAAATGTTCAAAGTATCTCCACAGAACTGTTGTCAAGTTGTTACTGCCATAAGTTGATGAGAGCATTCTTTTAATCCATATAATACTAGAAAAGAGCACTTGATAGAGATAATATAATCTTCTGCAAGTTGTGCTTTAATGTGGTTTAATAATAAATCTCCTCGAGCCCTTCGTTATTAATGATGATCTTTATGGAACCTGCATGATGAGTTATTAGCATTAAACCATACTAAATGCATATTGGGAAAAGCATGAAGGTGGCGGGGACAGGCGAGAGCAATTAAGATTTGGGAATTTTGTGAACCCAGGAACCCGCGACTACAGAAACGATTAAGTATAGATTATACGACGGTCGTTCGAACTCATGATATGGGAATATGAATGGAAGTGAGAACCCACGAATCCGCCAAACCGTCGTTTTTGAAGAATTACTATGGTAACTAGAAAGGGGGAATAGAAGGGAGAAAAGAAAAGGGGAATTTGGGTAAGTATAGAAGAGGGAAAAGAAATGGACAAAAGAAGTTGGGAAAATAGAAAAGGGGAGGGAAATTTTGTAAGTGGGAATTGATCTCAACAACTGGCTCCAACTGTGGGATGATAACCTCCTGTGGGTTGTCAAGAATCCAGAATCTTTATGACCAAGTGCTTCCGTCCATTGGGCTATGGAGTCAAAGGTAAGAATATACAAGATGAAAAATAAATTTATGTACAAGGAAAATGAGAAAGTTTTTTAGGAGAAGAAACCTTTCAAATGTTGCTCGTTGATAGGCAACATTAGTATTTTACCCTTCATGTCTTGGAGCATATAGGAATTGAAAGCCATGATCTTTTCGATGATGTATGGTCCAATCTAGAGCGCTTTGAACTTTGTATGCATCGACGGTTTCTCCTTGGCCTTGTTTCAAAGTAACACCAGCTCTCCCTTCTGGAAATTCTTTACAGTTGTGCTCTGATCAAGATATATTTTGACACTTTATTGCTTTTGAGAAGTTCAATTAAGGACTTTTCTTCATTCTTCTTCCAATTTTAACAACTGGTTGATCCTCCTTTGGATTGGTGAACTCTCTTTTATATCTTCGGTACTAACCACAGAAGTCAATGCATTGAGTTTGAGGCTAATTGGAATTTTCGCTTCTTTCCCATAAACCAGTGTATACGGGGACATCCTAGTGTTGTCATTTGGAGTCGTTATGCTTTCCCACAATGCATCAACCAGCTTCAGATGCCAATTCCTTTGGTTCTTGTCAATGGTTTTCTTCAGTATCTGAAAAATTGTTTTATTTGTAGATTCAACAAGGCCATTACCTTATGGATAATAATTCGATGATTGACCCATGATAATTCCATATTCTCCACAAAACTCTATAAACTTTGACTCGATGAAAATCGAACCATTATCTATGATAAATTTATATGGGACAACAAACCTTGACAAAATATTGTCTTTGAGGAACTTAATTAGCTCTTCAAAATCAACCTTTTTTAATGCCATTGCTTCCAACCATTTCGTGAAATAATCTATAGCTGTGAGAATGTACATATGTCCTTTGCTAGACTTCAGATTAATTGACCCGACAACATCAAGTCCCCATTGGGAGAATGGTTTTTCTACAATTATGGGTTGTAAAGGCATCATGAATCTCTTTGTTTTTTCCTGAAAACTGCTGGCATGATACACAATTCCTTATCGTGGCATAAGAGTATCTGAAAATTGATGGCCAATAAAATTTATCTCTTGTTATCTTATGGGCGGTGGCGGTAGGTGAAAAGTGTCCACCGCATATTCCTTCATGGAATTATCTCATCAGTTCTTGGGCTTGGTTTTCATCAACACATCTCAGTAGTATACCATCGTAATTTCTCCTCAACAGTATATCAACAATCATCACATATTCATTTTCCTTCATCTTCAATGTTCTTCGCTCCTTGGGGTTCATGGTGATAGGAAATTGCCCAGACCTTAAGTAGAATATAATATCTCTGTACCACTTTGAATCAACTAATGGTTCTCCTACTGAAATTGATATCATTCCGTCCACAGAATCACCACTCGCGATGAGCTTGCATAAACCTCGTCCTTTGATAGCCTTTAAGAGTTTAATCTTGATATCATGTTCTTGTATCTTTGCCAGCCAGTTAGCCCATTTTCCTTCTCTCAATTGTTGATTCAGAAGCATCTTCACTGGCGACGAGGGAACATAGGCAATAACATGGTAGTTCAATATGTAAGTCTGACAATGCGCTATCGCTTTTACAAGAGCCAAGGCTTGCTTTTCCAGTTCTGAATACCTCAACTCATAGTCATGTAGGGTTTTTCTCATGAAACTTATTGGGAGTTATTCACATTTGGTATTCTTCTGAGTAAGAACAGATACAACAATTGTCTTTGTAGCAAATGAATAGATGATGAAATCCCTTTGAAAATCTCAACCAATGAGGACTGGAGCTATGGTGATTGCTCCTTTGATATTATTGAAAGCCTCTTGAGTATTCGTTGTCCATTCAAACCTCTGCTCCTTTTTCAACAACAAATTGATTGGCTTTACGATACTTGCATAGTCAGGAACAAACCTTCGCAGAAAATTGATCTTGGCAAAAAATGATTGGAATCCCTTCTTGGATGTCGGGGGATTGAGTTCATTTATTTCTTTAACTCTTTCTGGATCTATGTAAATCCCTTCCTTGCACACAATGTGGCCCAATAGTTTGCCTTGAGTTACAACGAACAAACATTTCTTTGGATTTAGAGAGACACCATACAATATACATCTTTCAAAAACTTTTCTCAAATGATGGATATGATCACCCCTTGTTTTTGAATGTACTATCAAGTCATCTTGATAGTCTGCCATAAATTTTCCTATCAACCCGCTGAATACATGATCCATGGCCCTCTGGAATGTAGCTCCATCATTCTTCAAACCAAAGGGAATTCTAGCATATGTATGTGTCTCCCAAGGTGTGATAAATGATGTCTTTGCCCTATCTTCGTCAGCCACCAAGACTTGGTTATATCTGGAAAAACCATCCAACATAGACATGCAAGCTGATCCAGTGACTTGCTGGAGAAGGAACTACATATTAGGTAAAGGAAAGTTATCCTTTATGATTGCTTTGTTAAGGTATTTGAAGTCAACACACATCCGGATTTCCCTGGTCTTTTTTCTTACAATCACATGATTTGAAAGATAGTCGGAGTGTATAATGGGATAAATTATTCCCGCCTTCTTCAATTTCTCAAATTCAATCTTTACCAGAGGTTTCAGTTTGGGATTCATCATCCTTATTTTTTGCTTCACAGGCTTTGCTTCTTCCCTCAAAGGAATGATATGTTGGAATATAGTTTTATCGTAAGCTTTCAAATCATCATAGGTCCAAGTGAACACATCAATGTATTATTTGAACAAGGCAACATATTGATCAACTTCCTCAGTGGTGCAATCAACTCCCAAGTTGACATATTTCAGGGAACTGTTGGTTCCAATATTGACTTATCTTGTCTCTTGCACTTTTCGAATTGAAACTTATTCAAGGAGATTCTTAGCATGATCATCTTTCGTAAAAAGAGATTTAGATTGTATACAATCTTTGGGTACAACAGACGAGTGATCGTCTTCATCATCATCATTCAACAAAAAAATTTCTAGTTGTTCGTCGTTCTCAAACACTTGCAAATATTCAATGTTATCAGGCACGGACGGTCGGAAAGATCTTTCTACTTAGAAAGACGTTTTTCTTTGGATATCATCTGGGTTTGACAATGAGGCCGCCAATGATAATGAATCTGCCTTGTGATTCTTGTTCCTTGGAATGAAAGAAATGTTGAAGGAACCAAAAGATTCCATCAATTCGTTAAGTCTTTTGAAGTATAACTTGATTCTTTCTTTCTTGATTTTAAACTTTTGAGTGACCTGATTAATCACCAACTCAGAGTCGCCAGTCACAATTAGATGTTCTATTTTCATTTCTTGTGCGAGGACCATCCCTTGAATCAAGGCTTGATACTCTACATCATTATTAGTGCATGAAAACTCCAGTCTAATAGCATGTGGATGTACAATCTTACTTGGACTCATAAGAACAATTCCAACTCCATTCCTAGAGCTTGAACAAGATCCATCGAATGACATCCTCCAATAGCCTTCGAACATACATTCTTGATTCTCTGTGTCTTGCACTTTCTTATGCTTTCATTATGTTCCATGTCTATTATAGCATAGTTTCCAATATTGACATCTATATAATCCTCCCTCGATTCATTGTCCTTCTTCTTGAAAGATAAGGGTTTTCTAGGTTCATGGGGCACTTTAATCATTGCTCCTTCTTTGCCTGGCAGCATCATACAACTTCGATCGTTCATTATATATCCCCTGATCATAGATGTCCAATCTCTTCCCAACACAACTCCATATGTTGGAGGAAGGTCTACCACAATAATATTGAAAATTGTAATGATATGGGGGGCTGCCATAATCCAAGCATAAAAGTCCTTGATTTCTCCATAACCTAGCACTTTTCTATAATCAATTGCATATATACTTTCACTAGTTTCATAATACTTGGTGCAACTCATGCCCAATGCCTCCATGACCACCAGTGGAATGATATTATTTGTCGTGCATGTGTCAACTAAACAATTATGTAGTGCAACATCATGATTTTCAATAGAAATGTAAAAGGGTGGAATTTTACCTCTCAGATTGGCAGTTGACTGGCTCGAGCTTTGTTTTGGACTGGTAACAACAACTTCAGCTCTTTTATATGGATCATTCAATAATTTCAAAATGTTCTCTATTTGCTGGGGAATCTTCACCACTTCTGTAAAAGGCAGGGTTATCCTTAATTTACTCAAATCCTCTATGACAGTATATGTCATTTGAGTGGAGTTTAATGTCATGTGTTCCTTTTACTTCCAATGTTATCCATCACTTTCTCATTTGCTCTTTTCTCAATTGTTTTTTCTTTTTTTTTTCTCTTTTTGGTTCTCTTTGTCAAAATCGCCTTTATTTTTTGGTCTATTTACAAATACTCTTGTTGGGGCGACATTTTCTTGTGAGTTGGGATCGTTGTCACCCTCTTCAAATATATACATGGATGTCTCACATCCATCGATCTGCACAATTTCAAAGCTTTCATCGGGTGAGTAATAATTCTCTTGCTCAATTAATTTTTCGTCATACACATCATCCAGAACAATTGCACTAGGAGTAGGCTGCCTGGGAACCCTTGGTCTTTGCGGATTATCTGTGTTTTCAAACCTCACTCTGTTTTCTTGGGGAGGGTTCCTTCTTTTCTCTGGGATTGTCATACTCAGATTTTCCACTTAATTATCTCCCCTTCTCAGTATGGTTATCGCATTATGCATTTGCTTAATAGTTTTATTCATCTGTGCAATTTCAATTCTTTGCTTAGTTTCATGTGACGCCACAGGGTCAACCTTTACATCAGGTATGGTTTCCTTGAAAAATCCTCCTCCCATTGTTTGGTTTTGAGCCGTTTGAGGCTTCAATTCTTCGTTCTTTCTTGAACTGGAAGCTCCTTGATTATCAATACTTAATCCTCCCAGCTGCCTTTGTACTTTTGCCAGTATAATATCGGGGTCGACGCCCGTTCCAATCATAATTTCTTCCATCTCAGTGGATTTAGTCATTGCCTCCTCCAAGGTGTCCATTTGGGACGTCGAAATATCATATTTCACATTCGGGGGCATTTCATTCTTATAAAAATCGAGAATGATTGGGTCATTTGGTCTTTTATCTTCTAGAATCCTACTTAAGGTTTTATTGAACCTAAGATTAAAATCTTGTATCATTTCATTCTTCCTCAAACCAATCTGGGTGAAATCGGTGAGAAGGGTATGGTAAGCAATTGGAGGGGCGAACATAGTCAGGAACATAGCTTCGAGATCATTAAATTAGCGAATTGATCTACTAGGCAATGTTCTATACCATTCATACTCTCTTCCTGATAAGGTTTGCAGAAACAACCTTACGATGACATCGTCATACTCAACACGGTGAAAATCACAAACATCAAGAAATAAGTGCAAATGCATCTTTGCATCGATTGCTCCATATCTGGAAAATTCCTTTAGGGTGCCCTTAGGGAGAACGGGGAGATCATGTTGCTCACTTATAAGATTCAGAGGGGAATCTCTTACCCTCCTTCTATTTTCAAACCTTAAGTTCTCTTGATTTCTTGCAGCATCTCTTCCACCTCCTTGTCTCTCCTCATGATGCTCGTCTCGGGGTTGTTCATTTCTTTCTACCATATCCATAGAGATTCCAGGGATAGGCTTTTCACTTCTAAGAATAAATAGTTTCTTTCTTTTACATCTGGTAAGGGGTCCCTTGTATTCGTCCAGCTTCAATCTCGACCTTATTCTTGTGCTACTCTAGCTAGCCTTTGATTTCTTCGGTCTTGTCGCTCTTCTCTCCTCTGTCTCCGAAGGATTTATCTTTCTTCTTCTTGAACTAAGATTTGCCAGGACCTTTCTAACTCTTCTCGAGTCTCAATTATTGTTATTACCAAATTATATAACTAATGTAATATGCTTCATTGATTGTTCAATCCAATTTCTAAGCGGGGTTGATCAGCCTGGGGCAAAGTCCTATATTTTTTCAAAAAATGACCAAGTTCCAGATTTCAGTTCATTCCCCTGTATAGTCGCCAAAAATGTTGACACTTGAATTCCTTAGGACCGAAATGACAACCTCACAAGGATGTAAATCCCCCTGCGTTTTTATAGAGGTGGTACTCCTCTTTAGATTTTCCTGAAATTTCTATGTATTCAAAATGTGGGACTTGACAGAAGTCCATCGCAGTAATTCAAAGAAACATAAATATTGTGAGAAAATAAAAGGAAAATGTTATTTTCTTTTTTCTTTTTAATTAAAATTCTTGAGAAAGGACTAGGAATCACACACTTCACACATTTAAAGTAAATAAGAAAAATTTCCTCACATGCATCATAGTTTAAGATACAGATTTATGATCACATAAAATAAAAAGAAGATGATCCACATGCATAAAAAAACTTTAGCAGAGTGGACACATGGGCAAATTAAAAAAAGATAATGATAGATCAACCTCAAATATTTTATATTATGAAAACAGGGTTACAAAGCGCAGTCAAAATTGTTCCCAAAGTAGTTATCTTGAAATTTCTTAAAAATATATATAGTTTGTTACATATTCTTTGAAATTTTAAATGTGTTTGTATTAAAGAGTGGGATTGGGGCTCCCACAGACCATAAAGCAAATAAATACAAGAAATAAGATTTTAGAAGGAAGACGGTGGGCGATAGAAGAACAACAAGACCTGGTAAGAAGAAAAAAGGAGTTATCCGTCTTCGGTTAAATCTTTCTAGTGAAAGAGGTGGAATAACTATATGAAGGACTTGATAAAGAAAGAGAAGGATATGATCAGCATAAACTTACTATGATGGTCTCTCGTGCTTTCACTTGCTTACTGATGTCCTTTTAACATTTTCATCAACGGTTACAGGAACCGCCTCAACTGCTTCTTTCCCTTCATTCGTCAGTTTATCGATAGCTTTCTTGAAACACTCTTCGATGTAACTTTTCATTGGTGCCACGTTGATTTCATGTCGGATTTTGATGTTGAACAACTCGCCCTCCAAGTCTCTCAAATCAAGGGAAATGCCATGTAATGCTTCTTCAATATCCTGATTTTTCACGGAGTAGTCCACCAGCCAATTGTCTATGTTGTACTTGTTATATTCAAGTATACCATAGAACTTTTCAATTAACAACCCTTTAAAGATATCAAATTGCTCATCAAATTGTTGCTTTGTTAGGAACAACGAGTTGAGGATCAACTTGGGATCTTGGGCTTCGTTGGTGCTTCCGGTTAAGTCTACCTCCGCAAGTCTTTTGAATATTTCTTCCCTCGTCGATATGGCTTGGTTGCACGTTTGAACAATGTTATTCAAGTTTTTAATCTTTTTTTTCCAACATGCGTTCAACTGTTTAATCCGACTTGGAGAGGGAAGATCCTCCTCTCTTCTCCTTAGCTCTGTCATGGTTGAAACTTTAACATCAAAGTGTACCACAACATCATGGTAAAAACCTTCTTCATTTTTTAGGTCGACTTGCAAATACTCATGAAAGGCATGCGCCCTCGAGCCAAAAGAAATCATGTTCTTTGAAATTTCCTAAGCTCCTGTGATCAATGCCATTCTTTTCTTGATATTATTCTCCATGTAGCTCATGGATGATGTAAGTAAGTTTGAGGATCCTTTTAATTTAGCAGTGGGAATGGTGGGTCCAACAATTGCCAAAGGGCTGGCAAGGAGTGGAAGAGGGATTAAGGTCTCTTCCAGTTCCTTAATCCTCTCCTTTAACTTTGTATTTTCTGCTTCAAGACCACCAATGGAGTCGTCCAATGCATCGCTAATTGCTTTATAGATTCTCGAAATCTGGGAAGGCCGCATATTTCTTAGGTTAACCTCTGAACGAGATTTCCCTTTTTTATTCTTCACATCACTCTTCTTAATAATTAATTTCTTAGATTCGATGTCAAAGACAACGCTCTGAAATACAAATGAATCTTCTTCATTGAAGGTCTCATTCTCAATAATTTCTAACAACGGATTATGGTGGATCATGCCTCCTGGTTGATCAATGTTAGGAAACATTTTCTCGATGTCAGCCTTGAGCTCCATATCTTCGAGGGAGAAGCTATTGATGTCACTTTCGACGCGATGTTCTTCTTCCTCTTGTACAATATTCTTCCTCTTCTTCCTTAGAGGAAGTTTATGTGAGCTTTCAATTTTTCCCGGAAGGGGGTTCTTTTCTCCTCCTTCGCCTGAACTATTGTTGATCACTTTTCTAGATGGTTGGGCCATTGGAGCACTACTATGAGATGTTTTAGTCTTAGGAGTAATAGTTGGGGACTAGGCACTCTTCTCGCTAGGACCCTTTCCTTTATGTTTGTAAAATTTATTGGTACTGAGTACTGTCTCCAAGTTGTGAGCATTGTGATTAGGAGCGCCCAAGTTATTATCTTCTTCTTCTCCTAGAATGGTATGGATAAATGAATTGTTAAATCCCACTGCTAACATATGTTCCACAAAAATTCCGTTAGGGTCAAACCCTTTTATATTTTCAACGTGCTTGATATTCAAATTGTGGAAGTGGTTTGCAAATTCAACGATTTTGTTCATATTTATGAATACAAAGTCCCCAATTTTCCAAGGCAAGGGTATGAATTGCTTTTTTTCGTCTCTCATGAAAAAAGTGCAACCATAAATTATATTGCCTTGCCACCTCTGTAATAAACATTATGTCGGATATATGACATGGAAGAAAGGAAGTATTTTCCTTAGCACCAAAAATATTGATAACATTGTAATTTTCCATTTGCTCCAACGTCCCCTTTTTATCCAGGAATTTACTTGCCTGGGCGGATATTTTGGGGTGTCTTTTCCAAACAACAATCCTTTAAAAATCGAGACAAAGTCATTGAAAACTTCATAAAAATGAAAGGAAGCTTTGTGCCTCCACAATGCTTGGTACCAAAAGGTCACTAAGTCAAATTCACAATTCACCTTTTGCAGATAGACAATTTAGGAAAGTGACAGTATTATGCTATCGCAAATACCAAATAAGAGGCCATAAAGAATTTCTTATCCTTTTCATATTGTGATAATTGGGAAGAGATTTTAATGGAAATCAGTTTTCCCCAATAAAAAATGGCTTGCTCTTTAATGGTAAAATATAGGATATAAAGAATCATACGGGAAATATTGGCGGTACTTTCTTGGCCTGTCATCCTGGTGAATAACCAAGCAATTTCCTGAAAGGTGTTTTTGAACAAGTTGACCTGCAACTTGGTAATATCTTCAGGGATGGTCGTGGGATTCTTCAAGAACTCAGGCAAGAGGTCCAAGCTGTTGTCATGATTTTTCAGGAATCCCCTACTATCCTCCCCTTTGAAAGTAAGTGTCAGCTCGGGGAGCTTCAACATTTTATGGAACAATTGAGGTGAAAGAGAGACGGGAGAATGGTCTTGAAGTTGAATAATCCACTGACTTGGTATATATTTCTTTGTGCACCAGGAAACCAGTTCCTTATAGTCGAAAACCTCAGGGACACACCCTGCACGAGAGATTCCAGATGTCCAAATTACTTCCTTCTGAGCAAAAGGGGATGAATAGTATGAATACGCTCTAAACCATTGAAATTTTCGGTCCTCACATCCAAAAATGTTCAAAGTATCTTCGCATAACTGTTGTCGAGTTGTTGCTACCATAAGTTGACGAGAGCGTTCTTTTAATCCAGATAATATTTGAAATGAGTGCTTGAGAGAGATAATATAATCTTCCACAAATCATGCTTTAATGTGGTTTAATAAGAAATCTCCTCGAGCCTTTTGCTTATTAATGATGATCTTTACAGAACCTGCATGATGAGTTATTAGCATTAAACCATACTTAATGCATATTGGGAAAAGCGTGAAGGTGGCGAGGACGGACTAGAGCAATTAGGATTTGGGAATTTTGTGAACCCGCCAACCCGGGAACTCGCTACTACAGAAACAGTTAAGTATAGGATGATACAACGGTCAGTCTGACTCGTGATATGGGAATATGAATGGAAGTGAGAACCTGGGAGTCCGCCAACCTATCGTTTTCGAAAAACGACTAAGTATGGTACCTAGAAATGGATAATATAAGCGAGAAAAGAAAAGGGGAATTTGGGTAAGTATAGAAGCGAGAAAAGAAATGGACAAAAGAAGTTGGGAAAATAGAAAAGGGGAGGGAAATTTCGGAAGTGAGAATTGATCTCAACAGTTTGTTTGTATCGACTCAACCTTAGTTGAGTTGAGTCGAATTGACTTTAGGAACAACAATGTTGTTTCATCTAGTCAAGTCGACATTCTTTGATAACGTATATAGGGTTCCAATCCAAACTCATTTGATTAAGACCATTGCCCCCTGACCATTTTGCATGTATCCTTATGAAATAAAGTGAGCACACCTGCATCAATCATTTTGCTGACAGATATCAGATTTCTTGCCAAACCCAGAATATGTATCACACCTGGAAGGATCCTACACTTCCCATCCTATAACATCAATGGGACTCTTCCTCGTCCATCAATTTTGGTGGTTGAGTCATCCCCCAATAATACGGTTCCTCCTTCATATCTCTCATATTCATACAACAATTCTTTGTGGTATGTCATATGAAAATATGCACCTAGGTCGACCAACCAAACATCATTATCTGACTTTGTACTAGTCGACGCCAGATACACATTGCCTCCTTTATCTGGAGCAACCTTTCTCTCAGTTGACTACTTCTCGTTGGATCCTGGATTTATCTTAGTCTTTCGACTTGTAGTCTCTCTTGTAATGCCTAGCTTTACCACATTTCTTGCATCATCTCATTGATTGAACCAGGGATTTAGATCTACCCTTCGACTTAGACTTTCTACCAGAGAATTTGCCTTTATCTTTGTCGATCGATCGACCTCTCACCATCAAGGTATCCTTGGTCAATCCTTCCATGTTCTTCTATCTCATTTATTCCAATAAAAGAGATGCAACCATGTCTTCAAGCATTAATATGGTCGAATTGATCCCGATAGCCATAACTAAGTTATCCCGGGAGTCTAGCAAAGAACATAATAGGCTAACACATTTCTCCTCCTCGATGATTTTAATATCCACATACAATAAATGATTTATTACAACATTGAATGCATTTAGGTGCTCTGTTACTAAGATCCCATCACTCATCCTTGTAAGATACAATTTCTTCCAAAGAAACAACTTATTTGCCAAGGATTTTCATCAATACAAGCTTCCCAACTTGCACCACAATTTCTTTGTAGAGTCTTCACCTGAGACATTCAACAATATCTAATCTGCAAGACAAAGTCAAATCATACTCTTTGCGCTCCTCTTGAGTTTCTCCCATTCTTCCTTCGATGTACTTGTCAAAATTGTTTTGGGACTCACAACTACCCATTATTCTCGATCTACAAGGAGAACTTCCATCTTAAGCTTCCAAAACTCAAAATTTTAGCCATTGAATTTTTTGATCTCTATCCTCAAACTGCTTGTCATTCTTTCAAGTACAAATTAAACATCATTGACTTACAACTCCCACTAGATCTAGGTTTAGCTTACAATATTGACTTAACCTTGCTCTAATACCAAATGTATCAAAGCAACTCTGATAAGCTCTGATACCACTTGTAGAGAAAATAACACTCAGACAAAACTAACTAGGAGAGAGAAGATAAATTTAAGCAGAAAAAAATGATAAACACACACAATACACATAGATTTTATCCTGGAAATCCTTAACCAAGAAAATCAACATTCCTTGAGTGCATTGATCTCCTGTTGTCTTATTCATTCATGGAATAAAGATTTAAATGACTAACCTTGGTCTACACTTAAGACATAGTTGTCATCTTACTCTCTTTCTTTACACAAGAACAACCCTACAACCAATTCGGCTTGCATCTACGAGACCCTCGTGATTCTTATAAAGATTAGCTAATACAATATTACATCACACCATATTTATAGGCTTTACTACATGCAAAATCCCAAATCATGACGCCTAAAAAAGGTTACAGATCCACATGGATGATTGGTTACAATCCCATGAATCTCAGGATTTTGTTACAGTGGACTACCCAATCGACCTCCAATCGGTCTCTAGACGGATTCCACTCAACCTCTTCTCGACTGAGCTGTAACACCCTGTTTCCCCCACTCTGTAAAAATAACTATATTGGCCAAGAACTATGCCAAACTCAAAGATGTGAATGTTTGATTTGACGAACCTTTGTATAAAAGGTTGATTAATGTAAATTATGTTATGATTATGTGTTGCATGACTGTTGGGAGGGGGATGTGTTAAAAGAGACCACGATGGCTAATGAGAGGTGGTGGAAGGGACCTGGAATGGTTGCGTTAACTTCCACCGAGCCAGTACCGTACTGGTTTTTACTTGCTCAATGACCAAAGCAACTCTCTGACCCTGGAATGGATTTCTCGTCAGATTGGTAGGTGGGGAGGCTCCTCAAGAGTTAATGAGGGGATGGGGGTGAACCGCCCATCGATAACAGCTCCCAGACTTGACCACGGACAGGGAAATTCGCGCCATACGCAATCTTGCAGAGAAAAGGCAAGAGAGGAAGAGTGGTAAGGGGAGAGAAGAGAGAACACGCGCGACAGGGATCGCGAAAGAGAACCGGGAGAAACTCGGGGAATACAGGGAGTTATGAACAGAGGAGAAGGAGAGTAAACTTCATCCTTGACTTCCGTTGAGCTGGAAGTAGGAGACTGAATCTCAAGCATCGTGGTCTAGCTCGGGGGTGGCTAGTGGTAAATCCGTTTGGAGTCACTGAGCCTACGGTTGGGTGGAAACGAGCAACCCTCTCAGTAGTCACGTCACATCTGGTGTTTCTGATAAGTGTTTATATCTTGTATCTTGAATTGAATATCCCATACGCATGCTCATGTTTGTACACTCATAAATGGTTTTTGTATAGAAGTGTTTGCCTGGTGTTTTGATCGGAAATAATGGATGCATGCTTATACTTATATGACCATAATCTGCTTATGTAGAGAATGAATAAGTTCAGAATATGAGTTTGTTCCCTTGAGATTTGTTCCATCTACTTGACTCGCGCGGTGTACTGGTTTGATTTCCCAAAGGCACCTCCTCCCGGGAAGTTCCCTTGCATTCCAGAGCCGAAGTGAGTCCCTTGAAAAGATTACCGTTTTAGTAAACCCACGAGTTTACTTTACCCTTGACACAGAGTTCATAGCTCGACGAATTAGGAAGGATTTTCAGTCAGGTCACCAAGCCTAGGGATAATTACCCAAGAAACCACTGAAGGATCATGTGATCTGAGTCTAGAAACCTTGTACAAGAGAGAGTAGTTCTCTCAGGTTTTCGGCGTTTCAGCGTTTTCGGCACCCGGGAAACCAAAGGATAAGACCCCTCGTTTTCTCAAGTCGCGAAATCCCGGTACTCGAAACCCCAACGCGCTCTATGGATGAGTCGATTTTGCGTGAATAATTTTTGGCGTTTCGGCACCCGGGAAACCAAAGGGTAAGACCCCTCGTTTTCGCAAGTCGTGAAATCCCGGTACCCGAAACCCCGATGCGCTTTGTGGATGAGTCAGTTTTGCGTGAATAGGTTTCGGCGTTTCGGCACCTAGGAAACCAAAGGGTAAGACCCCTCGTTTTCGCAAGTCGCAAAACCCGGTACCCGAAACCCTGACGCGCTCTGTGGATGAGTCGGTTTTGCGTGAATAGGTTTCGGCATTTCGGCACCCAAGAAACCAAAGGGTAAGACCCCTTGTTTTCGAAAGTCGTGAAATCTCGGTACCCGAAACCCCAATGCACTCTGTGGATGAGTCGATTTTGCGTGAATAGGTTTCGACGTTTCGGCACCCGGGAAACCAAAGGGTAAGACCCCTCATTTTCGCAAGTCGCGAAATCCCGGTACTCGAAACCCCGACGCGCTATGTGGATGAGCCCTAGGACACAGGGCAGAGTCATGTGGTAGAAGGAGGAGGTAGGTGCTAGTAGTTAATCAAGGATCAAAACTCAGGAATCGACATTTCAGGTCGCGAAAGAATCTGGACCGTCCATTTGTAGGGSACGCGTGGCGAAGGTCTAAAGCCACCGGGGTTCTGGACATCGGAGGAATAGGAGTGAAGACCCCGCCAGAAATACCGAAAGATAGAATGCCGGTAWTTAATTCGGGTCGTTGACCAAGCCGACGATTTGGACTGTAGATTCGRATGATACCGGGCTTTCGAGCCCCGGGGATAGAAAAAGGGAAAGGTGGAACGCTTGCATCGCAATTCCCCGAATCGTGAAACCCTGAAAGCATTTAGCGGATTAGCACCAGGTCATAGGATCGATCGTATGACAAGCTACCCAAGGGAGGAGCTAAGGATCTATTAGATCCTTTCGGGTTTCGGCATTTCGAAAGACAAAGAACAGGGGAATGATTGCATCACGATTCCCCGAATCGCGAAAGCCGGAAGTGCCTTTTTGGTAAGGCCTGTGGTCATAGCGAATGATCACATGGAGGAGGATAAGGGAAGGGATGGTCTGCGCTAGGCCCCATAGAAATTCAGGGATTTTGTCCCTCGAAGAAAAGACAAAAAGAAAAAAAAGGAAAATTCCTAGTTGCCATAGTGGGTGTGTGACAAATTGATATCAGAGCATGGTTACAGACTTTGGCCTTCTTGGGCTCATGAACGAGTTGCGTAGAAACTCCATTTGAAGTACTCTTAAAAGGAGTAAGCCTCTACCTTAACCCCCTTTATCAAAATTCGAAGTTAAGAATGAAAATTCTTATTGTGTGTATGCATTTGAAAAATATGAATCATGCGCTGATTGTGAATGAATATAATGCTGACTAACAACAAGTGTTTTTCTTGCACAAGAAGTGGACGATCAACCGCGGGAAACGACACACGCATAAAACGGTGACGCACCACAAAGTCGGGGATGGCTCCCACAATAGAGACGAAGAGTCTGATGAAAGGAGAGTGGTAGAGACCCCTCCAGATCTAGCTGAGACTGTGAGAAGCCTCATGGTCGAACTACAGAGCTGCAAGGCCAACAATGAGAGGTTGATAAAAGAGAAAGAGAAGCAAACGAAAATTAATGCAGTCTTGTTGTAGAGTTTATCAAACATACAAAGACAATTGCAGCATGGACCTGACACCAGTCACATGGACCAATGACAGACAAAGAGAAGTCAAAGCCCACCCGGGATACAGAAACGTGGTCTTTTAAGTGGCCATACTGGGAGGAGCACCTCGAGAAAGGTCCACCCCAGAGATAAGGGACAAGCATCAGATGATTCTTCCGGAAAGGAAACTGACAACTCGGAGGGATCTTCTAGTAGCAGAACTAGTTCTTATTCCCGAAGAAAACGGAGGAAGCAAAATCATTCCAAAAATCGTAATCTCGAAGAATTCAAGAAAGCCAAACCACCCTCTTTCAATGGTGAAATAAAGAAGGGAGAGGAAGCGGAGGCCTGGCTACTTGGAGTAAAGAAGTATTTCAGAGTCCATGACTTCTCGGAAAATTTGAAGGCCCGAATAACCACTTTCAACTTGAATGGGAAGGCTTCCATTTGGTGGGAAGACCTTAAGAACGTAAAAGGGATTCACGAAGAAGACCTATCTTGGGAACGGATTGAGAAATACTTCAGGAAGAAGTATCTGTCGGAAAAGTATTTCGATGAAAAGACTAAAGAATTCTATGAACTCAAGCTGGGGCAACTCACCATAGAGGAATATGTCAGCAGATTCCTCGAGTTGTTGAGGTACGTACCCTATATAAAAGCAGAAAAGGCAAAGGTGCAACGATTCATCAGTGGACTACCTAAGGACTATCAGAACAGGATTGAATTTGACGAGCCAAAGACCCTAGAAGATACTATCTGAAAGGTAATATATTGTTATGAACAGCTTGGGCATCGGACAGAACCTCGTGAAGGCTGGAAGCAGAAGAATAGTTCGGGATTCCAGAAAAAGGGGTTTAAATCCTCAAGATTTAAAAACTATAAAAACGACTCAAGGATGAGCTTCCCAACCCGAAGTGTACACCAACAGAATTTCCCCTCCCAGAGAGGAAATAAACCTTTTGGATCTACCCCAGGAAAGATTGATAACTCGAAGAAAGAACCCTTGAAGTGTTGGGGTTATGGAGAAGAACATCTACTGAGGGACCGCCCGCACCGACAACAAAACAGTCGGAGAATTTACAACGTTCAAGAAGCTACCACTGTCAATGATGTGGCCAGGAGTGTGCCGCAAATTTATGCAGCCTTGGATAATAAACAAGTTGACCACCAAGCTTCAGTGGTGGAGATGGAAGGTATGATCACCAACCATCTAGTGTCTATTCCGATTGACCCTGGTTCAAATTTGAGTTATATAGCCCCTAAGGTTGTTGATAAGTGTAAATTATAGCCACATAAACACACCAAGCCATGGTTGGTACAGTTAGCCACTAGCACCAAAAGAAAGGTAGCAGAGGTCATACCAGCTTGCCAATTCACTATGGGTGAATTCCCCACCCAAGCAACCCTTAACATACTACCCCTAGGATCATATGAATTGTTGATTGGTATGGACTGGCTAGCCACATATAAAGCCAAACTGGATTGTTACCATAAAACCTTAGAATGTGTAAGTGAAGAAGGAAGAAGGATAACCCTTCAAGGGATCCAAAAACCTGTCTTGGTGAGACGAATATCAACTCTTCAAATGAGAAAGTATTGCAGAAAGGGGTGTCCACTATATGCGATACAGGTGTTGGAATCAGTTGAAAATGACAAACCCAGCCTCGAAGACCACCCCACACTAAGAGAATATAGAGATGTATTTCTGGAAGAGGTACCAGGTTTACCTCCGAGAAGGGATATTGACTTCTCGATATAACTTGCACCAGGAGCGGTGCCAGTGTCTAAAACACCCTACAGGATGAGCACACTCGAGCTAGTTGAGCTTAAATTACAACTAAAAGAAATGATGGACAAAGGCTATATCTGACCTAGCGTGTCTCCATGGGGAGCACCAGTCTTGTTTGTGAAAAAGAAAGACGGTACCCTCCGACTGTGCATAGATTATAGACAACTCAATAAGATAACCAAAAAGAAAAAGTACCCCTTGCCCCGGATCGATGACTTGTTTGATCAATTGGGAGGTGCTTCCATCTTCTCAAAGATTGACTTGAGATCTGGATACCATCAAGTCCGAATCAAGGGTGAAGACATCCACAAAACTGGCTTCGGGATGAGATATGGTCACTATGAGTTTGTGGTAGTACCATTTGGAATGACCAATGCCCCTGCCACTTTTATGTGCTTGATGAACAATGTGCTCAGCAAATTCCTAGAAAATTTTGTACTGGTTTTTATTGACATTATATTAATTTACTCCAAGAATAAAGAGGAACATGAGGAACATCTTAGACTTGTGCTTAAAGTGCTAAGAGAACATCATCTCTATGCCAAATCTAGCAAGTGCGACTTTTTCCAGAAGCAAATACATTACTTAGGCCATGTCATATCTGAAGAGGGAGTAGCAGTAGACCCTGACAAGATCAGGTCTATCATGGAAAGGCCTACCCGAAAGGATGTTTTAGATATCAGATCCTTTATGGGCTTAGCAGGATACTATATGAGATTTATAAAAGGATTCTCTAGGATTGGTTGTCCAATCATTGCCCTCCAGAAGAAGGGAGCTAAATTCACGTGGACATAAGAATGTGAAGAAAGATTTCAATCCCTAAAACATCTACTGACTCACGCACCCATGTTGAAGATCGTCGATCCCGAAGCTGACTTCCTTGTGTGCATAGATGCCTGCAAGGAAGGGCTCAGAGGAGTCCTTATGCAAGGAGGAAGTGTAGTCTGCTATGAATCCCAAAAATTGAATGAGCACAAAGTCAACTATGTGACCCATGATCTAGAGCTGGCCGCCATAGTGCATGCCTTAAAAATGTGGAGGCATTACCTCCTGGGAAGGAAATTTGTACTTATGACAGACCACTGTGGATTGCGATATTTGTTTGACCAACCAAAGCTCAATGCCAGACAAGCTAGGTGGATGGCCCTCCTTAG
>SNQJ01S0003902.1:328615-351832 GCA_010110895.2 Picea sitchensis | reverse complement strand
CTTAGTGAGTTTGATTTTGAAATCAAACATGTTAAAGGAAAGGAAAATAAGGTGGTCGATGCCCTTAGCAGAAGTATGAAAACAATTCACCTGGTAGCGGTGAGAACCTACGAGACGAATGTCAAAGAAAGAGTCAGGAATGCACAAGAAACAGACACATTCTTCCAGACCGTGACCTCGTATCTGGAGAAAGAACCCACAGGGATAAAGTATGAAGGCTACCAGATGATAGATGGAGGTCTGTTAACTTACCGAAACAGATTGTATATTCCAGATTGTGACGACTTGAAGAGGTTCATAATGGATGAACTACATAAAAGACCATATACTGGTCACTCGGGATATCAGAAGATGATCACGACCACTAGGAAACAATTCTATTGGCCTGGGTTAAAGAAAGACATAGCTAACTATTTAGCTAAGTGTCTAGAATGCCAACAGGTTAAAGCTGAACACCGACACCCAGCAGGATTATTACAACCTCTACCAATCCCGGAATGGAAATGGGAAACCATTTCCATGGATTTCATCACCGGATTACCAACCTTGACCAGGTAGAATGACGCCATCATGGTGGTGGTGGATAAATTGAGCAAGTCCGCCCATTTTATCCCCATCAAATCAGCTTGCACGACAATAGATATCGCTAGCATATTCATGAAGGAGATATTCATACTACATGGTATGCCTAAAGAGATCGTGTCTGACAGAGACACGAAATTTACTTCCAACTTTTGGAAATCCTTGATGGTTGGTCTGGAGACCAAATTACTATTTAGCACAGTCTATCATCCTCAAACTGATGGACAGACGGAAAGAGTGAACCAAATATTGGAAGACATGCTAAGAATGCATGTAATGCATTAACCCAAAAAGTGGGAAGATTACCTGCCACTAGTGGCATTTGCCTACAATAACGACTACCAAGAATTACTCTATGGTAGACCGTGCAACACTCCAGTCAGTTGGAGTAATCTCGTAAAAATAATTACTATTGGACCTGACATGCTGAAAGAAATGGAACAACAAGTGATAAAGATAAAACATAATCTAAACGTCGCTCAGAATAGACAGAAAAGTTACGCAGACCGAAAGAGAACTCTAAGAGAATTCAAGACGGGAGACCACGTATATCTCAGAGTTAGGCCCAGGAAGAGTTCCCTGAGGATGGGATCTTGTGCCAAGTTGGCACCTCGGTATTGTGGACCCTTTGAAGTTCTAGATAGAGTGGGACATGTAGCCTATAGGCTAGCACTTCCTCCCATAGTAAAAGCGCATAATGTTTTCCATGTTTCATTATTGAAGAAATATGTACACGATTCTAATCATATAATTGACTGGTCTATGATCCAGGTGGAACTGGAGGGAGAATTCCTGCCAGAACCTCAATGCATACTGGACAGAAAGGAAACCCCAATCAAGAATCGAACCATTGCACAGGTCAAGGTGCAGTGGAAACATTTTGGCCCAGATGAGGCTACATGGGAAATGGAAGATGCCATGAAACAAGCATATCCGATTTTGCTTACTTCTGTACATACACGTCATATTGATAGATAGAACATCGAGGACGATGTTCCTTTAAGGGGGAGGGAATTGTAACACCCTGTTTCCCCCAGTCTGTAAAAATAACTATATTGGCCAAGAACTATGGCAAACCCAAAGATGTGAATGTTTGATTTGACAGGCCTTTGTATAAAAGGTCGATGAATGTAAATTATGTTATGATTATGTGTTGCATGACTATTGGGAGGGGGATGTGCTAAAATAGACCACGATGGCTAATGAGAGGTGGTGGAAGGGACCTGGAATGGTTGCGTTAACTTCCACCGAGCCAGTACCGTACTGGTTTTTACTTGCTCAAAGACCAAAGCAACTCTCTGACCCTGAAATGGATTTCCCGTCAGATTGGTAGGTGGGGAGGCTCCTCAAGAGTTAATGAGGGGATGGGGGTGAACTGTCCATCCGTAACAACTCCCAGACCTGACCACGGACGGGCAAATTTGCGTCACGTGCAATCTTGCAGAGAAAAGGCAAGAGAGGGAGAGTGGTAAGGGGAGAGAAGAGAGAACACGCGCGACAGGGATCGCGAAAGAGAACAGGGAGAAACTCAGGGAATACAGGGAGTTCTTGACAGAGGAGAAGGAGAGTAACCTTCATCCTTGACTTTCGTTGAGCTGGAAGTAGGAGACTGAATCTCAAGCATCGTGGTCTAGCTCGGGGGTGGCTAGTGGCAAATCCGTTTGGAGTCACTGAGCCTATGGTTGGGTGGAAACGAGCACCCCTCTCAGCAGTCACGTCACATCTGGTGTTTCTGATAAGTGTTTATATCTTGTATCTTGAATTGAATATCTTGGATGCATGCTCATGTTTGTACACTCATAAATGGTTTCTGTATAGAAGTGTTTGCCTGGTGTTTTGATTGGAAATAATGGATGCATGCTTATACTTATATGACCATAATCGTTTTATGTAGAGAATGAATAAGTTCAAAATACGAGTCCGTTCCCTTGAGATTTGTTCCATCTACTTGACTCGCGCGGTGTCCTGGTTTGATTTCCCGATGGCACCTCCTCCCGGGAAGTTCCCTCGCATTCTAGAGCCGGAGTGAGTCCCTTGAAAAGACTATCATTTTAGTAAACCCATTACTTTACCCCTGACACAGAGTTCATAGCTCGGCGAATTACGAAGGCTTTTCAGTCAGGTCACCAAGCCTAGGGATAATTACCTAAGAAACCGTTGAAGGATCATGTGATCTGAGTCTGGAAACCTTGTACAAGAGAGAGTAGTTCTCTCAGGTTTTCAGCGTTTCGGCACCTGGGAAACCAAAGGGTAAGACCCCTCATTTTCGCAAGTCGTGAAATCCCAGTAACCGAAACCCCGACGCGCTCTATGGATGAGTCAGTTTTGCGTGAATAGGTTTCAGCGTTTCGGCACCCGGGAAACCAAAGTGTAAGACCCCTCATTTTCGCAAGTCTTGAAATCCCAGTACTCGAAACCTCGACATGCTCTATGGATGAGTTGGTTTTGCGTGAATAGGTTTTGGCGTTTCGGCACCGGGGAAACCAAAGGGTAAGACCCCTCGTTTTCGCAAGTCGCAAAATCCTGGTACCCGTAACCCCGATGCACTCTATGGATGAGCTGGTTTTGCGTGAATAGGTTTCGACGTTTCGACACCCGAGAAACCAAAGGGTAAGACCCCTCATTTTCGCAAGTCGCGGAATCCCGATACCCGAAACCCTGATGCGCTCTGTGGATGAGTTGGTTTTGGGTGAATAGGTTTCGACATTTCGGCACTAGAGAAACAAAAGGGTAAGACCCCTCATTTTCGCAAGTCACGAAATCTCGGTACCCAAAACCCCGACGCACTCTATGGATGAGCCCTAGGACACAGGGCAGAGTCATGTGGTAGAAGGAGGAGGTAGGTGCTAGCAGTTAATCAAGGGTCAAAACTCGGAAATCGACATTTCGGGTCCCGAAAGAATCTGGATCGTCCATTTGTAGGGGACACGTGGTGAAGGTCTAAAGCCACTGGGGTTCTGGACATCGGAGGAATAGGAGTGAAGACCCTGCCATAAATCCCGAAAGGTAGAATGTTGGGATTTAATCTGGGCCGTTGATCAAGCCGACGATCTGGACCGTAGATACGGATGATATCGGGCTTTCGAGTCCCGAGGATAGAAAAAGGGAAAGGAGGAACGCTTGCATCGTGATTCCCCGAATCGGGAAACCCCGAAAGCGTTTAGAGGATTAGCACCAGGTCATAGGATCAGTCATATGACAAGCGACCCAAGGGAGGAGCTAAGGATCTATTAGATCCTTTCGGGTTTCGACATTTCGAAAGACAGAGAACAAGGGAACGCTTGCATCGCGATTCCCCGAATCACGAAAGCCGGAAGCGCCTTTTTGGTAAGGCCTGTGGTCATAGTCAACGATCACATGGAGGAGGATAAGGGAAGGGATGGTCTGCGCTAGGCCCCATAGAAATTCAAGGATTTTGTCCCTCGAATAAAAGACAAAAAGAAAAAAAAAAGAAAATTCCTAGTTGGCGTAGTGGGTGTGTGACATGAGCTTTGTGTTAGAATATGAATGAATGTGCTCATTTTACCATTGACAATATCACTATTTTCACCCAACCATAGGCCTAAGCCACCCTCCGAGCACCTTGACGTTGACAGAGAGAATAATCCTAGTAGCAATTCAATATCCAAGCAAGGCTAATGCACCAAGCAAGAAGTAACCAAGGCTGATCAGAGAGTCCCACCCAAAACTGGCGCAACACCTTCCCCAGGACTTGCACACAAGACTTCTAGACTGCAATGTGCAGAACTGGCTTTCTGCAATTCTAAGAAGTATATCAAATGAGAGACTAGCGCCCTGTATCTATAGTATTTCTGGCAGAATTGTCTGGGTTGACTTCTCTCTCTAGGTACTAATTAATTCATATTAATTATCTCTCTTCAACCGACATCTCATCTAGGGTTACTTTCATTTCTTTGCTTTCTTCCAGAATGTTCTAATCTCGTCAAAGGTCACAATAGAGGTTCATACCTCCCGAAGCTACCATAATATCAACACTCCCTCCTAGATAGGGAGGTATAACTGATGATGGTCTTGAGCATAAACAGACCATTCAACTAGCAGTATCATGAGCACCGTCATTATTATCCAGCTGGATAATCTCCATGACAACTAGTACAATATCAATTGATTGAACACAACTGTGTCTATCCATGGTAGTATGCAACTACTCAAACCGTGACACATAGTCACAAACAGTGGACCATATCCACCACAATAGCATATCTCTATTGTCTAGAGACAAGCAATCTCCATAACAATCATTTGATATCGACCTGCACAGAAAATATTGTTAAAATAAACTGAATCATCTGGGCCAATCTTTCACTCACATTTGTGAGATCTGAAAGAATATCTGCCCTCAGAGTAGAACATCAATGATGGGATATTTGGTTTATTCTTATCAAACAAGAAAGAATGATTGTTTTGATTTCTGAGCCTGGACCATTCCTCACCCTGGGCCATTCCTCCGACACCAAAAAAAGTGTAACCTGGAGAGAATGAATCTGCCCTAAGGAATGCATGTCCCTGATTGTTGAGCCTGGACCATTCCCCATCCTGGGCCATTCCTCTGGCACTAAACAAAGTGCAACTTGGAGAGAATGAATCCACCCTAAGGAATGATTGTCCAAACCATTTCCCTTGTTAACCACAAGAGGAAAATACTGTCTTGTACCAACCTCCAAAACTGACCATTCCTCATGTTAACCACAATAAAAAATCATTGTCCGGAGAGGCGGGCCAGTCTTCTTGAGTAACCCTCAAGAAGAAAGACTGCCCTAGACCACTCCCCATGTTAACCACAATGGGAAGTCACTGTTTATGGTACATAAGCAATCTGGACCATTTTCCGAACTAGAAAATGTCTGTCCGTCAGAAATCTCAATCCACTTTTCGAACAAGAAATAATTTGCCCAAGCTGGACTATTTTTTCAATCTTGAAAATGAATGTCCTCAAAAATATCTCAGTGCCCCCTCCCAACCTGGAGAGTCATTTCTTCCCTTTCAGCTAAGGGAGTTATTTCCACGATCCCCATCTTTTCTCGGAAATATGCAAACTTTATTCTGGATAGAGGCTTTGTCAGGATGTCTGTTGTCTGCTCATCTGTGGGGATATACTGGAGCTTTACCTCTCCTTCCTAGAATTTATCTCGAATAAAGTAGTATTTGATCTCAATATGTTTCGACTTTTCATGAAACACGGGATGTTCTGATAATCTTATACAACTCTGATTATCACAATATATTGTGGTTGAATCTGGAATCTGATCAAATAAATCGGAGATTAACTTCCTTAGCCATATTGCTTCTGTGCATGCTTCACATGTTGCGATATATTTTGCTTATGTTGTGCTAAGTGCGACAGACTTTTGTTTCCTGCTGCCCCAAGATATCATAGCGGAGCCCAAGTTGAAACACATTCCTGAAGTACTCTTTTTGTCTTCTACACTTCCTGCCCAATCTGAGTCTGTGAATCCATGAAGTTGTATATCACTGGATGCGGTATTACTTAAGCCATAGTTTATTGTTCCAAGAATATATCTTAAGACATGCTTTGCAGCTATCCAATGCTCATGTCTCGGTTCCACCTGGAACTGGCTTAGTGTATACACGACAAAGCAAATTTATGGTCGAGTATTTACCAAATACATCAATGACCCAATTAATTGTCGATATAATGATGGATCTACTGAATCAGAATCTGGATCTTTCACTTTTCTTATATCTATATTCATAGGAGTGTCCATGGACTTACAATCCATCATTCCAAACTTTTGAAGGATCTTTATTGCGTACTTTCCTTGTCCAAGGAATACTTCACCACGCTTCTACCATACTTCTAATCCCAAGTAATAATGCATGAGACATAGATCTTTCATATATAATTCAGAAGCTAGTTCCTTATTGCATTGGATGATGAGAGACTCTTCACCTGTTATGAATAGATCGTCAACATATAATAGTAGAATTACAGGTGCATTGTCCACGACTTTGTAGTAAAGGTTTGGATCTGCATGACTCTTGGACAAACCAAGTCTCGTTAGATAGCTATCCATTCTGGCATACCAAGCCCTTGGAGCTTGCTTGAGTCCATATAGGGCTTTATTTAATCTTCAAACGTGAGTGTCTCTGGAATGTACCTCAAACCCTTAAGGTTGTTCAATATATACTTCTTCTTCGATTGCTCCATTGAGGAAATCTATCTTTACATCCATCTGATGTAAGTTCCATCCCATGGAAGCGGCAAGAGATATGATAGCTCTAATGGAAGTATATCTAGCAACTGGAGCAAAAGTTTCATCATAATCTTCTCCCTCCTTCTGGGAGAACCCTCTAGCTACAAATCTTGCTTTATATTTATCCACGCTTCCGTCTGCTATATGTTTGATCTTATATACCCATTTTGAAGTTACCACTGATTTTTCTTTAGGTCTAGGTACGATTTCCCATACATCATTTTTCATAATGGATTGGTGTTCTTCCATCATAGCTTCTTTTCATTATCCCTTTTGAACTGCTTCTTCAAATGTGGTAGGTTCTTCATCTAGAAGCTTCATCATATATGTTGCATAACTCGATAATCTTTTAGGCTTCTTACTTTTTCTGAATGTTCCTTCTGGAACCTTGAGTCTTTCTGCGTCTTGTAAGGTAGTTTCAAGCCAAGATGGTCGTTTCTTGGTCTTAGGTACGATATCTGAATCAATGGTTTCACATGGTTGCATAGGATGATCAGGTTGTTCCTTTTCGTCATTTTGGTTTTTTGTGCTTTCTTCAATAGGTTCTTCAATCTCTTCTTCTTCTATAGTTTCTTCTATGGATTTCTTGAAAGCCATCTTTTCATTAAATGTTACATCTCTGCTGGCTTCAATCTTATATTGTTCTGGAATATAGATTCTACAAGCCTTGGATGAATCGCTATATCCCACAAATATCCCCTTCTTTCCTGACGGTTCTAGTTTATTCCTTTTATCATTTGGAATGTGAGAGTAAACAGGACATCCAAATATTCTTAGGTTTTCCACATTAGGTTTCTTACCTGAGAAGGCTTCTTCTGGAGTCACGTCCTTCAATATGCGACGAGGACTTTTGTTTTGCACGTATATTGTTGTCATGGCTGCTTCTCCCCATAGGAACATAGATAAACCTTGATCATTTAGTAGTGCTTTTATTGTTTATTCGATGGATTTATTCTTTCTTTCTGCTACACCATTTTGTTGAGGATTATGAGGAACAATCGGCGCCCTCCTAATCCCTGTCGATTTGCATAATGCAACGAATTCCTTCGAGGTGTATTCTCCTCCATTATCTGTTCTTAATGTCTCAATCTTCTTGTTTGTGAGGTTCTCTATTTTTGCTTTGAATTCTTGAAACTTGTTGAATACTTCGTCTTTTGTCTTCAGTAGATATAACCAAGTTTTTCTTGAATAATCATCTATGAATATTACGTAGTAAAGAGATCCTCCTAGATATTTGACTGGCATCAGACCACAAACATCTGAGTGTATTAGATCTAGAATCTCCTTAGATCTGTTGTTGCTACTTGGGAATGGTTTCTTGATATTCTTCCCAAGACCACATCCTTTGCAAATTCCTTCATGTGTAGATTGCAATTATGGTATTCCTTCAACCATCCCTTTGAGAAAAGGTAATGCTTGATAATTAATATGAGTATACCTTATGTGCCAAAGTTCATTGGGATTTACTTCGTCATGTACAAGAGCTTCTTCATTTTGTTCTAGTAGTCTATATAGGTTTCCTTCACGACTTCCAATAACCCTAGCATTCTCTATGCTGGAATCTTTATGCCAGAATAACACTTTTCCATCTACGAAAACTATTCTGCTTCCTTTGTCTTCTAGGCAAGATATCGATACAAGATTCTTTTCTAAACCAAGTACACATAAAACATTGCTTAAATGAACATTGTTACATGTTTTCAACTTGATGGAGGCTTGTCCAAATCCTTCGAATGTGTAAGTGCTTTTGTCTCCAAGCTCTACCTTGTATGATGTCTTCTTCTCATTTAGATTTGAGAGTCTAGCTTGATCTCCTGTCATGTGCCTAGAAGCTCCACTATCGATTATCCACATGTCATCTTCAATCATTCCAGTGAGTGTTGAGTAGTGTAGAAGACTGATCTTTTCACTTATGTCTTCGGTTGACTGGTAGTTGGTCATGCCTTGATCCAAAACTTCAACTCTGACGTTTTTGTCTTCCGAGAGAGCCAAAAGGTGCGTTGGACTAAGGCACATTTGAATATCTTCTCCTTGAGAGAGATGCTCCATCACAAGGTGTCAGATCTGGGATTTAGGGTTTCTGCAACTGCTCATGCTAGTAACCCTAACGACAGTTCCTTAGCGAGCTCAGTATCCTAATGGTTATCCTTCCTTCCAACGGTCATACTGAATGAAGGAGGTGTGGGCCCATAACCTGTTAGAATATGAATGAATGTGCTCGTTTTACCATTGACAATATCACTATTGTCACCCAACCATAGGCCGAAGCCACCCTCCGAGCACCTTGACCTTGACAGAGAGAAAAATCCTGGTAGCAATTCAATAGCCAAGCAAGGCTAATGCACCAAGCAAGAAGTAACCAAAGTTGATCAGAGAGTCCCACCCAAAACTGGGGCAACACCTTCCCCAGGACTTGCGCACAAGACTTCTAGACTGCAGTGCGTAGAACTGGCTTTCTACAATTCTGAGAAGTATATCAAATGAGAGACTGGTGCCCTGTATTTATAGTATTTCTGGCAGACTTGCCTGGGCCGACTTATCTCTCTGGGTACTAATTAATTCATATTAATTATCTCTCTTCAATCGACATCTCATCTAGGGTTACTTTCATGTATTTGCTTTCTTCCAGAACGTTCTAATCTCATCAAAGGTCACAATAGAGATTCATACCTCCCGAAGCTACCATAATATCAACACTTTGGACCTTCGACTTTTCGATCGATCACTTTGACCTTTGATTTAACCATCTACTTGACTTGACCCATTGGTCGATTCATCACCTAATCATTCCACCTTGATTGGCTAGTCAGTTAACTGTTCTTTCACTACAAAGAATATAACAACCCAACATATCAATGACTATCATCACATATCTAAGGTGTTGATGGGGTAATTATTTATGCTCATTCCCATGATACCATGGTTTCGAGGATGGATAAATATACTCCACCCCCATGGGCAAGCCCCTATATCCCATATAACATGCTTACCAAGAAAAACATCAAATATCATATCATAATACATCAAATCTAATATCAAAATGGGTAGCCATTGATTTTCATATATAAGGGGATACTTCACATCTCTCCTCGACATATGCCATTTTATTCAATAGTATTTTACATAGCGCCAACACGTTCACTATACACATTAGTGAAGGACATGGAAATTCATAAAATATTTTAGGTACATCTATATGCATAACATCACATCATTATATAAACGATTGTCCTTTCTTTTGTGATCATTGTACCATTTGGTCAAAAATAAATGGTGAAGTTCCTACCAAATGTGAGGCAACCCACCAAGAATGAAAATTGGCACCAAAGTACTAGTATGATCCTAAACATGTAAATAAATTATGTAAAGTCGAACTCTCAAAGGAGACATTCACTCAAGGACCAATGACAACATTCCACTGCCAAATGTGAGGAAATCCACCAATGAGGAATGTTGAAACTAAGGTACCGAGTCTCGAGATCAAACTCCTACATAAAATGTGTTGGTGTTGATACAAGATACACTTGGGGTCAACAACATCCTAGGACCACCATGGGGGCAATGAGGCAACAAGAGGGGAAGTAGGGTGGGCTTGGAATAAATATTCTAATGTTTTTGTTTCCAAGTGCCTTTCCTAAGTTCTCCCCACCCTTTGAGTTATGTGTCCTTTGCTTTTCCTCCCAAGCTTCTTAAGAGGGAATGTACTCTCCATGTGAGCAAGAGCATTCATTCATTCTCCCATCAACTAGGAACCTTTGGGGGTTATTCCTCTATTGGTTGAGAGAGATCCCATGTGGAAATCCATGGTTGCTAGCCCTACAATTGAAAAACTCGTGAGCATGAGGCTAGAGTGAGCCTGGGACATGTTAGGAATTATTGATGGTTAATTAGTAACTTGGTTGTTATTCTTTTCTAGGAGCCAATATGCTATTGAAAGGAAATGCACGGGAAAAACCATGTTGTTGTGAGGGACATGGTGTTGTTGAGAGCCATGGAGTTGCAGACAATATTGTCCTTGTTGCTAAACCATTATTATGACTCCTAACATGAGATTGCTAGTTATGACTCTTCTTCCATAGAGTTAGTTGGCTAGATTGAACTCCACGAGGTAGTGTTTAGTAGAGTAAGAGGGTGTTTGTGTAATGTTGTGCTAGAAGGAAGAGGGTTCTACAATGTTTGAGTTGCTTGGAGCTCATTCTTTGAAATTGAAAATCCCATTTACGTTGTAGATTAGGTTGGGAATGTGATGGATTGTTCTAGCTACCAATTCACCCTTCTTGTTTCATTGCTCGAGTTGGAGGTGGCACTTACACGAGCTAGTGCTTATCCCTCCTTGCTTGGGGAAATCTGCTAACCTTTGCATTGTGGCCACATGGCTTGCTCGGGTGAAAAAACATTATAGCTTCCACTGCCAACTCCCTTTATCAAATGAGTGTTGGCATCACTCTCTTACTCTTTCTCTAGTTGCCTTACTAACATCTCTTTCATAATCTAATTATTGTATTCCTTCCATGATAGTTAGATTCACTATGTTTACTTTCATAATCTAGTTTTGATCTTACTTTTGTAGTGATTAGACTTACTCATATTTCGTTTCATATTTTATTCTACTAATATGGTAGTTAGATTTACTTATATCTCATCTCATAGTTTAGTTGTTTTGCTTTCCAAGTAGTTAGACTTGCATGTCTCTCTTTCTGACATTATTGTCCTACTTTTCATTGCTCCTTGCTCTTTCATTTTCTCTTTGTCTTATACATGTTTGATATCATGGTTCCTACACACATGTGTTGTACCTATGCTTGCTTGAACTGATTCTCGGGGGATGGAGCCACAGGCAAACATTGGGCACATTGGTGTCTTGGGCAGTGGATGACTACTTCCTTGAAGTCATAATTCGGCTTGTGCTAGACACACTAGTAAGCTCTTCTCCATGCATCATTGCCTTGCTATTTTAGCTACTCTTGTTTTTACATTGTCTTCTTTCATTTTGCTTGTTTCTTTCCTTGCAACTCACCACTATTCCCATCTCAGGGACAACAACTCTTACAGGTGGGGAAATATGTTGCTTATTGATTTTGTACTTTGGCACTCACATATGCCTATCCACCAGGAGGATGTGGTGTGACCCTCTCTTGTGACATGTCGATGTGTGCTAGTGATAACATCGATATATATCTATTATTTTTTGAGACACGTCTAAATGTTGCATGCTTTTTTCTTTTTCCAACAACTATCACCCGAATCTGACTCTGCAATCGTTGGTGAAATGACAATTTTCCATTACTTAAATTGCATTTTTGATTGCATAAATTGACTCAACACCTTGAAAAACTTCTAGAGCACTTGGACTATGCAATCTCGACAACTGAAATTTGCAATTCCAACGATCCTTCTAAATTTCTGACCAGATTTTGGACAAAATTGGTTGGAAAAATG
The DNA here is from genome assembly GCA_010110895.2 of Picea sitchensis. NCBI lineage: Eukaryota > Viridiplantae > Streptophyta > Pinopsida > Pinales > Pinaceae > Picea > Picea sitchensis. Next base: position 339,575 of record SNQJ01S0003902.1, on the reverse strand, counting down.
TGCCTAGAAAAGGTTAAAAATGTAGAACATTTAGACCATGCATCACCTTTTTGTGTTGGATTGCCTTCCTTGAGTTCCCTTACTCTAGCTTATATGTATGACTTCTTAGGGATGTCTAATGCTTAGGCAGGGTCCTTTGCCACCTTTCCTCTCTTGTTCTTTGGCCCTTGTTCATCAAATTGGTTCACTTTGACCCTTTGGGGTACTCGTTTGGGGTATTTTCTTACTCCTTGGGTTTATCTTGGGGCACAAACCCTTGATTGGGTCCACAGTTACTTAGGATGCTTTATTGTGGGTCATGATGGCCCAAATCCATTTGGGTTTGTTATTTAGGGGGTTAAATGAATAAAATATTCCTCAACCTTTCTTGGTCTCAAGGTGCTAATTGAACCACAACTTTTTTTGTTGTATCACGATTGTGTCTCATAGCTCATGGAACAAAGAACTTGTTTTAGGGGAAAAACCTGTATTTTGACCTCAGACATTTGCTATATGCGGTCAAACCACATGGTTTCACTTTTCCATATGGGTGTCTCTCTCTCTGATGGTAAGTTTGTTGTTCACGTACACCTTGAGTTCATTCGTTGTCTATTTATACCAATCAATTCCTCTTTTCAAAAGGTCTTTGAATCTTTTGTCCTTGGGTGGAACCCTATATTGTAGGTACACACTCAAATTGGCATTGAATCTCGACCTAGCTTCCCAATTCTCTTACTAGGCTCTTTCTGTTGCTTGTACTTGCCTTCTCCAACACCTTAACATGGATCTCTTTCTATCAGTTTGGCTCTAACCTTGTAGATTTGTTATTTCATCCTAAGACATCTCCAAGGCTTAGTCCTCTCATATCTTGGACAATTCAAGCCTACAACCTCAAGAGAGGTTCTACATAGCTATGGAAAAGAGGTATCAAACCCTTACGAGGGCACTTGGGTCTCCATTTAATACACATTATTATATCATTATATGTGGCAGATATAGTTTTTATATTACTTTGTATTGGAGATTGGTGCAAGGTAGTTTTGTAGGAGGATTGAGTTGTGCATGGAGGATTAATTAGGAGGTGGAACACTCTCGTAAAGGCCTATCATAACTTTCATCTTCAACCCAAGAAACTTCAACATGTAGAACAATGCTCATTTGGCCGAGTTCTTCCTTTTTTGTCCTCTCTTTCATTTTCAACACTTAGTTTAATTAGCACACCAAAGGAGAGTGGGAATTAACCCCAGGTTAGCTTGCATTTCCTTTGTTAGTCACTTGTTGGAAACCCTAATTAATATACATCCTTAGATAACTAATATTAAAATCATAATGAGTCTTACAACCCTCCTCCCTCTTCTTTTCACCCTCTCTTCCTCTTCCCCGAGGTTTTTTGGTTTTGCCTTAATTCAAGTGGTGGCTCCACCTCTCTCCTTTCTAATTTTTGGTGGTGTTTGCGGTAGGGTGGTTCTCCATCCCTTTCCATACACTATAGACTTAGGAATTACTTTGGAAAAAACATAGTAATTTTTATCTAAATGTCACCTAGTTTCAAGGTATAGATTTGGCCTTGGTTTATATTCCATGGTTTGAAACTTATGCACGCTAAAATGCATTGACTTTTCAAAATCCAAAGACAATATTCTAAGCATATCGAAAAAACCCATGGAAACACCCAATAAAACAAAATGCTAACAAAATGCATAACAAAATAATGAATGCAACAACAATATGTGTATCTCTGCTTACGCTTACGGTGAACAATTCGTCCTAGATGCATAATCAAGTTACTATAAATTATTAAGAGAGTAGAGTTAAACAAAGGATGTCTAAGAATGTGGGTGAGATTCTGTCAAGTGGACATTTTTTTTGAAATTAACATGGATGGGTGTGCATGGATTGGCATGACATGGCCATCCATGACACTCATGTATAAATTTTCCATGGACTCCCATATTAACTAGCACTTGCATGTGGTACATTTTCTCTTAGTACCATGGTGATGCTCACAATGATCACATGCATGTTGTACTTGTTCTAATGTGGAGACACTCCAAGTAGACAAGCCCATCATACCGTGATAATATAGGGATAACTCATGCATGGAAAATTGATAGGCCCGAAACCAAAATATGTAGTTACCATGGGAGCATGTATTATCACATAGAAATGTTTGGTACAAATTCTAGAAGCACTTTTCCATTATCACAATAAACTTCAATAACTTTTTTTTCCTACCAACTCAATTTTGTTATCATAAATAAACATGCACGGACATCTCACGTAATAAGTGTATTGACCATCCAAAGTCTCGATAATTAACTTAGGTTAGGAGGTACACTTTGATTGAGAAAGCCATTGCATGTAAGTGAACTCCAAAAGTAGTGCCTTTTTTGTTAGATAATCCAAAATACAAATATCATAGTTTAATAAGTTAGAATAAAATGATTATTAATTTAGGATATTAAATTAATAATCTAGAATATTTGATTAATAAATGGAGACATTTAGAAGTAGAATATTGTTGTAAAAGATATGACTCTAGAAAGGTGTCGTATCTTAGGCTCAAAATTAKGATTATAGTTAAGATAGCATTTATTGTAAATGGACACTTGTTTATTTAATAAGTGATCCATAACTAGAGTTTGTTAGGACATTTAGCTTATATATAGCTCATTGCAAGAGTATTGAGTTGTTGGGATGTAAACTCTTGCAAAGTCTCTTATGTAATTTCTTTTCTTATTTAATAAAAGTGTGTGTCTGAGGACACTTCTGCCATTATTGTGGTATCAGAGCTCCAGTAATGCAGCTGAACTAAGGAGGAGATTTCCACTGATATGAAGAGGAGATTTCAGCTCTACAGGCCAGCGCACTTCTTCAGTAAATTGGTCAGTTTAATTAAAAAAAAAAGGAAAAGAAATTTGTTTTTGTTTCTGCACTTATTTCATTGCTCAACTTCTGCCATTTCTGCATTTTTTTTGTTTCTGCAAGAAAGGCTATGCCCATATATCAGAAAGGCTACGCCCATATATTGAAATAACCTGGTATCATTAAAACAAATTTGTTTTGCAATTTGCTATTGTCAATTCATGCTTTCTGAGCCATTTCAGGCTACTCTAAACAGAATCATGAATCCGCTCCCATATGATAGTTAGTGCGAATCCCATGTGGGCGTATGTTAGTGTGAATCCCATGCGAGCGTATGTATGGCCAAAACCTTCCTCGGCATCAACCACACCAACAACGATTGTATGCAGATCGGTTTCTATTCTGGCAATCTATAGATATGCGATTTATGTCTCCATTTATTCAGACATGATAAGAAATTAAATTGCTCACTTGAATTGCATGCAAGAATTTCTCAAGCCCGCCCAGTTATTTCGGATCTCAAGCGTTCCTGCAGACGTCTCTTCTTTTACCAAATGTTGTTACTGCCCTTCTGTGAGAGATAAAGCGCACATGTGAACAATTAACTATCTGTGTTAATCTTACTCAGAAGAAGATGCAAACTTATTTGTGTCTGGCACCCTTGTCAACCCTCTGGCATTGCGTTTCGTCTTGAAGATCTTCTTACTGGTTTTGGTGTTGCCTGGAGGAGTCTCCGATTGATAAATTGCCATTATTGATGCCATACATGAGCGAATCTTGATGCCGTCTCTATTCTGGATCTGGATCTAATTATATGACTGGTATGCGAAATTCTGGTGTCTATAAACACGAATTTTTATTTTTATTTTTAATGTTGCACACTACCAACTCGTATTGCTATCTTATTGTATTTTTTTTTTAACTTTAAAATTTGCAAGAGTTTTGTAAAGTGTAAAATTTTGAAAGTTACTTGAAATTTGACTAGAGCCAAGTGCCAAGCTCAGTTATTTTTCTCCTGTTTCAACGACTATACAAGGGTCAAGGCCAAGCCCCTATAGATCATTTTTTTTGTGTGATGTGTTTGGTGTGTTGCTCATCTTGATATCTTTTACTTGTTTTTTTTTTTGGTGCGAAGATTCCACGCTCCAATGTCGAAGTTAATTAATTTGTTCTCTGACTCCGATAAACTTGAAGGCACAAAATCATACAAGACATGGAAACGTCTCATTGAAAGCACTCTCATTTACAATGAACTTTGGCGTGATATATGTAATGAATATACTAAGCCAAATAAGCCTACAGATGCAGCTACATTAGCAAAATGGGAAGTTAAAAATGCCAAAGCATTAACACTTATTAAATCTTCAGTTAATGATGAGATGTATGTTCACATTGAAAATACTATTGATGCGTGGTCTGCTTTGAAAGTTTTTAAAGATTTATTTGATACTCAGCCTGAATCAAAGAAAGTCGATCTTCAATTAAAGTTGCTCCAACATAAATTGACTGAAGGAGGTGATGTATATGAATATATTTGCAGACTTAAGAACATTAAGCAGGAAATACTAAACGCTGGTTTTCAAGCCGTAGATGATAGTTTCATGACCACAATTTTAATTGTTGGATTGCCTTCTTCCTATACACATTTTTTGGAAACTTTACAAGTCACTGGCAAGTTAGATAAACTTACGTTTGATGAACTAAGTGAACTGTTATCTCAACACAACACAACTTTTGGAAAGAAAAAGCAAGTTGGGGAAGATTTTTTTTTACAGAAGCCAACACAAGTAAGTCTTCAAGTGACAGTTCTAGCAGCAAAGGAAGAGGAAATTTTGTACAAGGTCATGGTCGAAGCCAAAGTAGAGAAAACTATCTTCAAGGCAGAGGAAACAGTCAAGGCAGAGGGTATTTTCACGGAAGAGGCAATAGTCAAGGCCGAGGCTATTTTCAAGGCAACAGTCAAGGCAGAGGACAAACTCCACATAGAGGTCAAAGCAGAGGCAGAGGACAGAATTCCGACAGAGGGAGAGCTTTCAGTCAAATTGTTTGTTGAAGATGTAACAAATTTGGTCATTATGCAGAAGATTGTCGAACTTCCATTGATAAAATTTCCAAGTTTCATCAAAACACAACCCGGTTTGCACATGATCGAAATGATGATGGTTCAGAATATGTGTTTACCTCATCTTCAACATTACAACTTTCCACTAATTTTCAAAGTGATTATGAAGATGCTTGGATTTGAGATTCAGGAGCATCTCAACACATGACTTTCAGACATGACTTTTTTTTGGAATTTTCAAGAATGCCATCTTAACTCCATCTTTCTTGCAGATAATACCAAACATACTCCTTATGGAAAATGTGTAGTTAAAGTTTATTTACCTGATATTGGAGAAATAATGATTTCAAATGTATGGTATGTTCCAACCTTTAAAAAGGATTTGTTGTCTTTAGTCACGATTCAACAAGTAGGACATCAGGTGATTATGGAAGATGGCTTGGTTAAGATTAATTCAGTCAAACAGAATATGAAAATAGTGATGACAGGTTATGAAGATGGAAAACTATTAAGGATGCAAGGGACAGTTATTCCAAGGCATTCAGACTTTACTGAAACAGTAAGTACAACTATTTCCCCTATAAGATTGTGGCATGTGAGATATGGACATCTTAATTTTGAACGTCTTTCTCAATTGCAAAAACAAGGGATGGTTAAGGGACTTCCAACTTTCAAAAAGGAAAATTCAAAATGTGAAGCATGCATTTATGGCAAACAGAGTTGAGAGACTTTTTCAACAAGTTCATGGTGTGCAAATCAGCAGTTGCAACTAGTTCACAGTGATGTTTGTGGACCCCTATAAACTTCTTTCGGTGGTTGCATATATTTTTTACTCTTTGTTGATGATTCCAGTAGAATAACTTTGGTTTACTTCTTGAAGCAAAAGTCAGAAGTATTTGAAAATTTTAAGATTTTTCGTCAACTTGTTGAAAAAGAAGTTAAAGAAAAGATAGGCACTCTCAGGACAGATAATGGAGGGGAATTCACTTCCAATGAATTCAAAACTTATTGCACAGACAAAAGGATAAGACGACATCTTACCAATTTCTACACTCCTCAGCAAAATGGAGTCGCAGAACGAATGAATCGCACTTTGTTAGGAATGGCAAGATCCATGTTAAGCTTTAAAAAGTTAAGCTCTACATATTGGGCAGAAGCAATCCATACAACTATCTACTTAAGGAATAGATCTCCAACTGCTTCTTTGGACGAAATCACACCTTATGAAGCATGGTTTGGTTTCAAACCTCGAGTTAAACATCTTAGAGTTTTTGGATCGGTATGTTATGCCTTAGTTTCGAAAGAAAACCGAACTAAGCTTGACTCAAGAAGCTTGAAATGCACAATGATTGGGTATTCTGATGAGAAGAAAGGGTATCGACTTTTGTCCAATGGGAAATTTATTGTGAGTAGGGATGTAATTTTTTATGAAACTGAAAGTAAAAGTGCTGAAGAAATAGAAAGTCTTCTTCAAAAGTTAGAAACTAAAGGAAATCAAAGAAAAAGAAAAGTGCAAAGTCAACCAAATTCACATAATTGGTATGAACTTGTTTTTCCTTCATCTGAAGATGATACTTCCTATCTAGTTACTTCGACAACATCATCTGGGTCTTCCAACAGTTCATCCGACTCTCCTAGCAGTGACAGTTCATCTGACAATGATTCTCCACCTCTAGAATCTTCAACTGATCGACGAACATCAGTTTACATTAATCCAATTTACAATAATGGTAATTCAGATCCCCACACCAGTGAACATCAACTACCAAAATGGGCAATTCAATTTTTGAAAGATGTAAGGCCTGATGAGTAGAATAAAACCGACACAAGGGGATCACACAACAATGAAGGGAATTTTGCCTTGGTAGCAAATGATTTTACTGAACCTTCCACATACAAAGAAACAGTAAAACATAAAGAATGGCAACAGGCTATGGTTGAAGAATATCAAGCAGTAATTGATAACAACACTTGGAAACTTGTTGATTGTCCTACAGGTGTTAAACCCATAAGATGCAAATGGGTTTAAAGACTTAAATACAACCAACATGGTGAAATTGACAAGTATAAAGCACGACTTGTGGCTAAAGGTTTTGCGCAGTAGGAAGACATTGATTATGAGGAAACTTTTGCTCCTACAGCTAAATGAAATACCATCTGATTAACACTTGCATTGGCCGCTCAGAAAGGTTGGAAAGTTCATCAAATGGATGTAAAAAGTGCTTTTCTCAATGGAGACTTACAGGAAGATGTATATATGCAACAACCACCAGGTTTTGAAATTGCAGGGCAAGAACATAAAGTCTGTAAATTAAGTAAGGCTTTATATGGGTTAAAGCAAGCTCCCCGAGCTTGGTATACCAAAATGGATGAATACCTTTGGAAGGTTGGTTTTCAACGAAGTGAATCTGATGATACTTTGTATATCCGTCAACAGGGTCCTTATTTGGTGATTCTTATTATGTATGTAAATGATTTGATCATTACATGAAACAATGATGATCATATTGCACAGGTGAAAAATGAGTTACATGCAGGTTTTAAGATGACAGATTTGGGACTACTTCACTACTATCTTGGCATTGAAGTATTCCAACGTCCACATCATATTTTCATTTCTCAGAGTAAGTATGCAACAAAACTTCTTCAGCGGTTTGGCATGTAGGATTGCAAACCATCTCTTACCCCTATGGAACAAAACTTGAAACTTTCAAAATTTGAAGGGGGGGAAATGGTAGACAACACTATTTATATACAGTGGATTGGCAGCTTGATTTATTTGACAAACACTCGACCGGATCTATCTTATGCAGTCAATATTCTTTCACGTTTTATGCAACAACCACGGGACAACCACTGAAATGCAGCCAAAAGAGTTCTTCGATATATCCAAGGAACAAAAGATTTTGGTCTTCTTTACAAAAAGACTAAAAATTTTGTACTTGGTGGATTTTCAAATGCCGACTTTGTCGGAAGTATTGATGATCGAGCATCAACATCAGGTTATTTAATGAACATGGGTTCAACAACAGTGTCTTGGAATTGTAAGAAACAAGCTACAATGACTACTTCTACAACATAAGCATAATACATCTCAGCATGGGAAGCAACATGTGAAATTGTTTGGTTACGCAGAATTTTAGAGGACTTGGGCATTTCTCAAGCAGAAGCTACATCATTATTCATCGACAACCAGTTAGCCATTAAGCTTGCCAATAATCCAGTTTTTCATTCAAAGACAAAGCACGTGGACACCAAGTATCATTATATCAGATCACTCATTGCAAAGGATGTCATCAAGCCAATTTATTGTCCTCCAGAAGATCAAATCTCTGACATTTTCACGAAACCTCTTGGCAAAATAAAATTTACTAAGTTAAGGGATGAACTTGGTATCTGTTGTAATATATCTTTGGATCATAGGGGGAATGTTAGATAATCCAAAATACAAATATCATAGTTTAATAAGTTAGAATAAAATGATTATTAATTTAGGATATTAAATTAATAATCTAGAATATTTGATTAATAAATGGAGACACTTAGAAGTAGAATATTGTTGTAAAAGATATGATTCTAGAAATGTGTCGTATCTTAGGCTCAAAATTATGATTATAGTTAAGATAACATTTATTGTAAATGGACACTTGTTTATTTAATAAGTGATCCATAACTAGAGTTTGTTAGGACATTTAACTTATATATAACTCATTGCAAGAGTATTGAGTTGTTGGGATGTAAACTCTTGCAAAGTCTCTTATGTAATTTCTTTTCCCATTTAATAAAAGTGTGTGTGTGATGACACTTCTGCCATTATTTTCTAATTCACCATAGGGGTACTAATTCACTAAGAGTGTTAACCATATGAAACTAAGAAATTAGAGTTGGGAGTGTTAACCATGGGAAACTAAGAAAATAGAGTTGGGTAGAAAATTTTTCATTTACTAAATTCCTCTTAGCAGAAAAAACTTTTTCAATTCACTCAATTGAAAACCATAACAGACGCTGTTTTGGTGTGAAGAGAACCGGGCAGGGTCAGGCTACACTAAGCTTCAGGGAACTTTTCCACTCATCGCGGTTCGTACACTGCAGTGCAACGCGGCAGCTACACTAACTTACTTCCCATAAACTCTCCCTAGACTAAACCCCGAACCTCAACATCCCAATTACAGGGGCCTTAAACCCTAAACAACCCATTGCAACGTTCTCTTCTCTTCGTTGGTTACTGTGTACGGTGCAAGCGCCGTTTATATATCCACAATCCAATTCGAATCAACATTCGTAGGTGTAAATCAGAAGACCTACTACATCCGGAAGCCAGAAGTCAGGAAGGAAGGAAGGAAGGTGTAAATTAGAAGACCTACTACATCCGGAAGTCAGAAGTCAGGAAGGGAAGGAAGCAAGCAAACAATCAATCAGAATGAGGAAGAAGAATAAGAAATCTGAGCTGCCATTACCATTACTTCCGCCAGAGGTGGGAGAGGACGAGATCCAGGTGTCGGAGGAGGATGTGGAGTTCGTGCAGAAGAATAAGAGATACGCTGGATTCCTCAACAGATTGGACACCGACACTATCACCAAGTAAGTAAGATATATATATCTCAACAACACACACGGTAGTAGGCACAGCATAAACACTGAGTGAGTCAAGTCTTTATGCTTATGCTAATGCCGATGCTGATGCTCAGGCACATGTATGTATGCTTGTGCGCAGACAGGTTGTGGGGCTTGCTGCTGATGATTCCAAAAAGGAGGATGCTCTGGAATCTTTCTATGAGCAGAGAATGAAGAAAAGTTCTTCATCTTCTTTTTCTGCTCGAGAGGCCACCAACGATTCTAGGTTGGAAGTAGACCCTGTGGATGCACTTCCTGTCAAGACCTTGTCCGGACAACTGTATTACAAAACAGGCAAGTTCTATTCTAATTGTAATTACAGTAATTGTTATTTTAAGTCGGGTTTGTGCTTATTAGATAGGGCTCAACTAAAATGAATTTTAAATGATAATGGAGCATTCATTCATGCAGGCATTTATAGGAATTCTATTTAAAAAAAATCCTAACTCATTTGCTAAGGAGTTTGTTCTATACTTTCTCCAGTTGACCTCTTCATTTACTTTTGCAAATGAGCGAAAGTCTCTTTTTACCCAAGCTTCTATTTCTCGTTATTAAATGTAAACATACAACTTGTAGTTTCCTCATAACGTCATAGATACATGTTACAAGTCATTTAGAAAACAGTGATACACATAGTTGGGATTACAAGCAATTGAAACACTTCAGATTAGTTTACTTTTAAACTTAAAATTTTAAACCAGCTACCAATTTCTGAAATGCCTTTCACGTGCATTATTATGTTATCAACTCATATCCTGGTCTTCAGTGTATGTTTGTCCATTGATCCTTGTTCAAAACTTAAAATCATTATGTAAGCTGTTTCCACAAGTATGTGCACAAAGGTGTGCCTGTGCAGCTTACTTCTCATAAATTTTTAGGGAATCAATATAAACTTGACAAACAGTTATAGGAGACAATGAAAGGCTATAAGGCAAGCTTATTGGGTGAGTTACTTATACCTCTTTCAGCACAAATGCATCCTCAAGAAATCCTGTTCAAGTTTATAATGATGAGATGGGTAATCTATTTGGCACTGCTTGGACGATGGCAAGTTGGACACACCAACAAATTTGATTGGACAGTACAAATAATATTAAGTACAGCACAAGGGGTGTGACTAGTCACTAGTCACCGAGTATACTGCAAGGAAGTTTAAGCCATCAATGAATACTCACAAGTGATGGACCCCAAGGGTGCGAAATTGCCCACTGGGTCCTGCTTCTCCCTTTTGTTAAATTTTGAGCTTGATTTCTTATGCGGATTAATTCTTTTATTTTCTTCAATACTTTGATTCCAGCTTAATACACTTCAACAATACCAAATCATAACCGAATAGCAATAACTATGTAGATAAGTAAGCATGCACATCAACAACACATATACCGTGGGGAAACCCTGTACAGGGAGAAAAATCCCAGCAAACGATATTCCTTTATTGCA